>OX375880.1:37274011-37874011 GCA_947359465.1 Metellina segmentata | reverse complement strand
TAAAAGCTTGAGGGAAGAGGAGATGCTAGCTAAATTTCTAGATTTAAAGTGAGCTAGAAGCAAAATGCTTGAGAATCCCTGTTCTGATCAGAAAGGTCAATGGCATCCACACACAATTGAACCATTAACTCAACTATTCCTAAATAGAACTATTAATTGAAATAAAAAATTTATTAATTAAAGTACCGGCGTTACTGAACTGCTAAAACAAAATATTTCTAAAATGGATCATTTCATACTTATAACTATATCTTGACAATATGGAAATATGTGCTAACCCAAATTGAATCTCAATTCTATTTTATCATACTTTGCAATAAAATAAAACACCGAAAAGAATGCTAACTTGACACAGACAATAAGAGTGGTTTGTTTCATTAGTACCACCCAAACGGTTGTTTTCCACGATTTATTTCTTTGGATAATCATTGTCTAAAGAACACTTACTTTGAATATTGCTTTCAGGTGGTGAAGGTTCAATCATCTCAGCAGCGGCCGCAGTTATAGGCATAGGAAACGACATTGCAGGCAGCATCCGCATTCCAGCTGCATTTTGTGGCATTTATGGGCACAAACCATCGAAAGGTCTGTACATAACCAAGAATTCGTAACCCTGTTTCTCAAAGCGTAGAATTTAAATGATTCATTCCGAATTACGACACTTTTTAAAACATCTTTGCTTTTTAAACATTCGATGATCAAAAATCAAAAATAAGTTTGGCCTGTTCCAATTATATGGTGTTCTTATTCCAATTTATAACAATTTATTCTTTGAATAAGAGCTACAAATTCTGAATGCCAGATTGGTTAAAAAGATTCGCTCATGAAAATTTTCTATTGAGAATTCTATAAAAATTTCTATAGAATGGGGTCTATAGAATCCTATAGAATAAGGGCTCGCTTTTGTATAAGCTCCATAAAGTAACCTCTACAGAAAGTCTATGGAAATCTCAAAAGAATGTCTTCCTCTATTGAAGCATATTTCTTTTGTTTCACAACTTAACTTTTCTATAGAACTTCTCTATAGAATCAGAGCTCGTTTTCTCTATAGAAATCTCTATAGAATTTTTTTCTATCGAAACAAAATTTCTTTTCTCTATATAAATTTCTATATAGTTCTATAAAACTCTAAAAAATGTCGTTAGGCTTTATTTTAGAACCTTTGTGCTGCTAATTGGGCAATGGATTCTACCAAATCTAAAAATTGAAAATTTCTTGAAAAACTGATTATAATTCATGACATTTCAGAAAGTCTGGACACATAAAACTTTCACATTGTATGAGGTATTAATATAAAAACTTCTATATTGAAATGGTCAAATAAACAGTGTTACTGACAAGAAAAAATATGACAGTATAAGTAAAATAGAAAATACCACTTAAACAAAAACAAAATCAGACTCGACCGATACATTTTCGTGAACGGCTAATAAAGACAAGAATTTTTGTACACAAAGCGATTCAAGCAATGCATTTGAATTGAATTGATAAATTCTCTGAAAAATCTGGACAGCTTATGAAATCGAATTAGATCCGGGAAAAGCACTATTTTCGGTAACCCAAATCGCGTTTGTATTCCGTTATAGAAATGGTACACTTCACATCTATATAAATAAGAATGGAGTGTTTGTTTGTACATTCAATATTTTCGACCCATTTCAAGTTTTCTATCCGTTTTGGACCCTTCTGATGCCGAATCCGTCTTTTTCTCGTTTGGTGTCTGTCTGTCTGTCTGTCTGTCTGTCTGTATGTTGTGCCCTATACACGTCCACGCGGTTTGAGATATTTTCATGAAAATTTGCATACAGTGAGTACTTATCTTCATTTAGTGAGTGGCATTGGTTGCGAAAGTCTGTCTGTCCGTCTTTCTGTTCTATGCTCGATTTTTAGTTAGTGTGTTTGTGTAGACATCACATCAATTGTATTCCAGATATTTGATTGCGTTGTATTTTATTTTATACATTATCTATTAATTTAGTGAATGCAATATTAAACATTTCTTTATTGTTATATTTAGTTGAGTTTCATGCTAAAACACCTGAGTAAGTATACTTAAATCAACCATAATTTGGTAGTTTGGGAAAAATTGGAATGTTTATTGAATATTACGATTACTTCGATTGCTTTACCAGTACTGCTGAAAAAGTAATTCTTTTTCAATTTTTTTTTTTTTATGGTATTTCATCTTTGATACTTCATTTATTTCGAGTCTTATTTTTATTCTTTGCGCAATGAAAACGATTTAAGAATATTTGGGACAGACGATATTTTTCAATGAAACGAGAATGAACAAGATCGCGCGAGCAGTGATATTTTTTCTGGTTCTTTCGCTCTGAATTAATTTCACATTTCTAAATTTTGTATACTTTTAGTTGTAAGTTGTGGCAACTGTGCGAGATCAAGAGATAAAATTGAATCACAAATTAATATCTTTAGAACAATTTTTTGCGGCATCTTTTATTTTGTTTTACTTTGCTGTTTCACCACAAAGTATTAGACTTGAAAATGTTAGGTAAGTCAGTATAAATTTTCAGTAAATTTTAAGTGTAATACCATTATTGAAAGAATAATGCCGTTATTTAAAGAATAATGCCTTTATTGAAAGAATAATAATGTTTATTAATCCAAACTGGAACTTTTTCAAACATTAAAAAATTCGTTGTAATAATGACATTAGAAGATTGCAAAACTTCACAATGTCGCATACCGGAGGCAAGAGTGGCACAAGTAAAAAAATATTGTTTTGTTGACTATGAGTGCGAGAGCACTCGCCGTAAATCGTAATTTTAATTAATTGAGTTGTGAACATGAAAAGAACTTAAGAAAGGGAATTCCAAATCTTCCTATAAATCGTCTTTTATAGTAGTAACCTTAGTATCACCTTTCGTCATTTTGTAGCTTTGTCATACAGCAATTGTGAGATGTATGTGAAATGTATTACATGAATGGATATGCATGTGTAGGATTTGTGTCCAAAGTAAGTTGTAGAAAATATAAAGATGGCGAAAGATGTTAAAATAAATTTTTATTCTACGAAAAACGTAAGTCATTATATAGTTTGATTATCTCTTCAATCTAGAGTAAACCAATTCAAACCGAGTAAGGTCGGGTATTTTGCTAGTTAAAGAATAAATAGTGTTGCTTACTGAACATTTAACTACCAGATTATGGTTAAATATTGATTGTTATCCAGCAATTGGTAGTCTTCACGTTACCATGTTAAATTACAATGCTGCAATGGCATAGCTAAAGGAGATTTTTAGGGCCGAACACCTTCCAACGTGTTGGTAGCGTAATTTTATGTCTGCAAATTACCTACAAATGCATCGAATAGTTTTGTAATATTCTTTAAATAAAATCAGTTATAAAGTTAATATTTATTAAGTTCATAGTTTTCTGTGAAATATTAAGCAACATTTATTTTAAAAGTGAAGAAAGAAAAAAATTAAATGTTGAGAAACAATGTTTTGATACTTGTTTAATGTTATGGATTGTCATTGTTAACATTTGAGAATACCATTGTAATATTTCTTAGCTCAGAAATACACCTCTTTTTATGCCACCACAAAAAAATTGGATGAAACCTTTGAAAAAAATAATTTTAAGCGTT
Organism: Metellina segmentata; assembly: GCA_947359465.1. Classification (NCBI taxonomy): domain Eukaryota; kingdom Metazoa; phylum Arthropoda; class Arachnida; order Araneae; family Tetragnathidae; genus Metellina; species Metellina segmentata. Next base: position 37,870,401 of record OX375880.1, on the reverse strand, counting down.
AGAAAGGTAAACCCTTTCTTGTTTATAGCTCCCTCAGAAACGTGGCTCTGGCTACTCTACTGTAATATAGTAATATACCCTACAAATTTTCAAACAAGACCCATTTTTTTTGCACAATTTCCCTCCATCACACTGCAGATACTTTAAAACCACTGTTATGGTGAGCTGTATATTGAAAACATTTTCCTCTTGCAGACTTGGTGTCAAACAAAGGCACATTTCCAGATTCAGAAGATGAGTTTGATCAGTTTGTGAGTACTGGTCCTATGTGCCGCTATGCCCAAGATCTTCCTCTGCTGCTCAGGGTGTTATCAGACAACAACAAAAATTTCAAATACGATACAAAGGTACGTTCGTAAATGCCCACCACATTTTATACAACTTTATTTTGAGATTTCAGAGCTGTTATATCCGATTTCACTGTGTCTTCTATGTAAATACAATGGAAAAAAACAAACGATGTCCATTATTTCAAGCACTATTCATACTAGAGTAAATTCAAAGGTATCACTCAATAGGAAATAACGTCCTCTACAAATTCAAATCCGAAAAAATTGCATAAGAGGACATATTCATATCAAATTGTGTACAAACAATGAAATTTCTAATAGAAACACCGTGTTTTGATGGCATAATCAGATTCTACATCATTAAATTAATCTAGATATGAAATTTCACCACTTTACTACCTTTACATCCAGAGATATTCGATCCTGAAATTCGTGTCAATTTCAGGGAACATCTTGACGTATAAAGCCGTTATTCGTGGATCGAGATTAGTTGTAGTTATAGCTACCCAAATTTAAAATTTAAACACTATTTCAAGCGTATTTTTCAGCGGTCCTAGAATTATTGTACTATTTATAACGCCCGTGCTAACAGTTTCAGAATTTTATTATTATTATATGTACTCTGCAAGTGCAAACGATCCGAGGATCATTATCCGAGGTTTGTCAAATGCTTTTTAAATAATTTTTGGTTGTCCCCTAAAATCGCAATACTGTGGAAAATTTAATGTAGCTAAAAAACTAACCATTGGAATGAGATGAAATTTTGTATGAAGTCTTTCTGAACCTATTCCCATCAAAATATAATAAGGTTCCAATTTATAATTTTTTCAAACATTAATTTAATAATTAAATTTGCATACTAAAAACTACTTTTAAATATAATACTAGGTTAATTGTGTTTGGGTTGCTTAATATTAACTTGGTACAAAATATCAACGCTATAGAAATATTATTTATGATATGTATCCATAAAAGTCTATGGAAGTTATTTAACATATAGTCCCCCCCCCCTTAAATCCATTACTGCGCAAGGGCCATATTTAGCCAAGTTATGCCAAACAACGTCAAGTAAATGGACCCAGATACAGGAACCCTTTTACTGACACAGATAAGAAGGATACACCCAGGAAAGAAGTGTTGCTGCGCCGCATACAATTCACAAATTCTTGGCTCATTGAGCAAACGGCAACCCCCGAATTAAAAAAGGACACACAGCTGTATTCAATGAATTTATATTCCTATGAAATTTTCCTCAGAAAAAAAAACCTACCAAACAATTAACTGACTTCAATTTGCATTTTAACTTTAGTGATGTCCTTGTCTTGTTGTACGTAGATCTCCACCAAGATAGTTGAATTAGAAATCGAAAACCCAATCATTAGTTAATCTTCTATACAGGGTGGTCCCGAATTCATGGTACAAACTTTAATGGTAGGTACAGGACATTGTAACAATGATTTATTGTATAGGAATGTATAGTCGCAAGTGACGCGGTGAGGCGAAAACAGGGGAAATAACGGCCGAAAGGAAAAACAAAGATTTTATTGAAAGCGTTGTTGACAAGTGTCATGTTTACAGTAATTGTTCAAAATTGCGTCCACCAGTATCGATACATGCTTGACAGCGTCGGTGGAGCGATTGGCGTACACGTTCAAAGATGCCTGGTATTTCACGCACACCTGCAGCAGCTACAGATAAGCGAGCGACGAGATCCTCATCTGAGTCAACTGGAGTCTCATAAACAAGATGCTTTAGATGTCCCCATAAAAAGTAATCGAGGCTCGATAAATCGGGAGATCGGGGTGGCCAAGGGACTGGTCCACCACGCCCAATCCATCGAGTACCAAACGTGGCATTCAGGTAATTCCGTACATCAATGCTGAAGTGTGCTGGCGCCCCATCGTGCTGAAACCACATGCGGTTACGAATGGCGATCGGAACATCATGCAGCAGTTGTGGTAACACTTCTTTCAGAAAAATAAGATAGCTTCCGCCAGTGAGCCGCGTGGGTAGTAAGTATGGGCCAATCAAAAAGTCGTTCACAATACCAGCCCACACATTAATACTGAAACGTTGTTGAAACGCATGTCGACGCGTTGCATGTGGATTATCGGTTGCCCACACATGGGAATTGTGCGCATTAAAGACACCCTCGCGTGAAAATGTCGCTTCATCTGTAAATAGCACATAATCTACGAAATCCGGCTGCAACGCACATTGCTGCATCACCCACAGGCAGAAGTTCACGCGGCGAGGATAATCTGCCGGATTCAATGCTTGTACTTTCTGAAAATGGAAGGGGTGTAAGCGATTTTCGTTTAACACTCTGCATACAGTCTGATGACTCACACCTACGTCACGCGCAACAGTTCTTGTGCTTGACTCGGGTCTATCAGCCACAATGTTCAAGATGCTTTCTTCCAGCCTTGGAGTGCGTACAGCTCTTACTCGACCAGCGCCATGTCTGTTGACGTCGAACGCACCTGTTTCACAAAGTTGACGATGTAACCGTTGAAAAATTCTATGATCCGGCATTCGTCGATCAGGATACTCCGCGCGATACATTCGTAACGCAGCTCTGCCGTTACCATTTGCACGGCCGTACATGTAATGCATGTCTGCTTTTTCTGCATACGTAAAGTCACCCATCGTCTACGGCAGCACAATTGTGAATGGCGCTTTTCCCTACTGCGATGCATCATGTTCAACAGCGGCTAGACATCTACTGCCCTCTACCGGCAATGATACCAACCGATCACTCCATTTCTCTTTCCTTTTATTTCCCCTGTTTACGCCTCACCGCGTCACTTGCGACTATACATTCCTATACAATAAATCATTGTTACAATGTCCTGTACCTACCATTAAAGTTTGTACCATGAATTCGGGACCACCCTGTATATGTATATAAAAAAAGGATGTGGGTGAATGTATATTCTCCACCGTTTGACCAATCCAACCCAAATTTGGTACATTTATACTTTAGAACACTGTGGAAAACATAGGCTATTTCTTTCCTGTCTTCAGGTCATTCTGTAGCCATGAAAAATTGGCACATAGGTAATCCTAAAAGTACCTCTCGAAGCCGCAATTTTAAAATCTAAAGTTTGTTTTCCTGCAATAAATGGACATGGACAAGGAAACACGTTCTACAGAGTTTGTGTGTTAGAGTTAAAACACAGGGAAATGTCACGGTCATATTTGAAACCCGAGGAACGCCTTATTCAGCTAGTATAATATATTTCAGCTACGAAAAAGCTAATGTGTACTTGTAGAAAGATTCCATTTAGGATGGATCGTTAAGCTTAAAAGTCGGAGTACCGCATGAACACGGCTAACTGGATTGACAAAAACTTCAAGTAGCGACTGAATTTTTGAAATGTGTATGGGAGCTGTATTATTGGCAGTAGTTACTAAATTGGTTGCTTGGGGCGCTGTTCGCCTACCCTCGTTGGAAGCGAACTAGTAGGTGTAAAGGACGTTGAATTATATTTTGAAAATTCCATTCTGAGTGAAGAGGTAGATCGCAGAGAACATGACACCGTTGGGGACTCTTATCTCGGATATTGACAGTATAGCACTTGAAAATGCTTGCCTTTGTGTTTGGATATTGTACCGGTCGGTCTCGCAACCCCACTTCTAGAATTCAGATCAACCCCGACGCGGTAAACAAGCCGTTAATCCCTGCATTTTGGGCTTCTCCTTGAGACACCACGTGGTCCCGATGAACTTCAGTCGGACCGTAGGGGAAACTTCAAAAACTTTTCTTGCAGATGACAGGTCACTGAGTTCAAACGAAAAACCCCCTTCGTATTCTATGCATTTTAACTCGTTTTAAAAAAGTTCAATATTCTGAAATAAAGATTCATTGGGGAAGGTGCAGAGCTGATAGTAACAAATTTGTGTGAGCCAGTGTCTATCTAAGAACAAAACTGAATTAGTGGGACACAAGTCAATGAAGAGTAATTGAATGATTTAATTACTCTTTTCTAAGTTTCTGCTAAATTTTTTCAGGTTGATTTTCACAAAGTAAAAGTTTACTATATGGAATCGATTCCTGGCTTTCTACAAGGAGCCATACCGGACGTAAGAGCATCTATAAGAAAGGTGAGGATCTTGAGTTATATCAAGTCAGATTACCTTTATCCCAGCAGTAAAAAAATTGTTACATTTATCTTTCGATATTAAAAACATTAGACAGTAATTTCAAGATTTGGAAATTGCTAATGCTAAATTGATGAAATTGTATGCTACTGTATTAAATAAGGTTCAGATACCATCCTTAGTTTGGAATGGTATCTCGTCGTTAACTGTAAAAAAAAAAAAACAGGCATTGACAGCCCCAGATTTAAGTGTCCTGTTCCAATATATTTTAGAGCTCTCCCAATTCAAAAACCAAAGAAAAACTGAAAGCGCTAACATTTATATAAAAATAAATTATGACAATTTTTATTATTCACGACAATTTTTGAATACATCTTTGAAGGTTATTTAAGGAAGTAAACTAACCTGAATATTCAGAATTTTCAGAGAAATACATCTAAGAAACAGTAAAAGATAATTTCATCCCACAATCTGTTTCATCACGCGTAGTTTAAAAAATACACAACTGTGTATTTTACCAGTTTCTGTATATAATTGCCATCTTCGACGTGATTTTGAGTTACATTTTGAGCAATGGCATTTTGGTCGATCAATAATTCTATCTATATTCCAATACCGATCTATATACCGACAATGATCTATATTCCAATACCGATAATTACTCCGGAAGAAAATAAAAAAAATTTCCGAAGTAGTATTCATTTGCAGTATTTGCTTCAATGCAGTTCAACTGAAAATCAATTTTCGGTAGAGCTCCAATCTACGTTTATAGCGGTAGCAACGCTCTTGCGCTTTTTTTTTTTTTTTTTTTTTTTTTTTTTTTTATTAGCGCATTTTAAAAGTCGCTAAGGAAATAATTATTTTAAATGAACCAATGAAATCAAATGACATTTTAACGGAGTTTGAAAGAACTTTCTAGAATATTCAAAATAATAATTCAAACCTTCCGCTTGCCGTGGTTGCCATAAGAACCGCAATAACCTTAATACAAATGGGTTGCCTTAGGCCCAAGTGCACACATCCGGTTTTTCAACGTACGGCGCCGTTGCGGCATCGTAGCCTAACTGTCATACGTTGACTAGGCCGTGAACTTAACCGTGAAATGACGCAAACTCTCATTTCGCGCCATTTGCGACAAATATTCTATCGAAGAAAACGTGTTTATTTCGCTTACTTGGTGTAAAAAAAGTATATTTTGTAACAAAATAGACGTTACTGGATACAACCATTTATTAATTATTATTTATATTCCATTTATATATGAAAACAAGGTACTTCAGTACGGAGAAGCGTTTGCGGCGAGCTGCGGCGCCGTGGGGAACTGCGGTACAAATTGCACGCAAGTTGGACGTGCGTCGCAGCAGCAGCGCCGAAGGCATGTATGCACTACTCCATTGGATATAATGTATCTCAGACCGCACTTGCGTTGCGGCAGCGGCGCCGCACGTTGAAAAACCGAATGTGTGCATCGGGCCTTAACCTGTCATAACTCGCAACTAGAAGTGCGCAAAGGTCGTTGCCACCGCTACAAACGTTGACTGAAGCTGTACCCAATTTCCTATCTGTGTAACCTAAACCGTATACGCTGTGTCGTAAAGTCTCGTTTTCCATTCGCAGGCCGTCAAACACTTCGAAGACGAATTCGGCGTGAAACCTATCAAAGCAAACATCCCGGAGATGGAATACGCTTTCAACATGTGGGAGTGCAAGCTGCTGGAGTGCGGGGGCCCTTCCTTCAAGGCAGCCCTCGCAGTAGACGGAAAGATCAACTTGCACTGGGAACTGGTCAAGAGTCTATTCCGCTGCTCGGAGCACACCTTGCCCGCCATTTTCTTCGGGCTTGTCGACCGGAGGGAGAAAGACGACTTTTACTACAAATGCCTTGAGCAGTACAAGGTGCTGGAGAGGAAATTCGAAGAACTGCTGCAAGATGACGCCATCTTCCTGATTCCGACCCAATCAGAGGCACCCCCTCATTACCTGGAGACGATTCCCAAGTATCCGAACATAGGGTACACCTGTATCTTCAGTATACTGGGATTTCCTTCCACGCAGATACCAACCGGGTTTAGTAGTGGAGCGCCCATTGGTATCCAAGCCATAAGCAGGCGGTATCAGGATCATCTGTGCATTGCCGCTGGTTTGGAGTTGGACAAAGTGTTTGGTGGATGGGTGAGCCCGTGTCCCATCGAAACGGAATAAGAGCTTGGAGTTACTTTTTTCGGAGTCGACTCCTTGTGCGAACATATTTTTAAAACTGCGGAGGGATGCAGAAATGTTTCCTGAAACAGCTGTTTAAAAAAATGGCGCACAAATTATTGTCCAAATTCATTAATTCAGCTAATGTACAGACGATGATGCGAGGAGGATAATTTGTGTTCAGATTTGATGCCATTCCGGAAAAGATAAGTCTATCCTTCCGATTCCACACATGAATTTATTTGGAAATAGCTGCAAAAGAATGTGACATATGCTTTAATATTTATAAAGAACAATCAAATGTGTTCGAAAAAATGAGCTATCAATAATCACATTTTCCTATGTATTCAAATTAAATACTCAGATTTTCAAATGTATGGAATGGAATTTCCCGGGGCGAATTGTCATCAAAAACATTGTTTTATTGTTTCTTGGTTTAAGAGCAGAATTGTGATGAACATTCAATCGAAAATCTGTATTCTATGTAAATATAAAATTATGGAGCGTAACATTTATAACCAAACAAAAAATAGACAGTTCTTAAAACTTATTTTGTATTAATTATAATAAAATCGTATTGGTGATACTAGCTGTTTTAGAAAGTCAGTTTATATAGTAGCTATAACAACTCATGCACATTTGAATTGACTGTCAAGGAAACGTCTCAACTTACAAGCATAAGATTTTATATACAGGTTAGAGGTTTTAACAGGCTGGAGTTGCAATCGTCGCTGTGTAAATTTTAATATAAATGGATTCCACTTAAAAAATGTTCAGTTAACCTATGTACACAGCCCAGTCACATTAATGTGACCACCACCTACTTTCGACGTCAACGTGAAATAACCAATCACAAAAGGCAGGTGGTAGCACATTGCAGTGGAATGTATATAAAGGATGTCCTGGGGCATCGGAAAGCATTTCAATCGTTGGCGTAATGCAGAAACGTAGCGATTTATCCGACGTCCAAAAGGGCATGATTATTGGCTTTCGGGCCAAGGGTGGAAGCATTTCGGAAACGGCTAATTTTGTGAATTGTTCGCGTGCCGCCGTGGTAAAAGTATACCGTGCATGGCAAAATGGCACTATCCAAAATCAGCGGCGTGGCACATGTAGTGCACCACGGGCTATAGATGACAGAGGCGAACGAAGGTTACGGAGATGCGTTCGGGCGAATAGACGTGCAACTCTTGAGCAACTGACCGCCCAGATGAACCAAGGGGCTACCAAGAGTGTATCCTCAACAACGGTTCAGCGAAAGTTGCTGCGCATGGGCCTCCGCAGCAGATGCCTGGTTAATGCACCTATGCTGACTGCTGTTCATCGGCAACGAAGGCTGGAATTTGCACGCCAGTACCGCAACTGGACGTCCACAGAGTGGCAACAGGTGGCTTTTTCCGATGAATCCCGTTTTATGCTCCATCGGACAGATGGACGTTGGCGTATACGGCGTGAAACGTCTGAAAGCAAACACCCTGCAACAATTGCCGGAAGGATCCAGGCTGGAGGAGGGAGGTAATCTAGCGCAGCTGGCCACGGCACTGGAGTCGGCATGGCTCACCATCCCAGTGAACACCTTCAGAAACCTAATTGACTCTCTTCCTGCACGTCTCGCAGCGGTCCGCTCCGCCAAAGGTGGTTATTCTGGCTTTTGACTGGTGGTCACATTAATGTGACTGGACTGTGTATATAAAAAATGATGTGTGTATTCTCTATACAAATCTACCCCATTTGACCAATCCACACCAAATTTGGTGCGCTTATACTTTAGAAAACTGCGGAAAACATTGTTATTTCTTTCCTGTCTTGAGACCAATCTGTAGCCATGAAAATTGGCACACAGGTAGTCCTAAAAGTGCCCCTCGAAGCCCTAATTTTAAAATATAAAGTTGTTTTTCTGCAAGAAATGGACAAGGAGACACGTTCTACAGGGTTTGTGTGGGAGTTAACACAGGGAAATGTCGCGATAGGAAACACGTTCTACAGAATTTGTGTATTTGAGTTAGCACAGGTAAATGTCGGGTTCATATTTCAAACCCGAGCAACGCCAGGTTATTCAACTAGTTAAAAACAGTTTTCAAATTAGCACAAATCAATTTACGGAAACCTTTCTTTAATTCTCAATTAAAGCCATGGTTTCCACTCTGGTGGAAAAAAAATTCAAGTACTTTTCCAGTACTTTACAAGGCCTATTTTAAGTTTTTAAAGACTATCATAAAAAGGCGGAAATTCCTTCTGTAAACCCCCCCCCCCCATTTTAGTAAACAAATTTTCTGAAGAACCTCTCCTATAACGTAACCTGTTCATTTCCATTCACATACTTAACAATTCCAAACATATTTCTAGTCGATATTCAAGCCTGTTATGGGAAAGAAAAAATTCTTAAAAAGAAAAAGTAAAGCAGCTAAGTTATTATACGTATCTCTACTATTATAAAAGGAAGTGTTTGTCTGTTTCTTGCCGCAAAATCCTGACGATTCTATGGCACTTACAACAATGAGGTTTGACACACAGGTAGTCCAAATTTTTTGCAATTTTTGGGTCGCGGTGAATTTTAAAATTTAATCTTGAAAATTTTTAAATGAGTTTAATCATTATTGAATGCTACAGCATAGATGAGATCACAGATTCTAATTTATTGTTTTCGGTTCCGTTTTGATTTTGCATGGATTTTCCAGCCAGACGATAAAAACAAATACTCTTTTAACTGGAGTCAATTAGTTCTTTTTCTATCTCCTAGACCGTAAAAAGATAGAGTAAAAATTTAGATATAAAATTTACTTGATTAAAAAGAAAGTGAAATCTGCGGAAAATTTCACTTTAGATTAATTTTCTTTAAATAAATAATTTTTAAATTGAATACATCTTCAACGGATCTGAAATCTGCGGAAATTTTTACACCAGATTAATACCTTACATTACGGCGTTGGTTTGCCGGGCTAGCTACGCAGTGGCTAGTGTTCTATTTGTTCGAACTGACACAGAATCCCACTGACCTTGAACAAAGAAAATAAACACATGCCTTGATGAACAAGCGTTTTTGGCGTATTCTTCGGAACCGGAATAAAACCACGCCTTCTTCGCGCGTTGTGAGGCGTGTGCGTTTCAAGCCCATTCATACAAGAAAATTCCAGATTAAAATTTTTCAAAATAAATTCAAGGACTTTCAAGTACTTTGCACCAAATTCAAGTACTTTCCAGGGCCCTTGAAAACGAAAATGAAATTCACGTACTTTTCAAGGCCCCTGGGAACCCTGAAAGGCCTTAGACAAATTTCTTCCAGGACCACATGTTGTACAGCTTTAGAACAATTTTATGTTAGGCTAATCTCAAATACTCAAAGGATGCATATATTGTGGAGATCGGAGAAGACGAAAATAAGTGTCTAATGTAAATATATACCGAGTTAAATTCGGAAGTCTTTACTTTAAATTAATTAGAATAAACGATTAAGAGGCAGAACATTCATTTGTTGTTTGCTTTAAAGAGTTGAGCCTATTTCTGTACAAATTTGTAAGATCAATGTTTGACTTTATTCGAAGGCCCATGTATAGGATGCTTTTGATAATTTAACAAAATTCCTACGTCTGATTAAATAAATCAACGAAAGGCGTGCTAGAGTTTTGAAGCTGATAGTTGGGTTTTTGAGCACCATATTTGGCCCAAGCTGTGCCAAATAACACAAGCTATTGGCATACACACTCAAGGAAAATTTTTATTCCGCTGAATTACACTCATGAAGAAATTGACCTCCTATTTGAAAGTTGATGATGACTAAGCTACTGTGCATACCAGTTAATAGAAGTAACAAAAACGGTGATAGTAAAATCATTGTTTAATGTCAGTTCCTTCTAGTGATGCGACATCGACAGCAAAACATCGATGTTCAAAATTAAAACATCGATGTTGATAATATATCGCTCCAAAAACAGCGATGTTTTCAAACATCAATGTTTTTAAAATTTAGTGTATTTAAATTTAATTTTCCCCTAATTTCTTAAAACTGGTTTCGCAACTATTGATGCGACATCGACAACAAAACATCGATGTTCAAAATTAAAACATCGATGTTGATAATACATTGCCCCCAAACCATCGAAGTTTTTAAAATTCAGTGTATTTAAACTTTTTCCCCCCATATTTTAAAACTGGTTTAGCAACTAGTAATGCGACATCGGCTCCAATGCATCGATGTTTTTTAAAAAACATCGATGTCTTGAAAACATTGACATCGATGTCGCATCCCTACTTTTCAGACCCTTCACCCTTGTCCGCTTTGGTCTAAAAGTATGTTCAATTTGCTGATTATGAAAATTCTGCTACTTGGTTATTTTTAAATTTTTATAACGGTACTTTTTTCATATAAAAATAAAACATCGACAAGTATAAACATCGATGTTATAAAAACATCGATTCCAATACATCGATGTTTTTTTTTAAAACATCGATGTCGCATCTCTAGTTCCTCCCTACTAAAAGGTCAAGACAAAAGTGAGATATGAACAGTTAGATTTTATTTCCCTGTTCTTTATCATTTTTTAAGGTTTACTGCCAAAAATTGTGAGTTATTTTAAAATGTTAAAAACTCGTGGTGATCAAAATTTACAAAAGTAAAAACACTGAATAAATGGAAATTAAAATTTATTAACATAAGTCAATTTACCTCTTAACTTGATATTTTATCAGACATCAAATTCATAAGGCATATACATTGCTTGCTAAAGCATGATTAAAATCGTTTTCATAAGAGTACATAATAAAATAGTAGAAATATCTTCGGAGATTAAAAACATTGCACTTGTACCATACAAATGCACTCAAATATACAAGGTGAATTTAAACACAACGCTATATAAATTTTTCATCGACTCAAGCTAAGAGTCAAAAAGTACAATATAAAAATTTGAACTATATTGATTCATAAGTAGGTTAAACTATCAATAAATTAATAAAATATTGCACAGATAATCTATAATAAATAAATCATCAATACTTAAACTTTTTTATAATCCAAAATACAACTACAAACAATAAGATTTCAATTTCATGACTAGATTAAAAAAATGTTTTAATGACTACCAATCTTCATCTTTGAAAACATTTAAATTAATACAGAACAATGGTAGACAAAACAATAAAAACACAATTATACATACATTTTTATAAACTTATTAGCATTATTGCATATTGTAACAAATACAATTGGGTTTTTTTCAAAATGGATTGCAGTTAGCTAGAAAGTGTATTATACATTTCTACACATTCACAGCTGATTGTAATTAAATTAGGTTTAAAAACCTCAAGCAGCTTATATCCGTAAGTAAAAAAGATTGCATTAAAAAAGATTGCAAGAGGAAAATTATACCTTTTACCTTAATAAGAGCACCATTTTTTTAAGAGTAACACATGTATTACAAAAACTAAGCAAATTTAACTAGTTAGAAACGGGTTTCAAAGGAATTGTATTAAAAATAGTACCTTTAGGGTGGTAGCAATTAAAATTTACAAGAATGTTTAAAATTGTTAGAATAACTATGGCTTAATTCTATAGCAATTAAAAATTTCAAGAATGTTTAAAATCGTTAGAATAATTTTCTATTGGCATGAGGCAATTTTGATTTTTTGCTTTTAATATATTTCATTCAATAGCTTCATAAAAACATTTAATGGTTCATTATGAAGTACTTTGCTACCTAAAGTAAAGATAATGAGTGCTCTTTCAAAACTGTCTAAAGTGATCAACAATACTTACAATAATCCAAATAGATTTAACTCCAATTGATTGATACTTTAAATGAATGAATTACAAATTTTCGAATGAAACATCCACTAAATAATTGAGTATTCACCTACAAAAAAAAACAGAAAGCCAAATACGACCTTTAACAATTTTCTTCGACACTAGATTCACTTCTTTCCAACCAAATATTAAATATAAAAAATCAGGCACTTTTTACATTGTAAAAGTCACTAATATAGCATCATTAATTAAAAACAAGAGTTCAAATGCAAGTTAAGATGCTGTCCATCTTCGAAATGAAAATAGTAAGCATGGACAAGCTGAATTCCAGAAATGAAAATACAATAGATGTCATTCAATTTGATCAGGTTTCGATGATTAGCAACTTCAATTACTTCATGCGAAAGCATTTAACATTTGTACATCCAAAAAAGAGAGAACTACATGCAGGGAGGAATCGAACCTCTGCTGCCTTCAACTTGCATGTTGCTAGCACAGTGGTATACCCATTGAGCCATGAGTCCGAATTAGAAATTAGGAGCAAAAAGTTAAGCATCCATGGCAACTAAATATTTACCCTCAGTTTCCACAAATGTTCCATTTGCTTGCAATTTTAAATTAATTTTACTTTTGAGGATGCTTATAAAGACCAATAGGAAAGTGCCATAAGTCACTCATTGTGTTGTGATATTAAAAAAATCATTAACTATCAATTTAAAAGCACGAGTGTATGTAATAGTAATAATGTTAAACTATTTAAAAGAGTGTGGATTGCTAAAAGAATAAAAGATTGATCAGTCGAAATTTGTTTAAACTAACAAAGGTTAGTTGTCAAAAATGACAACTAGTTTAATTTCCAATTTTGGTAAATCACTAGTTGTTTTCACTCAGAAAAACCATGGTTTAATTTTCATGCATCACCCATTTTTGCTAGCTTTAAGCAACATTCCACCAATTGCCATTCTCCCAATCATAGAAATTCCTTGAATGAAAGCAGCGCACTGGTCCTTTCCAAATTTTAAATTAAGATTAAGCTGCATTTATTGTTCTGTAGTCATATCTTAATTTCTTTTGTGGGAAGCTTATACAAAGCTATTAAATACAATTCAAAACATTCCTGTTAAAGCTTTCATTTGAAATCACTTCCATTCTGTTGCAAGAACTGAAATATTTCTAATTTGTGGATAAAACAATTAGAAATATGTGGGTTTCAAATTTTTACCCATAAAATTGTGATATCATTTTAAAAAGCTGCCAGTAAATCTGCATTTAGCAGAAAGATGAATGATAATTCTGAAATTTCCGAATGTCATTTGGAGACAGATGTCTTATATATTGAGCTATGGGATTTCCCATTAATACTCTTACAAGCTGTTCCCTTTCATACACATCTATATATATTTCACAAATGTACATGGCACGAAATCGGCATTATTTGTATAATGGCGAATGGCAACAAATGGATGTAAATTATATAAAATCAACAGACACGAGATTAATTTGCCAATTTTGGGGCAAAGTTTAACTATGCTGAGTTTGAGCTCAGAGCTGCAACTGTAAAATTCTTCAGCCCGATTACAGAAAGCAATGAGAAATTTGGAAGACAGAAATTAGTGCAGGAAAGAAAATCTGAGCCAGCCCAAAAATAGGTTTAGACATAAAAAAATATTGAATCACTTTTAAACAAGTGCATGCGATGCAATTGAAGTGGAAGTCCAGAAGCTAATTGGGACAAGAATGAGATGAACTTTCAACAATGCACTTAATTGGTAATTAGAGTACATTTGAAGACTAAGGAAAATCCTGTTTTATATTTTTGACTTCTACTTCATTTGGGCGTACAAAATATGCATATCAATGCTTATATTCATTATAGATTCAAATAAGCCCACTTTAATCAATAAATATTAGCAATTAAGAAACTTTAGTAATTTTTGTATACTAGACTACCAATTGTTTAAAACTACGAGCCAGATAAAATTTTTCTGAGAATGATCTTAACAGATTTTGCCTGTTTCAATTAAAAACACTGATTGAATGTAAATAAAGTTTGTACCGAGTCTCCTCAAACTAAATTTTCAACATACACTCATTAAATGTTCCAAAAAACTTATTTCAAAGTTACTTAAAAGTAATCGAAGATCACAATAAATAACATCTACTGTATAAAAATTCATACAAAAAGTGCAGCACAACTGTACAGAATGTGTACCTAATAAAGTGATTCAAAAGTCAAGTGTTCCATAAAAAGTTATAAGTATATAAATATTTTATTAGCGCCAAGATGATGAGTATAACGATGCAAAAGAACTATATTTTTACATTCTACATACAATATGAAACATCACAGGTACAAAATATAGACTAATAGTTTACGAGCAGACGACTGTTTCTCAATCTTTAGGAGACAGAATAGAAAAATTCCTAATCAAGAAACCACAACTTGTTTTTTATCAACGAGCGTCAAGTTATTTGCAAAATCATTTCTCTGTTATTTTTCATTCTAGAAATCTTAAATCTTAAGAAAGTTTTAAAAAACTACAATTTCGATTGAATACAAAATGTTACACATTCAAGTACATATGATCCTGAATCTATGTATCAAAATGAAAATATTTACTCACAATAAGGTATCTGGTTAAACATTGTTATTTACGGAAGGAGGAATCAAATTATTGTAACTACATTACTAAGAAATCAACTTTATAAAACTTCATGCGTTAATCATCTCGCATGTAACAGCAAAATAGAGTTTAATGTTATTTAACTGACGATTTCATATTCTAGACATGCAACAGGAGATACAAAAAGATAAAAATATGTTCTCAATTTTTGAGAGCCAAATCATAGGCTGAAGATATAGATCCTCATCTTGAAAGGCGAGAACAATTCAATATGACTAAACAAGATATCGGCACAACGCAAGCCAAAGCTACAGCATACAAACTTAAGTGGCAATCCGGAAATTGCAACCACTTAGTCAGTACAAAAAAGCTTCTGAAAAAACAACTTTTAAACATTTTCACTGTACGTAAATTATATTTTAAACGGGGAAAAAAAACAAGAATATTTTTTCGAAATGGCTTAGTAGTAATCAAAGATTACAATAAATAACATCTGTACAAAAATTCAATCAAAAAGTGCAGCACAATTGTACAGAATGTGTACAAATGTGCTATGTGTAGAATGTGTACATTAGTACCATGATGAGTATACTGATGCAAAAGAAAGTCACTATAAAAAGCTTTTGAAAAAGTAATTTTTAAACATTTTCACGAAACATAATATATTTTTTAAATGATATAGAAAACTAAAATATTTTATATTTATATAGATAGCTTCTTAACTTCTGAATTCAAATACTTTTTTTAACACATTTAAGTTTCAACATTCAAGGAATTTTGCATTAAAATCAATCTTTTGCATCTTATGCTTAATTAATGTCTAGTAAAATGTCAATTGAAATAAATCCATATAAAAAGTAAAAGTTGAAACTAAACATAGAAAATGTTAAAATCTAGACATTTCAGAATAGAAAAATTAAATGATGCATGCATTAGGCTTTCTATAGCAAATAAGATTTCGCCTACATGGAAAATCATCAAATAAAAATAAATTTTTCCAATATCTTATTACAAAACTTTTTAAAAAATATAGAAAGCCTCATTTTTTAAATGTAAACCTCTGAGACTAGAATTGAAGTATGAGAAACAGTGTCACACAGAAAAACTTCATAAAATATATTGCAAAATAACTGGACAAATATGTACAATCAATTTTTTTAAAACGTTACAATCTTAAAAAATTTGTTTTGTGACTTGTAAAATTTCATTTAAGCTAAAAACAAAAAGATAAATTACAAGACTCCATCTGACCAGGCTTCAATGCATTTACTAGGACAACCAGCAAGTGATGTGTCTCGACAAGGCTCCAACTCTTCAGCTAGTGCCCAGTTGATATTCCCTGAAAAAGTAAAAATTCACTCAACACGAATGAGGTACAGCCGTAAAAAAAAACGACTCACCCTATCGCAATTGCACAGTTTACATCGCAGAACAAAACAGAAGGTATCAATTGATAGGGATGAATGTTTTCTACAAATATCAATATTTAAAATTTGTCTAAGGGGCTGTCTTTATATTAAATAGGGTGCTTGCTTCTATAATTTCAACATGAACCCACATCTTTGATCACAAATTTGGATTCTATACACAATTTCAGGTGGATCTGATGAAAAGTAAAGAAAAATAACATAAAATTGACCGAGAAAATCCATAAAAACCATTAAGGGAGCGTGTAAAAATTCATCTCTGCAGTAGAAAGGGCGGATTCCAATCAGATAGTTTTTATTTCGCGAGTATATGTTGCTTTTAACAACTGTTTGAGGAAGGTTTGTTAGAAATGTAACAGAGATAGTGTGTCCAATAAGTGGATTGTTACAATCCAAAATTACAATAGTATCTATAAGTTGGTTGTTAATTACGTTTTAGAAATATCTTAATTATGAAGTTAAATTATGCCCAGCAAAGCATGATAAAATATCCTTCATACAAAAGGTTAATAACAAATCATTTAATATTATATATTATACTATAAATATTAATATGATGAGTAGTGGCCGTCGCAGGACACTGATAGCTTGTTGACAACATCTACAGTCAACAATATGCAAATTTGCAGTGGATTTACATTTCCGAGAAATTTTTGTTTTCACACTTTGTGAACCAATCTCCAATAATAATAATCATCAAATTTAACAGTCTCACTGCACTAATTATGCACGTAATGAGCTGAAATTTGGAATTACAATGTTTCAGTAACATTTGATTCACGTGGTGTCAAAATTTGCCCAGTTTCTATTCATAATTTATAAAAAATAGTAAAATTTTGTTACATAGTTGAAATATTTATAGATTGTGTTTGAGTTTTTGGGTAGCAAAAGATGAATCAGACAAAAGATAATGTTAATAGCAAATATAATGAAAATGTGAAACATCGATTTAACATTAGGAGATCCAATTTTCTTTCAAACACTTACAAATCGGTGAAAAATCTGATAAAATTGATTAACTTTTTTTTATTTCCGCCTGAAATTGTGTTTAGAATTCAAATTTGTGATAAAAGATGGGGGTTCGTATTGAAATTATCGGAACAAGCACCCAATTTAATATGAAGACCAATTTTAAATATGGATATTTGTAGAAAACATTCATCCTCATCGATTGTTACCTTCCATTTTGTTCTACGCTACAAATTGTGCAATTGTGATCAGGTGGGTCAGTTTCTTGAGATATCTCGTCAATCCCAATCTGACCGATTTCGCTATTTCTCTGCGATATCTCATCAAGATACTGCCAATGTTTTGACGATGACGAGATAAAGATCTGGTCAGTTTTCTTCTAATGATGAGGTATCTTGTCCGTCATGATCCAGTTTAGTTTTTCTAACGCAGGGCTCAAAATACCCGGGTGCACAGGAAAATAAAATTGTGCATCTAAATTTTTCCCGTGCACCTAATGTTAAAAAAAGGGTGGGGGAAACGTGTTTTATGTTATTTTCATGTTTGAGCAAAATATTAATAGAAAATATTGACCTCTCTCGCTCTAAAGGAACGTAATTAAAATTCCTAAATACACACTATGCGAAAACAAAATAGCTGGGCCTTAACGGGTTTAAAGACATTGGCTGATCTAATGCGTATTAACCCTCTGACTGCTCAATTTGTAAACCAAAATCGCTACAAAAATCGTTTTTTTTTTTTTTTTTTTTTTTTTTTTTTTGCATATTAAAAAATCTATATGTATTGGAGAATTGAAATATGCATTTTTTTCTTTCTAGAAAAGACTTTTTATATAGATTTTTATCATGAGAAATTAAACTGTCAGAAGTTATTGTTAGCTATATGCACAGTAATTCCCGGATTTCCACGAAAAGGAACTGGAGGAGGAGGAATATTCTTCATATCAATTTTGCACCACCGCCTAATGCTTTGCAAGTTTATTGAATCATGATCAGATTCATTGATATCTGAGGAGCAGTCCGAAAAATCTATATCACTATCACTATCAAAACTAAAATCACTTTCAGAATCTGATAAATCATCAGGAATATATACTCTGTCAATCGCTGAACGTTTTCTAGCAGCCTTTTCTGATTAGAAAAAGGCGCCAAACAAAGGCGCGAAGTTAGAGCGGTAAATACAAAGTACCTTCAAATGCCACAATTTAGTGAACGACTAGGGACAACTGTTGACCAAAATCTAAATTTAACGTCTAACACTGTATGTAATTTATTTCATTGGTTAAACTGTGAAAAAGCAGGATGCGCTCCTTAATAAAGATAGAAAAACACCTGCCCACGAAAATCGAGGGATGAGCAAATTTTGCTACATTTAAGTTGCCCGTGGAAATCGCGGGATAATCAGCCAGTGGGTTAATCTAAGCAAAGATACCTTAGGTACTTTCAATCCAGAAAATGCTGTGTTGCAATGGAGGAAAAATACAAAAAGAAGGATGGACACTAAACCTTATCTATTTTTTAATCTGAAATGAACAGCAAAGAGAGGTTAAAAGTAAATTCTGAATAAAGTATAAAAACAGAATAAATGAAATTTGTTTTCCTAAGAACATTGATCTCGCAAAACATTTTTTTTAATTTGATACAAAATTAAAACGACTAACAATTTAAATACAGATGTTCTTCATGAAAATGAATTGAAATGACTTCTTATAAATCTTCATTTATTTTAGTCCATATGAAGACCAGTAATAATATTTAAAATATACTTTTACATCTGGATAAACAACAATTCTGGTTATTTAAATTTAATTTAATCAGTGCTATCGATTTATTTTATTTCTTTCTGATAATCTTTCATAATATCAAATAAATGCTGATGTGAAAATAAAATAACTCTGAAACATTAAAGGATACCCTTAAAGCATAGAACTGAATTTTGTGCATTTGGAACTTACCATTTTGATGAGGCCTTTTGGGTGATACATAAACACATGGCTGCCCATTAGGCACATTATCACTGTTAGGCCTTAATGGTGGGAGCTCACCTAACCTGGATATGTGGCTAATGTTGTTTGTGTCGTGTATTTCAGGCACAATACGGTTTTTGAATCGCTTTTTGCTCTTTTTCCCTTTTTTCTTAGAATCTACGAAATATTAAAATGAACCTTAAACTTTAGATACACATAAGCATGTACATCAAAAGTTAATACAATAAAAATAAATCAAACAATTTAATAGTATCACATTTTTAAATAATTAAATTAATCAACACTAGATTAAGCAAAGTACAACTATATGAAATATTCCATGTCTATCCAATTGAATGTAACGAAATCTGATTAAAAAATTATTGTCCAACCTTCCAAAAAACATCCTTAGAAAATTTTATTGTGATTTAAAGTTAACATAAGCATAAAATTCTTCAATTTAAGCCAGTGGATGAAACAAAATTCTTTACCTGTTAAACATTAGCTGTTTCTTTAAAAAACGGTTGAAAAATTCTATTCATAAAATAAAGTGATACAAAACTGTGTTCTAATCTTATTGGCGACTTTTCACCAAAGCGTCTGAGAAGCCATGATTAATCATTTTCCAGGCCATTGAGACAATTTTCGTTTTGAGACGAAAATGCATAATTTTCCAATCAGTGGGAGCCCTGATTATTGATGTGCATGTATGAAGGAATAAAGAAAGTAAATATCATCTGCTCAGAATTGAAATACCACAACATAGTTCCGAGGAAACAAAGGGAAAAATTCTACTCACTAAGCTAAACTCACAAAGGGCGTATCTCAAGAAATCTAATTATCATGTAAAGAAAAAAAAACGACTTAGTGCACTTTGCCAGTCTAAATATAGTCATATTCTGGTCTAGAAAATCTATAAAAAAAACAAGAGAAAATGTTTGATTCTTTAAATGGCATGCAGCTGGATGGAAATGAGTCTGCCATAGGCTGAAACAAGATGTCACCCCTTACATTCAATTAAGAGGAAGATAAATTGATAATACCAAGTTATTTTCCCATTTTAAAATATTTATTTTCTGTTAATTTTTGAAAAATTAAACTATTTTACAATAAATTACTTTTACAAAAAAATTTTTAACAAACACACAATGTGAAACACAATATTGTGCACATCAAATTTCATGTTTTTATCATGCAATAAATTATGTAATTTAAATCTTTGCTTTTAAAAGATAAGAGCCAGAATGAAATTGGAAAAATATTACACTGCAATTCTCGGGGGAAAATTTATCCGAATTGCGACATCATGCACACTCTGGCTTTGTATGTAGATGTTGTTCATGCTAATTTGAGCGTAACGAAATACTGAAGAATGATACCATTTAAAGATAGATGTAAAAATACAACAGTACCTTCATCGTCACATGCAAATGGAGAAAGAACGCTTCCATTACCCATTTCAGAAAGAGGTATGTTGTGCATAGACTTTTCACCTTTCTCGGTGAATACTTTATTCAGAGGTTGGGGCAAAAGTATCACTTCCTCTCTGTTATTTGCCTCTGAGCTGTTAGTAGGACTCACGTGGATGACTTTCACCGTAGGGGTTGTGTGTTCGGTAGCTCTATTCCTCTCCCTCTCTTCCAGCTCAGCCTGAAGACAGTTAATTGAGTATGACAAAATATGTCATTATACATAAAAAAGCAATAGCCGTATTTTCAAAAAGGTAAAATATGAGCCATACTTTATCAGTATTAATGTTTATATGGCTGTATATCCTTTTCCATATCAATCAAAATTATCCAATCAAAAATTAGTAAGTTAAATTATACATATGATGTTAGATCAGATAAAAGGCCAGCAAATGCAAATTAAATTAATCAGAAATTAAACTGAATATTGGTCAGAGTAAGAGAATCTAAAACAGAACTGTCTACTAAAAAATAAAAAACAATTTTAATTAAAGAAAAAAATTTCCCCATCTACGTACATTCATTGACATGTTTCATAGATATCACCATAATTTGTATGCTGGCAACGAACTGATATAAATTATATTAAATTGATTTGCCCTTTTCGCTGCTTGGTTTTAAAAGGTCTGATTTAAGCTGCCCAATACTGCTAAAATCACATGCAGAACCATGTCGTTGTGATAAAATTCTTTAACAGTCTGATAAGAGAAAGTAATGAAAGACCTTGAAGACAGAAAAGAAAAGGTGTGTAAGCTTGAAATATGTTGACATTCAAAAAATGCTGAATCAGTCTTCGAAAGGCACACAATCAAGGGGATACACAGAAGTTAATTGTGACAAAATAATTGAGGTGCACACTTTTTAGCAAGCACTGAAAATAAAAAAACAGCAGTAAGGGTATGAAATGTTGTTTAATATTTTTATTTTATTTCATTTGGAGGCATGAAATATGAATATTGATGCTACTACTATTATGTGGATTTAAATAAGAAATTAAATATGAATAACCACACTGACTCACAATTTAAGCAGTAAAGAAACTAACTCAATAACAATAAAGTTGGTGCTAAGCATGAGAATGATGTTTCTTTTACAAAACATACCATATTCCGTATAAAAATTAAACTCATTTTTACCTTAATAATATCACAAGACTTGAATGGATTTCCAATAATAACATCATCGTCATCTTCGCAATCAGCATCTTTAACTTGTGCATTTGCTGAATTTTCTGCTAGCCTTTCTCTAAACAATACACATAAGTAATGAATATACACATCTAAGATGTACAGGGTGTCCATAAAAGAATGTCCCAGTTTCAATGGTATATTATAAGTTATAACAACTTAATTTATACTATTTACAACAAATCACGTATCAAATTGAAGGTAAACTAACCTAGTTTCTCTTACAAATGTTCAATATGTGCACCTTTAGCTATATCGCACACATCCAATTTAAAATCCAATTCTTCCCACACTTTGGTTAACAAGTCCATAGTAATGTAAGCAATAGCCAATGTTGTTGTTGCCAAATAAAGTTTACAGGTTCACTCTCTGCTAACTGGCGAAAGAGCCATTCTTTCAACATACCAAGATAACATACCTCTGTTACGGTAAGAATTGGACTTAAGGTTGGATGTGTGCCGTATTGAAAGCGTATTGTATGTATAAGTGATTAAAGGAGCATAATTGACTATGTATAAAGACATTGTCAATTTTTATTAGGATTTGAATTTCAATTAATCTAAATTAATAATCTAATTTATCAAAATTAAAAGCAGAAAAATTGTTATTGTTCAAAGATGACAACAGAGGAAATGCAACATTGTCAATTTTTACGAGGAATGAAATTTGAACTAATCTAAATTAACAATCTAATTTATCAAAATAAAAAAGCAGAAAAATTGTTATAGTTCAAAGAGGATGACAGCAGAGGAAATGCAATAAACAATGGCATAATCATCAAATCTAATATTTATCTCTAATATTATAAAAGAAAGTGTCTGTTTGTTTGTTTCCTGCACACAAAGTCCTGACGAATCTATGGCACTTACAGTAATTTGATTTGGCACACAGGTAGTCCAAATTTTTTGCAATTTTAGGGTCGAGGCGAATTTTAAAATTCAATCTAGAACATTTTTAAATGAATTTAATGAAATTTAATTGTTTTCTTTGGAATGGCAACAGCATAAAAGATCAGATTCTAAATTAATTTTTTCCATTTACGTTTTTATTTTGCTCGGAGGAATGATTTTCCAGCAGACGATAAAAAACAAAGTTTTAACTTTAGTTATGTAGTTCTTTTTTCTATCTCTTAAACCATTAAAGAAGAGTAAACATTTCAATGGATTTGAAATCTGCGGAAAATTTGACATTAGATCAATACCTAAAAATATGATTTTCTTTAAATAAATAAAATTTTTAAACTGAATATCTTTTATACTATCACAAGAGAATGTGACATCTCACCAACATTCATGTTCCAAAAATAAACAGATTACATTTCCTGTCTTCTTACGATTTGAGAGAAAGAAAGCATAGAAAATAAAAAACATTTTGGCTGCCATTATTTAGTACTGTAAAATCGGGATTGTTAAAGATGAGATTGAAAATTTCAATGGATTTGAAATCTGTGGAAAATTTAACACCAGATAGAAACACTATAGATTTGATCTTCGTTTTTTGAATAATTTTTCAATTAAATATTTAATATTTAAATTAAATATTGCAAGAGATTGCGACGTCACGCCGAATTCGGCATTCCTATATGGAACCAAGGGCAACTCCGTTATGGCTGTTATCCAATTTGCGAAGCAAACCATAATTCATATTCATAATTTGGTTTGCAAAGCAAAGCAAACAGGAATTTGCAGGGAATTCATTCCGATAGGCTACCAATTTCCAAGGCTACCAAGTTGAAAATTTATAAAGAACAAGGCATTCAACCTGGAACGAATTGATGAAACAATGCAAAATAACAGACATATTCAGAGTAAATACCACTTAGAAAATTAGAAGATTATTAAATAAAAAAAATTTTCAATTCTTTAAAAATTATTCCTATTTATGTATCTGCTATTTTAATATTGCAAACATGTTCTGGACTTAAATAACAAACAGACAAATTCACTCAGGAGATGTTAGATTAGGGGGTTTTGACAAAAAAAAAACTGCAAAATGATCCAAAATCCAGAATGGTTGAGATTCTGAGGATTCCTGATTTTGACTGTATTACATTTCTTGTGAATATTTAAACACATTTATTTTGTTTGAGTTCATAAAATAGAGCATGTTTGCTTCCCCCAATTAGATTTGTTAGATAATTCAACTCAAAATTATTAAATTTTTAAAGGAATGAGGTTTGTTTATGGACGAGAAGTTATGACATGTAACTTTGAATACAGCAGTGCTCCCACTCTTCAAGCAAAGGAATAATTTTATTTTTTAAGGCTGCATTTCACAGTTCACTAGATAAATCTGTGAGTGCACATGCAAAAATATTTCAGTTTCAAAAACATCATTTTTTAGCTAATCTATAAACATTAGGCCATTGACTTTTAATGACACATGACCTTGGGCAAGTATTAACGACCTTGATTTTAGAATGCAGTGTCCTTGTAAAACCTTTTTAAGGGTTTTAAGTATTAAGGCTTTTCAAAAGCTTAAAAACTAATTAGACCTTCTTAAGGAACATGGGAACCCTGTATAAGTATGTCTTTGTACCTTTCTTCTCTAATTTTCTGGACTCTTTTCATTCTTTCAATTTGTTCTATTTCCTCTTGTTTCTTTTGTTCGTTCACTTCTTCCTCAACTCTCTTATGCAAGTGATCAAAATCTTTGCTAATGATTCCAATCAGCCAATTAAATCCTTCTTGAATACCGGGATCTTTCACTTTTGTTTCGTCGTATATTGCACAAGAGGCTTCCTGTGGAGAAACAAGTGACAAAATTAATATTGTTATTCAATACTAATCCAAATTTAAAATGAAGCCAGGAATTAAAAAACATTTTATGACATTTGAGAATGTTATCTTAATTAGCATTACATTAACAACTTTATTGTGTCCTAGGAAAAATTTTAAATGAAAATTTAGAAGATTTTACAAACATTTATTTAATTTGTGAGATAGTTCTAACCATCTGAACATCATAGGATTGTTTAGAAGTTACAGAACACACTACGCTAAATAACCATATCTATTGGTTGAAAGAATCTTAAAATGATTTTAAGGGTCAAGTCTAAAATTGCTTTGAAGTGAATGAAGTCATATATGGGAAAATGCAGTTTTGCATGGTGGAAAAATGCATACATGACACTAAAAGGATTAATGTTAGGTTGCACACAAATATTATCTATAATTTCTTAAAAGTTTAATTGCTTACATTGAAAAACATAATAACTGAAAAGTGAGAGAATAAATAGCAAAAAATACTTACCACCCTTGTTGGACATTTTTGTTCATTCACTAAGACTTCCAAATCTAATCGACTAACGAGTTCAGTTTCATCCATGGCACCAGACACATCTTGTTTGTTCACAAGCCTAAAATATACATTTTGAAATTATAAAATAATCGAGGGAAATAAAAAAATGTTGGGGAAAAGAAAACTGAAAAATTGTGAAGCGAAAAGTAAATTAACCTGCAAGAATCGTACAGTTGCTAGAATTTGATAACACTGAGAGTTTCTAAAAATCAGTTTTTAGTTCATGTACTTTGATTATCTTAATTTTTACAGAAAAATATGAAATGTCAAAATAAAAAAACTAAAATGTTTTGAAACATTGCATCAGTTAAAAAGTGAGAAATACAAAAGTCAAAATTTTTTAGATGCATTTTAAATCTTTACTAGATCAGAATGTTATGATCTTAAGACTGAGAAAGCATACTAAGTCAATTTTTCTTTTGCATGAACCTTAGATTTCTTTTTGAGAAATGCACTGTGTATTTTGCATAGTGACCACAATTGTTTCACTTAGTCTCATAACAATGCTTTTTTACGCATTTCATTTCTAAATCATCATTTATTAAGATAACTTTGATCAAATTACTTTTAATGTCTTTGTTTTATAATGTAGTCAAAATAAAGTGTCATGTTGAAGTATTGATACTTACATTAGCATAGGCTTTCCAGCAATTTTATCATGTGTTAAAACACTTTTAATCTCGGTTTGACATTCCTCAAGTCTATGAGGATCACTGGCATCCACTACAAATATAAGTCCATGTACTAAAGCATAGTATTTTTTCCAAATACCACGTATCTTGGGTCCACCTCCAAGGTCATAGATGGTAATATTATATTTTCCATGCTTTAAAGAAATACTAGAAAAGCCTATTGTAGGAACAGCATCAGCAGTTGAATCTATAATTAAAGTATTTTTTAATGGAGAATGAAAAATAAAGCTTTAACAATAGCATATCACAATTTGTATACAAGGAGAATTCTATGTGCTTTTAACAGTGGGTGATCATATTATTAGAAACCTCTCTAGGTAGGTAGGTAGGTAGGTAGTTGAATTAAAGTTGAACTGTAGCAACACAACGAGCTATTGGCGACAGTCTGGGACTAATCCCAAAAGCAATACCTCGTAATTCGGATCCATGGTCAAATGACAAGTCAACACTCCAGAGCTGGCACCTCACCATCCAAACTAGAGACACCCTTATAAACTAAATATTTCAACCATTTATTGTTAAAAAGAAAATCTGTTTACAGTGAATTCTTATTTTTATAACTTACTTACATCAAGATATTTTAAATACGTAGTTGTCAACAGTTGGTTTCAAAATCTGTCATGCATTTTTATTGAAAACTTATGAAATTCCTTTTTAGCAATGTTACTAATAATTTGATCACTCACTGCACATAAAACCGTTTTTCTATCAAGCTATTTATTCAATAATTTAATCATTTCTTTAATTAAATATTATTTATGCACATGCAGTATTAATATTAATTTATTTCATTTATTAATATGTTGAATGACCTTGAGACACATTTTAAACAGGGTGCGTTCCATAAGTAATGCAGTCAATTTTTTTAGACGTGACTATACACTGCTACGCCCTTTAACCTGCTGGACTAGATGGAGGGGAGTGTTAGCTTTATAGCGCACCCATTCTCAGTCACCTCCAAGCTGCCGGAGAGTCAGGACGTGCGTTCCAGTGAATTCCGTTTTGAGCTTAATGAAACACTGTGCGATGGATCGTTCTATGAAGCAATGTTACGTTATCAAGTTTTGAATGTGCGTTAAACATGGGAAGTCCGCCACCAAAACGTTTCTATTAATTCAGCAGGCCTTTGGGAGTGATAGCTTGTCCAAATCATAAGTTATCTGATGGCACAAGTCGTTCAAGGAGGGCCAAGAGGATGTCGTCAACGAACCCCGCAATGGACGTCCATCAACCTCCCAAATCAACAAAAATGTGACATGTGTGCGTGATTGTTTGAATTTGAGCATTCCATGGATAGCAGAAACTCTTCAAATGACGAAAACAACTGTTTATTGCATAGTAAACGAAGATTTTAACATGAAAAAGGTGTGCACCAAACAGGTCCCAAAAGGCCGACGAACAAAAGGACATGCGAGTGCTCCCGTGCCAAGAACTCTTGGAAATCTGTGAAAAGGATCCTAATTTTTTAATTCAGTTATCGCCGGTGATGAGTCATGGATTTTTGAACACGACCCGGAAGCAAAAAGGCAGAGTTCAGAGTGGCACACCCCAGCATCGCCCCGGCCCAAGAAAGCACGCATGAGTAAATCCAGTATCAAAACCATGCTCATTGTCTTCTTTGACATCAGAGGCATTGTCCACCACGAATTTTTACCTACTGGGACCCCTGTGTACACAGCTTTTTACTTGGAAGTGCTCAAAAGGCTGAAAAGGAGGGTTGCACGCTGCAGAAGTGACATCAAGGATGCGTGCAAACTTCATGACGACAACGCGCCAAGCCACAGCGCATTCGGTGTCAACAATGTCCTGGCCAGAACACACACCCCATTGGTTACCCAGTCTCCCTATAGTCCTGACCTGACTCTCCATACTTTTTTTTTGTTTCCTTGCTTAAAATGAGTCCTGAAAGGGAAACATTGTGACATCCAGGCTCATGTTACATCGGCTCTAAAGGACATCCCAGACAAAGCCTTCCTGGCCTGGAAACACTGCCTCCTGAAATGTATCGACACAGGAGGGGTTTTTTTTTGAAGATTTTTAACTAAGAAGTGACATCAAGGATGCGTGGAAACTTCATGACGACAACGTGCCAAGCCACAGCGCATTCAGTGTCAACAATGTCCTGGCCAGAACACACACCCCATTGGTTACCCAGTCTCCCTACAGTCCTGACCTGACTCTCCAGACTTGTTTTTGTTTCCTTGCTTAAAATCGATCCTACAGTCCTGAAAGGGAAACATTGTGACATCCAGGCTCATGTTACATCGGCTCTAAAGGACATCCCAGACAAAGCCTTCCTGGCCTGGAAACACTGCCTCCTGAAGTGTATTGACACAGGAGGGTGCTATTTTGAAGATTTTTAACTAATTGTACGAATATGTTCAACAAATGATTTTTTATGAATTTGATTGCATTACCAATGGAATCCATCTTGTATAGCAGGGGTGGTCAGATAAATTACCTTTGGAAGCCACATTTCAGGAAAGAATATTTGAAAGAGACATTTATTTATTTTTGACAACAAAACAAACAATGAGAAACTGAAAATTTGTTCAAGTTTACCCACAGATCCCCCTCTCCTGGTCTGCCTGATTCATAGCTGAAACCCAAAACTGTTGCCTTCTTAGCTGAGACAACTTTGACTCAAATCAAAAGATTCAGCATAAGAAACGCATGAAAAATATCGCAGAGTGAGAGCTGGTTTGATGACGTAAGTCGCAAGAGTCTGCACAAAACAAAAACTCCTAAACATGTGTAATTGCTGTTTTGAAGTATCTTTTTCTTGCTTCAATATGAGTGTAAAAGAGAAGGGCAACTTTGATTTTGAAAGTCGCTTTGTTTTTTCAATTCCATACTCAAAAGAGAAAGAGACAACAAAAAACTGCTGTTGGTACGCTCTCAAAGCGATTGCTCTAACAAGCAACCAAACTTTCGGCAGCTAACTGGACATTATTCGTAAAGAATTCCAAACAAATCTAATTTCTAAAGACTTTCCTGACAAAATTCTTTGATAGAATCAAACAATATTTTATGAATAACATTTTTAATTTTTATGTTTTTTTTTATAACTTTGTAATAAGAAATTTAAAAACTTTTCACCATTAATTAGTCATAGTTTACCATACTTCATACATACATTTAATTTGAATAATAGCCGCACCACTCACCTGCGAGATCTGCACGAATGGTCACCCTTGCTATATAGATAAGACCCGTTTGTAGCTAATATTATTAAAGATCTAAAACTTTTGATAGCAATGGAAGTTACATACTATACCATGATTTTCAGGGTACATAATTTATGAAAACAAGTAACCACATTCATAGTTAAAAATTTAGATTTTATTTTAATTTAAGCATCAGGATTATTTGCACTGATTTCCAAACTCACAAAATGTCAACTTTTTATTAGTAAAATAACAAGAGTAAATAGATAAAAAAATGACCTCCAAGTAGATGTTTTACAGTGCAAGTTTTACCAGCATTATCGAGTCCAATCATAAGCAATGTTATTTCCCTGAAAAAGAAAGATGTATAGTTAACTTAAACTGACAAATCTAACAATAAAATCAGATAAACTTAATAGCTTAAAAATAGATTTGGCACACAGGTAGTGCACATTTTTTGCAATTTTAGGGTTGATGTGAATTTTAAAATTCAATCTAGAACATTTTAAAATTAATTTAATAGTTCTTTTTCACCATTCTCATTCTTTTGCGGTAATTCCGAGGATGAAGAAACATTAAAATTTAGACTTTTCAACCTCACATGTCACATTTACGTCAGCCTTTGGAACTATGCTAAGTTTTCTTCATCTCCGGGGAGAGAACACATTTGAATGACCTTCGTTTGTTTTGAGGTTCATTCGTTTTGATTTCCTGCGAAATGGATTCCAGTAAAGGAAATAAATTGCATTTTCTGCCCTTTGCGTTAAAGCAAAAATAAAAACAGATTTTAATTTTAGCAAATGAGAGCAAAGAAATAAAAACATTTTAACTGGGATTGTTAAGTTCTTTTTTCATAAAATCAGAATCGTTAAAGACAGATTAGAAATTTTAACAAATTTGAAATTGCAGGGGTTTATTTTGAAAATTTTACTGAGCATTTTTAATTTTTCATTGAGGAGAGTATGTTTATATTCATGTCCACAGTTAAGATTTGAGGACTATATCAGAGTATTATAATGCCAATTATTTAAACAAGAATCAATGATTATTAAAACAACCATCTCCTTTAGAAATCCCTAGTTATGGGGAACTCAATTACATGCAGAGGTTGAAAAAGATATAAAAATCAAGAATGATTTAATATATATCTTTGTAACGCTCCATCTTCCTGGTATTCTGATGCTCATCAGTCAATCTAATTTAATAGAAGGTTCAGCACGATGCATTGCAGAGGGGTTTTGTCGCCAAGAGAAATTTAAATCAATTTTATTTGGACATCTCTACACATAATTGAGTCAGAAATGCATTACATTCGAAATATCATGCATTTTATAAACAAGTTGCTCTATTAGAATGCCCATGAAATTACATTTGTGTAAAGATAAATCGATTACAGGTTATCAATATCAAAAATTTACACTTTTTAAAAGTCACAAAAGTATTTTACATTCAATTCATAGAATGGTTGTTAATTGAATCCATTTCCCGGTGTTTCGTTTCATCGGAATTAATGCTATTCTCTTCAATCATTAAATTTTTTGCGACAAAATCGCAATATTTGACGGAAAATGACACTGCTTTGTAAATCGAAGCGTAAGTTTGACATGTACAATTATATTTTAATAACTGAGAGTGTAGTATAAATAAAAAAGCAAAAGAACAATTGAAGTGATTTTAATCACTCAACACAATTTTTAAAGCGTGTATTTGAATGGAAAACCGCTTAATTTCAGCGACGTTTGAAGACCTTGGTAACATTGAGTGACTTGAAATTGCTAGATTCCCTCAGTTTAAGATCATGATAAATATAAAAATCAGCAAGAGCTGTGTGGAACTTTAGCCCGAATGCATTATAAAATCAGAAGTCATAGCATAAACACCATATATAAAAGACAAGATTTTATATTGCTTACCTCACAGAACCAATTCTGTGTTTCTTACATGAACAATTCGAAAACACATTTCCCATATCTTCAATATCAAGTCATTCCTGCACAAGATATAATCTAAACTCATTGGGAAATGAACAGAAACATCGCCAAATACAAATAGAGAGGAATTCAAATGAAAAATTTCAAATAAGAAATAACCAGCGTTCCTTTACACCACATCGCATTGGAAGTTTAAAACATTAAACAATGTAAACAACATTATCTTCACTTCGTGACTTTATTCGTATCATGATAGGGTTGAGATGTATAACCCCTATATATTCAGGAAAAATAATATATTGACATGGTAGGCACGCGTATTTCCATTCTGCGGTACTTTTTTGGCGCGTGCGGGAATTTGGCGAAAAAATCAGCTAGCGTACAATGCCAACTTGTAACTTGACGTCATGCGAATGAATGTAATCACCGTGACCACTGACCACAAGCGGATGGAGAGAGAACGATCAGCAATGTTAAAAACTTAGAAAATTCAGCAAACTAACATCTTTATTCACATGTAAACAATACAATAGCTTCATGATCGTACTGTCTTATTTTCCTTTCCATTTGGTAACAAGCATTGTATATTATCTCGGAACTTCTTAAACAGACCGATGTATTTGAAACACCAATTTGTTTTTACTGTAATGAATCTCGCATCTTTTGATATCTAAGCATATAGAAATACAGGGTTTTATATGTTTAAATTGAGAAAATTTTTCATTTTGCTTTACTTGTACCGATTGTTCTCAACTTTTTTCCCTGAACTCTTATTTGAAACAAAGTTTGAGTTAATTTTGTGTATTTTTTTTTAAATACAATTTTTATCTGATTAATTTTAAATCTCAATGACTTGTGTTGTAATCAGATGAATGAATACCATGGAATTCAGGAACACATTATTTTGGTTGTATGAAAATGTCCTTTGATTTTTGTACCATGCAGATATCCAACACATTTTACATTTTTAAACGATTTAACTGTGCATTGCCATGGTTGATTTCTTTGGAATTCAATCAGGAAAAAAGAATCCTATCTGACTATGCTAAAGCACATCTAGTAAATACAAGACATTTAAATTTATTTACTAATTGATGCATGGATGATTTGATACATTAAATCGAGATTTTTTAAAATGTGAAATGCAGTAAGTTATAATTACCATTTTTTTAAAACTTAGGGTTCAATAATATAATTATGCTTCTTAAAAGTATCGAATTTATTTGTAGATGCTTTTTTTCATCAAATCCTTGTCATGGGCACCCATACAGAGGCACTCAAGCCCCCTCCATGGCCATTAGTATTGCCAAATTTAAAACAATAAAATGGCCAGAAACTTTTTTTAATATAAAATATTGACGATGTAATTGCCTTTATCAAATATCTTTCCACTTAAAAAATAAATTTTAAACAAATCAGAAAGCTTTAATTGTACAATTCCATTGTAACTTCTGCATTGAAAAAATTGCTAATATTTGTGTGGATTTAAAGATAGATTTGAGTTAAAATCTTTTGCCTGTAGCATAGGCATTAGTGACAATGGTCCTATCAAATTATTTTAGAGAAAATTTTATATTAAACTTAAAATTTTCAATGAACTGAAAGTCATGAAAAACATGTTTTTTTTTTGTCTACGAAATTGATTATAAACCAGTTTAATAACTTAGTTCAGTCCTATATTTGCTAGCATTTATCGTGAACATTAAGTACCTTCTGATTTATTTCTTCTTATTATAAGTTAGACTAGATGATTTCAGTTTGATTGGCTGTTAGTTGGAACACCAACATATGTATTATGAAGGAGGACAGCACAAATAATTAAAATATGAATTTATTAATTTTATTTTATTATGCAAATGTAACAATTTTTTATAGACAAAATTATTTCAGGCATGCTTTTAACAATTGAAGTTTTAGAAAAAGTCTAAATTATGTGGCAAATCACAAAATTTCTTTATTATTTACATGAAATAAAACATCAAATCCATTAATACAACTTCAGAAAACAGACTGCCACAGTTAATACAAATCTTAGTCGTAAATTATGATAAACTTTCTAAAGATATCCTGAGAGAGCTTCCATGAGTAAGAAAACTTCTACAAGCTGCCAAAGTTTCAACAAAAAATTCTCTGGAATGGTCTTTAAGATTTTTGGAGTTTGTTTTTGAATATGAACTCTTTCAGATTCTGTACCAAATCTAACTCTAGCTACAATGAGTAAAGCTCGGCTCTGCATTACCTATTAACTATTTACTCTACAGAAGATTATATAGTTGTGGCATTCTGTTTATGCATTATGCTTGTCAGATAACCCTAACTAGCCATACAATTAAACCATTTTAACTGATTTATTTGCACACTGAATAATGCTGATACTTGGTATAAACATGACTGCATTTTAGTCAAATATATACAAGGAAAAAATTTAATGTTGCATTTAGTGACTAACAGCACATGCATCAATCCCAAGGAGGGACAATTTAAACATGCTGTTAAAAAGAAATACACGACTAATAAAATAAGGTAGTAAAGCAAAAAATACTTTTATTATCAAGTAATAAATTATCTCATTTCCAGTAGTCTAACACAGAGCATACATTTTATATTGAAGTGTTTTTCTTCCATAATAACATAGTTCAACATTTTCATAAAAACAGGCTTTAATAGCCTTGCAGCTATGCAACCATCTCCAATCTGTTTGTGCCACGTGGAAATGGCAGAGAAGTAGCACAGATGAGGGATAAATTTCTACTAAGGCTTTTATTCCTGTTTTTGAATCATCAGTCATAAAGAGATGGCATCTGAAAATTAAAAGGAGACAGTTGATGAATTTCAATTTTACCAAATATAAATAATATCCAATTATCAGTGTAAAAATCAAACAATATTTCCTGGTCAAACAATCTACATCTTTATCAGCAAGTTTTCTGATTTATGGAAAAATACTAAAAAAATATACATATTTAGACATCCATTTCATATTAATACATTTATTCTATCCTAAGCTAAAATATGATGCATTTAATTGCACAATTGAAGGGGCAAGTGTATCACCTTTATCCACTTGCCCCTTCAATTAAGAATGTAGTGTATTGAGTAAAAATAAATGGTTGAACACATACACTGTAAAAATAAAATCTCCAAGACTATAAGTGTCCATTTTCTTAATAACAAGTGTTTTATTGTTTAAAGATACATTTCTAGTCATCCATTTGCCCTTCATTAATTCAGATTTCCTGTTTCAGATTTGTACAAAATTTCAAACTGGGTTGAATCTTAGAAATCACTTGTTTAACTAATTCATAATTTTTTAGTCGTGAAATATTTACATTTAATTTTTAATAAAAAGTTGTGTAAGTTCTTAACTGTACACTTAACTGATTTCATTCAAAATTTAGAAACAAGCGCCTCAGCGTACAGCGTAAGTGTCCGACAAGTTGACTCTGATTGGCTGGTATGATCATGTGCCTGAGACGTATAGGTGTTTCATTTGGCTATTTATCTACGTTTTGGCGCAGATCTCTTTGACTGATAGGAACGGTTTTCGAAAGGTTTTAACATTTTGAACCGAAAATTGTATCCTTTTATTATATAAGTTAATAATTATATAAGTTAGTGTTTTATGTATGCTTTTTGTTACATCAGAATGGTCCTAAACCAGGGATGGATACGACACCATCATCCTAAAGCAAAGGGGACGGCAGAGGGGCGGAAAAATATCAGCTGGTAGTAAGTTCAGGAGTGGTTTTTAGATTATTTATGTAAAATCAACGGAAGTTTGGAAAAATAAAAAAAGGGTATTAAAAATTAGGAAAAGTAATTTAGAATCAAAAGGAATTGTTTTAAAATAATTTGGATGATCTAAAAATACTTCCGCCAGTTGGGTTCGAACTCGGGAAGTCATCCCCGCCGCTAACGCCAATCTGATGGTAAGTGACTTTAGCCATTTGGCCATGGTTGCTTCAACAAGAGGAGCTCCTTAAACGAAGAGTTCATTTTTGCCTCCCCTTATTATAAGTTGGCGAGAAATACTACTAACAACAACCATACAACATATATATGAGGAGCCAATCAGAGTCAACTTGTCGGACACTTACGCTGTACGCTGAGGCGCTAGTAATTTAGAATGTTTACATTCAGGCTTTGTTTACATTTAGACAGTGAATTCTTAGTCCTCTGAAGTACTTTTTCAATATAATAAATTAAATTACGTTTAAAGTAATGTTATATCTTGATATCAAAACTACATTTAAATGTCCACACTAGAAAATGTTTCTAGTCTTTGTTTACATTTAGATTGAGGTATCTTTTCTAAACTTCAGATGGCTTCATTGATAATTATGATACAACAATGATCATTTCTTGAGAAAGCTGTACAAATGAATGTTAACAATTAGATTTGAGAATGTCTCCCTTTACAGGTTTTGTTTACATTTATAATAGTTTATACAAGTTCTTGTAATGTTAAATGATAGTGTAACTGCTAACCTGTGATAAATTATTTTACAAAGAAATTAAAAAAATGTCTATTACATAGATTACTTTAAATGATTTTGCCATGTTCACAAAAGATGCAGTTAATATTCTATAGTTAGCTTTGTGGCTATTCTCCATCTGGTGGGGACTCGAGTAATAACTTCTATGCTTGGGTAAGGTTGTGTAAAATTGAGAAACATAAATAATTCCTTGCACTCCTAAGGGTTCGCAAACCACCCATTGGAAACTCACCATGCTATGGTAAGATTGTATGCAGTTCTTTATTTGTTTTTATCAAAACCTTTGCAGGCAGTCCAACATTGTGAAAAGGAGAATATTGAGGTTTTTTAAGACTATCATTAATCATTACCTTAATTAAATACTCCAAGTAATGTAATAAATATTTTCTTTAAATAGATATTCCCATTAATTCAATGCTGCTGGCCTTGAATATGTATCAACTTTGGGTGTTAAGCCTTAACCTATCTGCTTAAGTAATTTTTTACACAAGTTTCTAATTGAAAAAAAAAAAGAAAAGGAAATGTATCTTACCTCTCTATTTTCAAAGCACAAAGTAAATTATATTTTTAGTAGAGAAAATGCAGTAAAGTAACTTTGGTTGTTTGATTTTCATGGGTAACTACAGCAATTGGAACAGCTCCTACTTTTGTCGCTGTCAAAAGTATTGAGTGAGGAACCTGTACTTTCACAGCCGGCAGTAGAATCCACAAAAATGATTTCTGAGAAACACTGAAGCTTGCGTGCTCTTTTCATTACAGCCATAACTATAAGCACAGCACATGTCCCATCAAGAGTCCGAACCACAGTAGCCCTAGAATGTTTTCAGTGTATTAGTTCAAGTAAGCAATTTTAAAATGAATCCTAAATCATTTACTTTTGAATATTTTCTTAAAGTTAGTAAATACTTTTTTTTCATACAGTTTTAATTTTTTCAAAAGAGTCTGTTGAAGGACCCAAATTGATTACTCGCCATGACTCATAAAAGTGTAAAATTTGCTGTCGAGTGGGATTTTTTGCTGAATTTGAAATCTTCCACAAAGTTGTCACTGGCTAAAAGTAAATCTACATGAAACCGCTTGCCTGCCATTGGAGTCAACCCATAATTAAAGTAGTCAAAAAACTGTAGTTTGATCTAAATATTAAAATAAACAATTAATATAGTTGCATTAAGAATATACAAATATTTTTTTATCAAAATATACATTACTCGACATTTAATAATAATCTGTCGTAAAAATTGAAGCATTTTCTTTCAAAATTTAATTTTAAGGTGAAAAACTGCATAATAAAAATAACATGCTTTAAATATGGTTCTATTTTTATTGCATTTCTATCAGTGTATCTATCATTTATGTATGTTGATGAATAAATTCACCATATGATAAAGTATTCAATAATTGAAGCATAAAACCAGTGCAGCATTTACACAGGTGTTATGCAGAGTTGCAGAATCTTGTGAATATAGTTCAGGGAAAAATGGGAAGTCACTAAACTCTAGGTTCGGCAGTGTGTGGGGATCGACTCAACACCCACAAATCTTTCTTAATGGTTTTGAATGCTGGAATATTTTTTTAATTAATGTTATTTAAGTGAAGCGAATTAACAAAATGTTATCATTGTTTTTAAGTTTGATACAATAGTTTAAGGAACATAAATTTACCAGTCTTAATATGGAAATCATAGTCTTATTTCAACATTGCTACTTTCCGAAAACACTACGAAACACGTGAATATTGTGTCCAAGTCTAATTGATAGAAGACCCAAGAGATTCTACAAAGTCAAATGCACAAATTAACAAAATAGAAAAGGACGAGTTTTTGATATTTAAATTAAACAGGTATAGATTAAATTATTACACCAAAGCTGGCTAATCTTTGGAGTCAAAACCACAACCAGTGCCGTAAAGAATTTGGGGGTTAAGAATGAAAATTAAACACGTACAACATGCAAAGTGGTATTAAAACAAACTATCTAGAGGATTTCATGGCTTATAAAGAAATAGCATTAGGAACATCATACACGAGTATAAAGTTCACAATATTACATAAATAAGTTCTTGTAAAAGCAATAAACGAAATGTTGCAAATGATTCAATAACACTATGAGGCGAGTTTTAAATTCGTCAACGAGCACTTCATTAAAACAATATCTACAAATTTATCACAATAAATTAAACTAATGCTATACTCACCACGAATTTCCGCACCGAAGCACGACGTTCAGAATGACCTGCTGTACTTTTCTGATGGGTTACTGCAAACATTGCACTCATCTGGGTTGCAACATCTATCTCTTCAGTCAAAGTGTCGCCAAATTCCCGTACGCGCCAAAAAAGTACCGCAGAATGGAATTACGCGGTAGGCACATCTCAGTTATTTAAGCAGATTTAGTAAATGCATTACTTCGTGCTGGAGCAATGCCAAGAGCTATTGGCCGTGGACCTGGATCGATCCGAAGAGATGGATCCGACAACACATTGTAATTTTCAATTTTTGAGTTATGATTCAGATGACGAGGTTGAAACTTGAGATAGCACCTCACTCTCCAAAATTATACACCATGCCAACGGCTACAGATTCTACCTCAATCTGTAAACCTTACAGTGTTGCTCACAGTATGTAGTGAAATAAACATCGCGTTCCAGCAACACAATGGGCTATTGGGTAATGGTAATGGTAATTTTAGTTAACGTCGTACTAGAGCAATACAACGGGCTATTGACGACGGTCCGGGATCAGTCTCTTAAGGGAAAGATCCGAGGACAACACCTCGTAATTTTGAACCACGGTCAGATGACGAAGCAACACCTGAGCTGGCACCCCACTCTCCAAACTTCAACGCCAACCCAACGTGAGGACTTTCGGCTAAGACAGATTTAAGGTGCACCAGCCGCCTCTACACCATACGCTTACAAACATCCATGCCCGGACCCGGATTCGAACCAGGAACCTTCCGATCTAGAGGCTAACACCTTAACCACTATACCGGTAGGACGGCATGGGCTATTGGGAACGGTACGGAATCAATCTTTAAGGACAGAATTGAGGACACACCATGTTCTTTTCAATCAAAGGCCAAGCCAAGCGAGGACATTTGGGGCCATGACAGATTTATCGCACACCAGTTCCCCACCACACTCACGGTCTTTGGTTGATCACTATGTAAACCCTTTCAACAAGAGCTTCAGTAAACAAATGTGCTTTATATCTACCTTCAAGCAGTGCCGTAACTAGCCATTGCTGTGCCCAGTGCAAGAATTTGCATTTAGGCCCCTTAATTAATTAGGTATTATTTCAAAAAATTCATTAATTGCATCATCATAATTAATATTTGTAACGATAATGTATTCTATGAAATAATAGAACGATTGGATAATCGTTCTTGTCCGATAGTTGGTCTTAAATAATATTTTATAAATTTCAACTTGCTAAAACGTCTCTCGCACGAAGCAATAGAAACGGGAAGAGTTAGAAATATTCGAAGAGGGACATTGATATTTGGGTAAGACTCAATTAAACCCAAATCATGGAGAGCCTGTAGAATATTAAGCGGAGATGCAGTTTCTATATTTTGTCTAAGAGTCGTTACTCAAAACTTAACACTTACCATTTCACATGTGAATTCGTACTTTTTTAAATCTTTGCTAGATTTATATATATATAATAGAGAGATCTGTAGCCAATTTTTATTAAAAATCGGCCACACTTCTGAATTGAAAGACGAGCCATAGAGAAAACAAAAATCGTAGCAGATAGTTTTCATTTTTTGATAACGCCAATCGATTTGAGACAATAGTGTGTCAAGAACGGGACCGGTGGCATTTCAGTACAATGTTACCTACTCCCTCCCCCGTCCTCACAAAATTTTTGGGTGCACGATTTGGCGAGAAAGGGCTTGGCGTTGTAATTGGAAAAAAGCGATAAATAAGTAAAACATTAGTACCATAGACGCCAAATTCTCGGTGCACCGAATAACGAGTGTAAAAATCGAATCTTTAAGATTTCGAATCTTTTGAAAGAGTGTTCCTGATATTAGCCGGTGTGTCCATCTTCCGGAATGAACGGAAAGGAGAATTAAGTCGAAGATAATTAATTTCAAATAAGACTGATGTATTATGGATGAATTACGTGTTGGAAGGCCGGCTTTTGTTTCTGGAAATCGAAAACATTTTTGAAGAAACATTTGTATTTAAATATGTTTTGGGTTTTTTTTGCATCTGATAGATTTTTTTCTGATTTTGTGAACTTAGTTAATTTATTAGAAGCCTATTGAGTTGTTCTAATGTGACATTTAATCAACTACCTACCTACCTTGTTCATAAATACATTTTTTGTATTTGATAAATCACATTGATTAAATTCAAAATTTTAAATTTCTTTTTTCTTATTGTAATGTTTATAATGATATTGAAAATGAAATAACTGAACAAGATGCATGTTATTTTACTCAAATAAGTTAAGAACTATGCTTGTACTTAGTTCACCCCAAAATTATATTGAAAACAGGGTATGCCAATTTAAATCATGACTTAAATTTAAAAGAATACTGATTGAAATCAAACTTCTAATCTTGTTTTTTTAATTGAATATTAATAGTACTAAAATGGAATATTCTGGAACAGAATGCATGTTATTTTATTGAAAAAGGGTAAAAATGTGCACCTACTCAGGAACACCTGAAGAATGACCTTTTTTATCTGAAAATAATTGGATTCCCCAGAGAGATGGTAGTATAAATTGGGATTTAGTGGTGCCAACTTTTTAAAATTATTGAGAGGTATAAAACAAACATCACTTTATATACAAGGGTATTTCAGAACTATTCATTTTTTGAAAAGCAATTATGAATATTGTCGGTGTATTTGTCGAATATTTAAACCTCATATTAGAGAGAACCCAGAACTCAAACAAACATATCGCACCCCGGCAAAAAAAAAGTGACACAGCTCAAAATTGCAGAATTTGAGAAACATCAACTTAAAGGATACTATAAAACTTATATTGAAATAGTATAAGCTTCTTTTAAGTTTTAGGTAAGTATATATGGCGGTAACTTCTGTTATATTCTATAGAATCGTAATATAACACGCTGGGGCACCTCATACATATTTTTGAATGACAAAAGATCAAAATTTTTATTTTTTGACTTGCATCACTTTTTTTGCCGGGGTGCGACATGTAGAACCCAAGGTGTTCTGGTCTCTAGAACTGTACATCTCTTCTGGTAAAGTAGTCTATTAAGAGAGATCGAATCATTTTGCATAGTTAGTTATTTCTATTATTCGTCATATTTACCGCTTATGTTTGAGGTTCCTGGGTCTACCATAAAAACTTTCAAGGGGATCAGACTCCTATGGCACGCTCGGTGTAGATGCTCTTTTAACAATTTATATAATTTCTCATTGGAAATATTTGCCTCTCACGTTTGTGGGAATACAAGGAGCTCAGGACGCTAGGAGTTCGCATCTATAGTAGAATAACACTTGACTATAACAAATATTTCTTTCTACTCACTAAAAACAGGCAGAGGTTGAATTTCAAAGCATTTTTTTGGCTAATTTTGACACTGATTCTTCACAGTTGGAAGGTTACGGACGTTTGAACTGATGCCTTTCAAGAGGGTAATCAACACTTTAAAATTTGTTTTCAGCGTGTTAAAAACTAGCATGGATGCCCTCACTTCATAGTTTAAATAGTAAACATTTTGGAATAAAATAAACTAAGGTTAAATAGAAAGCTAAACTTAAATAGAAAAAAAGAACCTCTTAATATTCACAAAAGAAAAGTACTCTTCTAATAAGCCTGTAATTAAGAAGATCCAAAGGCATATACGTGTTTTGATTTCCTTTGTGACAACATTGTATTCCAGATATTTCCTTTTGATTCTAGAACAATTTGGTT
Source organism: Metellina segmentata (assembly GCA_947359465.1). Classification (NCBI taxonomy): domain Eukaryota; kingdom Metazoa; phylum Arthropoda; class Arachnida; order Araneae; family Tetragnathidae; genus Metellina; species Metellina segmentata. The sequence continues at coordinate 37,828,938 of OX375880.1, read as the reverse complement.
CCGACAAATTGAAAAAGTTTAAATTTATGCTTTCGTGTCTGGCAGACAAAAAGGTATTTAAAGGAACAAGTAGAGGTTAACAAAAAGGCAAGAAAACCTCTCTGTCCATCTTAATGTGGACTTTTTCTATAATTATTGTGCTGTTATTATTAGGAACGACATACAGATGTGAACTAGTATTTTCATTAATGAAATTTACATTCATGAACATTCATGAAAAGCAAAACAAAGGTCACGATTGACTGATTCAATTTAAAAAATTCTCTGCTGTTCTCAGTGCCAAATTTTTAACACCAAACATTCAGACTAGCGAAACCCAGTCTCAAAAGTGTCATTAATGGAAAGTAATGTTTATGTGATGTAATAGATATTGTTTTACATGCAATAATTAATTCATTTTAATATGTTAATTATGTGTATAAGCATACCTTTATTAAAAAGGTTATTAAGAATATGCCTGGACCATGAAAACTTAAGACAGTACAAAAGGTGCTCGAGTTGTAAGACGCATATGAATTCGTATGTGAAAAAAATTGGCGTGTGGTATGTAAAAGGTTAGCCACCCCTGGGCTACTGGAAACTTTCCGCCCCTTTTCTGCCCTCAGTAATGATATTTACAGTAAAGTTAGATATTATAAATTTAAAACCAAGTTCAGTAAAAGAAAGGTGATAAAACAATAATCAATAATAATTTTTTCTGATAAAAAGCTTTTGCAGGAGTTTCAACTTTTCTTGTTCATGTAACCCCTGACTGAGCTTTAATACACTTTTATTCTTCTTCCTTTTTAAAATAAAGTTATTATATTATCAAATTATTGGAAGGTTCCTGATTCGAAATCCGGTCAGGGCATGGATATTTGTAAGCGTATGGTGTAGAGGCGGTTGGTGTACCTTAAATCTGTCGTGGCCGAAAGTCCTCACGTTGGGTTGGTGTGGAAGTTTGGAGAGTGAGGTGCCAGCTCAGATGTTGCCTCATCATCTGACCGTGGTTTAAAATTACATGGCGATACACCGAATGGCTTAGGCTGGGAAGGTGGTAACTGGTTGAATATTATCAAATTATTGGAAGGTTCCTGATTCAAAACCGGGCCAGGGCATGGATATTTGTAAGTGTATGGTGTAGAGGCGGCTGGTGCACCTTAAATCTGTAATGGCCAAAAAGACCTCAGTTTGGGTTGGTGTAGAAGTTTGGAGAGTGGGGTGCCAGCTCAGATGCTGCCTCGTCATCTGACCGTGGTTCAAAATTACGTGGCGATACAGCGAATGGCTTAGGCTGGGACGGTGGTAACTAGTTGAATACCATTATCAAATTATTGAAATGTCTTAGTTCAGCAAAATTGTAGCAGTGCACTAATTAGATTTTTTTCAATTATGCAACAAAAAAAAATACATTCAAAGCAAAATCATACCATAATCTGGTTAACCTCATGGAATTTTTCAACGTTTTCAAACTTTTAGGGGCAAAATAATAGATCTCATGAACTCGTGACTTTTTCTCTTTTGCACATCCGTCGTCGCCCTTCTCCCTGTTGTGAAGATGGGGTTAGCTAGGGTCACTTCTTGGGTCCTCACCCCAGCTGGTTTCACTGGACGCACCGCGTCTTCAGTTTCCCACCGTCTATCTTTAACGCCGAACTAAAATTCCGCTCTTCTTATTCTTTGTGGAGGAAGACCTCCGCGGCACCCTTGACTTTGGGCATATCAGATTGCCAAGTGAAACTAAAATTCCGCTCAGTCCTATTAAACATTCAGAAGGAGATAGAGAGAAGGCCTTCGGCCTAAGTCCTCCGGAAACCCGTTATTTTCTTATGGGGAGCTAAGAGTTATGGGACAGTTGAAAGGGAAACCACACCGCAGCGAGAGAGGGGTTGTTTTTGGAAAAAGTAAGGGATTACGCGATTTCCGTGAGTGATACAGAACGTTCTAACAGTTGCTGATTTGAAGCCTTCGAGAAACAAAAAAATCTGCTGTTTTGTACCTCATGTCAATGACTCTTAAGCAGAGAGGGCCCCGGAATACCACGGGGCCCATAAAATGTATTTTCATTAGGGTTCGAGGAAACTTGTGACAGCGTCTTTACAAGTGTGCATCTTTAAATGCAGTGAAAAGAGTTTCTAATACAAGATGGTAAGCAAGAACAGATGCTGTATTAGCAATAAAACTTGGTTTCACCCATGTTAAACAGGCTTTAACTGAAATTTGTATTTCAGAAGAAGAAAAGAAAGTTACCATAGTGGAGGCAACTTCTTACGAAATAGACAAATATGAAACTCCTCTAATGACAATTATTAGGAATACTATTTTGCAAAGAATAAGTGTAATTCGTTTGAAATGCTTGTTAAAATATTTATGAGCTACATCAGTGTTTCCAATTTTTCAGTTCGGTGAAATTGATTGCATCGAAATTTATGTGTTTAGAATTTTAAAAATTATGTTTTTGCTTTAGTTATATAATCCCTCTTAGCACTCAGAATTATCCTTAGTCTCAATATGTGAATATTGTGACCGTCGTCACTGATCATTGTAAGGAGAATACTCTCGGGGCGATGGAAGATATAAACCGATTTTATTTAATTTTTAACCCCTTTTTAGTCTCCCGAATTCGCAACTTTTCCGCGATATTACGACTTGAAATTTTTTTTCGGCCCACCTAATACGCATTCTACCTTCCGCCTCCCACATATGCATCCACATATTAACTTTATTTATTTAAAACCAAGGCATACTTTCAGAATTTGAAATTCTGTCGATAACTTTCGAAGTTAAATATTTTTTCATTGACATAGAAGATGTGTTATTTAAAAAGTGTTTTTGGTAATTTGGGAACTTTGCACTGCAGAGCATCGTAACTTATCATTAAAAAACAAATTGGCCAAAGTTTTGATAAAATTAGGGGAAAATTGTTATGCTACGTTGCCAATAACCTGCCGTGTTGCCTCCATTGCGATGTTAATTAACAACCTACTTACCTAGTTAACTATCTAAAAACAACGCATTTTACAACACCATCTGACCCCAATATGATCTGCTTCTTTTCCTTGAACCTTGCTCAAGAAATAAAGATTTTTTTTCACTACGATCGAAATTTGTACAAAAAATTAACATACTATATATATTTCCCGTATCTCTCTCTATATATACAAATACAAATATTGACGACCAGCGACAGGCTCAAGCCCAACAAGGCTGGTACATAAGAATACACACTGATTGTAGTGCGTTCTAACTAACAGCTAATATAAATGACCGGTAAATATATACGAAGTGAGGCCTTAAAAACAAAGTTTCACTATAACAACGGTCCCTTTCAGTGAAGTCCTTCCATCTTAATTAAAAGGAACTACTAATTTTTAAGGTTTAAAACCTTTTATATTTTGGGATCAAAAATGAGTATTTACAAGTTAAGTACATGCTTTAAGTGAAAAAGACAACGTATTGCTTTTAAGTAACGGCAGCGAACCCCCACTTCTACTCATATCCATCCCCGCGCATCCTGGGAAGCAAATGCTGCGATTTTGATTTTATTATTGTTGCTTTAGGTAGTTGGTAATTATTAGTTAACATCGTACTAGAGCAACGCAACGGGCTATTGACGACGGTCCGGGATCAATCCCTTAAGGGAAAGATACGAGGACAACACCTCGTAATTTTGAATCACGGTCAGATGACGAAGCAATACCTGAGCTGGCACTCCACTCTCCAAACTTCCACACTAACTCAACGTGAGGACTTTTGGCCACGACAGATTTAAGGTGCACCAGGCGCCTCTACACCATACGATTACAAACACCGGACCCGGATTCGATCCAGAAACCTTCCGATCTAGAGGCTAACTCCTTAACCACTATACCGGTTGGTCGGTTTGTTGCTTTAGGACTTGACTACAATCCCGATTTTTTTTTTTCAAGTAATAAACATATTAAACTGTATTCTTGTCAAGTGTCGATTTTATCAGAGCTGTCCTTCATTTGATTTTTCATATATATTTATAGTAGGTAATTGTCATTTTGTTACTTTCGTTAGCTATTTTGAAGATGAACGAATTAAAATGCGACTTCCAAACTTTATCAGTGATATTATCATACCTAGCACTGTAACTGGCATGAATTTTAAAAATGTCGTAACATTTATTTAGCCCAAAGAAATGCTTAAAATTCTGTCAAAAATAACACTTTTCCATTTTTTGAAACAAAATTTTGGATTAAATATGATGTTTAAAATTGTTGTTGACAAAGTGAAAAAAAGACAATTTTGTACAGATTATAGAGATGTAAAACAAGTTTGTCTACGTTAAGTAGTTTTTGAGAAACAGAACTTCAAACATGCAACATTAAGCGATCTCACACAGCTCATCAAAGTTGCAAGTCCTTAAAATGCTTCAAACTTTGAAAATATTTAATTTTGAACCTAAATTTTTTGGATATCGTTATTTATGCATAAACTAAACCCCTGTACCGAATTTTATGAAAATCCATTACCGTACGGCCACAGGTTTTTCCCGCTTTTTGCTCATTTCACGTGGAATGACTTGAAGTTTTTTTATACGTAGACAGATGATCGATGTTTGAAAGAACTATCAGCGAAGGAACAATTTAAGTGCCAAATTTCAAACGTTCAAAAATTAGTGAAAACAGCAATCAGAACAAAGGAAATGACTCTTAAAAAAAGGAAGGGCACTTATGATCCACGGAAGTTCAAAACTTCACTTATATGTAGAAAGTAGCTCATTTTTTAAAATTTATAATTTCAATAATTTGAACTGCTTTCTCTCCTACTTCATTTTTTGTATATATATTTAAATTCCAAATACCAAGGCTTTGTTAATTTCCTATCAAATTTTTTTTACATGATATATAGAAATACAGGTATGCATTTTTAGTTATTATGAGTATAATTTTTTTTACTAATAAATGTGCGCTTAATTAAATAATAAAGCGACGGTTTTTTTTAATATTTTACGTAGTGTTTCAGTTTTATTTTTTACCTCAAGATCTATTCAATGTATCTTCAATTCCATACCTGTAATATTAGATTATAGTTAAAGGAATACTATTAAAAAAAATTCAAGCTTATATATATCATAAAAATTAAAAAAGAAGATACACTTTTAAATTTCTTGAATTTTTCAACCCTTTTTTTAATTTAAAATGTTTCAACACATTTTGAAGAAAATTGACAGTTTAAACTTTTATGTACAATTCTCTGGTATACGAAACTGCAAAAAGTTTGTCCAAAGTGTCGTCATTAAAAAAATAATTTTTAAGGTGTCAGGTCCTCTCAAAAAACTTAAAATTTGTAGAATTATTTTTCAACTTTTTTTTTTAACATTTTCATATTTTTTAACAATTAAAATGAACTTTTCTCAGCAGATAGGAAATGCTTGCGTTAAAATAGGTTATAATGTATGTTAAACTTGTAAACTAATATTTTTATGTTTCTTGAAGACTGAAAAAATTTTCCTTTCATGGAAAAAAATACACATTTCAAGATATTGAAGTTTAAAGACATAAAATTAACCTTACTTCAAAACATACAAACATTTTCAAAAATCTATAAAAGTTGATTTTAGCAAACATTAAAATTGCAAAAACGTTATTAATAAGCATTCAAGTCCTCAGAATTCACAAATAAAACACAAGTCACATAAACAAAATCAATTTTTTTTTATTAATTAAAGAAACATTTTCAATATTCTTAGATTTGTTATGGCTCTCAGTGAAGCATCATCAGTAAAGCATCGAATGAAGAGGGGAGGGGTCGTTTTTCTTTCTCTTGAGACTTTCATTGGTTGGTAGGCTGCTAAGCTGAGCTCCTGCTTGATCTGTTCACTGCCCCTGGAATGTTGAAGACACAGTAAGGTTCTTTTAAAAACAAATTGAACCTAATATATATATATATATATATATATATATATATATATTTTTTTTTTTTTTTTTTGAGAATAGATATGAAGTAACTCTGTAAAACACCACACACCAAAAATAAGTAATAGTAGTAAGTTTTTACAAATATGTTTCTACAAAAGGTGTTCATGTTCTCAACACTGAATATTTATACAGTGGTACATGCATATGGAAATTTTTATAGACAACCAACTCTTCTAATCACTTATCAACTATTGTACATATCTTAAAATTTTTATAATTGAGATACTTTGTATTACCCCATGATGCAATTATACATAAACTTTCTGAAAGTTTTTACATCAAATTCATCTAACAAGGATACATTGTTCAATTTTTTATATGCATAGTAACAAATAAAAACTCCACAGTTTATATCATCATTTTGATTTATGTGAGGGGGGATAGAAAATGTCCATGTTATAGATGAATTAAAGAATGAATTGAATATTTCCCTCCATTTACTAATTAAGTCTGAACAATTTTTACTGGGAGCTTTGTTAAAAGGATCGTAAAACTCAAATACATGTTTTTCAGTATCAACAAATAACATCACCCAGTGACTATCGAGATTAATAGGGAAAAAAATGTTTCCTTTGACTACAGTACCAATTTGAAAGAATTTAAATGTTTCTTTGTTTTGTGAAAGTGCAGCTGAAGATACGGACTCAATAAACGTAAAACGGTTTGAATTTTCTGTAAGTTTAAAAATAAAAGAATCTACAATTGTGTCGTATAGCCATCCCCTTTTAAAGCACCGAGAGGCTTGAAATAAAATGCTTTCTTCTTGTAATGTTACATCTAGATCTAATGACTTTAGCATAAAATTTGTAAGTTCTGTACCATTCACTTTAACTACCATATTTGAAACATTGGTTTTATCAATATGATTATATTTAAAAAAATTACAGACACAAGACTGAAAATTGATTATATTTTAGTTTCTTCAGCTTCTTGAATGTAACTGTTCCACTTAAAATATCAGAAATATATTTTCTGAATTCCGAAGTGTCAAAAGGTTTGTTGATATTCGAGTAGCTAAGTAATTGATGAACATAATAACACAAAAATACACCACAATTGACCCCATCTTCCTGTATTACACGAATTGGATCCACAATCTTCCAAGCATTTGTGGCATCGAATTTATTTAAAATATTCTTGCAAGTTATTTGATGAATCAGAACAGTTTTATTACTACAGTAACCTTTCGAATCCAAAAAATAAATTAATTTTTCCCTTTTACTAATAAATATTAATACCCAATGACTGTTATCAACACAAACTGGAATAAATAAGAACTGCACTGTTGTATATAATTTATCACACAAAATTGGCTCAAAATTTACTTCAGACACAATTAACTGTGCCACTGAAGAATTGAGATGTATAAAACAAACATCACTTTATACATAAGGGTATTTTATAACTATTCATTTTTTGAAAAGCAATTATGAATATTGTCAGTGTATTTGTCGAATAGGGTTCGAGGGAAGTTGTGACAGCTTCTTTACTATGTGCATCTTTAAGTGCAGTGAAAAGAGTTTCTAATACAAGATGGTCAAACAAGAACAGATGCTGTATTAGCTATAAAACTTGGTTTCACCCATGTTAAAGAGGCTTTTACTGAAATTTGTAATTCAGAAGAAGAAAAGAAAGTTACCATTGTGCAGGCAACTTCTTAAGAAATAGACAAATATGAAACTCCTCTAATGAGAATTATTAGGAATACTATTTTACAAAGAGTAAATGCTACTCGTAAATCACTGAAATCAGTGGAATGCAAACTATTAAATGGATCTATCCTATTAAAGGCATTAGAAAATTTTATCAATAATTTCAGAGACGAATTTGAAAAGAGGCAAGTTATATAAATATAATAAGATAAAGAGGCAACTGTTTTATCAGATCTATCATTCAATGTAGAAGATGGACAAACTCGCAGACAACAAAAGATAAAAATGTTTCTTGATAAAAACAAAGAAGTCAGACATGAATTTACAATAAGAGAAATTTCATAGTCAATGCATTTTATGTCATCTAATAACACCAAGGCAGAATTAAAAGTAGAACACCATAAAAAAGTTTAAGGATATTTACAAAAATGACATTAATGTTTGTACTTTTGAAGATGAATTTGACCATTTTTTAATATTTCTCTAAGAAAACGAAAACACACCATAAAAGCCACACCACACATCTATCGAGCCTCCAAAGAAATATCTTGCACATTTCCGAATGTTGAAGTTATTGAATTTTTTTTTAACAATTCCCTTATCTATATCGTCAGGAGAAAGACCGTTTTCAGTTTCAAAGCGTGTAAAAAAATTTTTAAGGAGTACTATGGCAGAAGAAAGATTAATTAATCTGGCAATTCTATAAAAAAGAGCAAAAAATTTTTAACCCAATTGACATTACTAAAATAATTGACGAATTTGCAAAAAATAAAGCAAATCGGAAATTTATGCAAAAAATTTATTTTTTAAATTTGTTATGGCATGTAAATGTTGACTACTTTTCTTTTTGTGAATAACTTGATGAGTTTTTGCTTGAAACTTTTTTTTCTAATTTGAGTTTAAGAGCCCTGAAAAATTTTACCTCCCCCACTTGACTTGATCCACCACTGCCCTCATGTACTCGAGGATTTAAGGAATGGGAACATTAAAATTACCTATACCCTTCGTGAAAACAATGAAATCGAGTTGTTGATTGGCGCTGATGTTATCGTTAAACTCTGGTTTGAGTGTAATAGGATAAAAAACTTGGTTGGATGGTAATCGGAATAAAGAATGATGCATATGAGAGAGGAATAGAATTATTTAAAGATAATGTTTTAACAGTGCTCTCTTTGCATGTAAGTAATAATCTGTTAAGAGAACTGTAGGAACTTGATGTTTTAGGAATTAACGATACCATTGAAAATATTTCTAAAAAGGAAGAGTTTGTTGATTATTTAACAAACTTAAGCAGATATTTCGAGACTGATTTTTTCCGATTGCTGAAAAGGATGTTTTATTAAGTGTGAAGGTTACTTTCTTTCTGCGTCTATTCTGTTCTATCATATCTAATTTTGCAAGTGTATTTCAAAGTAAATTAATCACTTGAAGATACACATCCCCATTTAAGAGTCTCTCCCTCCCATTTTTCATTCAATTTTTAACTAACTATTAGGGTAACTTTTTGCAACAAATGCAACTTTTTTTTGCATGTGAAGTACTAAAATCAAAATTCCTCCTACATGGGGTGTATTGTAAGTGAGTTATAATCGCAACATAAATGCAACTTTCTGCATAAATGCAACTTTCTGCATAAATACAACTTTTTGCATAAATGCAACCACCTGCAACTTTTAAAAATTTAGCTTAAATTTAGCAATTTTTGAAAATATGATGGCGGTCGGCAACCCAAACAACGAACACGTGACCAAGCATAGCTTCAGCTCAAAATTAAATATCGGCCAACATCATCTTAACATCATTTTTTGGATATTGTTTTCACAATGTCGCCAAATATCGGGAAAAATTGCGTAATGTTTAAATTATAAAAAATATGGGTAAGACAACATGGTGTCATTATTTACACTATTACTACATGATTATAATGTTATTAAAAGCGTTATTTACAGTCTTCCTCGTTTTATAAAACTAAACGATATCTGCCAATGTCGACAGATATCGTAATTCCGACATTCACAGACATTCAAAACATTGGCCAATATTGGTAGAATGTTGGCCAATGTTGTTGTGCTACCTGGGCATGCGGTGCCTGAGTTTGCTTGATGCGTGAGAAAAACGTTTAGTTAAAAACTTCAGGGTGTCGATCGAATGAGCCAATTGAAATTTCATTTTCAATCGCAGACCCCTTCATCGGATTATTTAGTGGATCGAATTCGAGGCCGGTATCTTTTTCATTCCTGTCTATCAACGCTTTGAACAAATTATGATACACTCATTGAAACTCTAGTTTTCTAAAAGGGATGCTGATGAAACGTAGTCAATCTTGGTGCGAAGAACATTATGTTAACCTTTTCAATCGCAGAATCTGAACACCGTCTGTAGGATTAATTGGTTGGGTCGGAAATTGAATTCGAGGCCACTGGCTTCATCAAAATGGGTCGGTATCTTTCCCATTCAATTGACACCTACAGATTTAACGTGCACCAACCCCGATGCACTCTCTACTTTTGTTTTCACCCATGTCAAGCGATTGGTGACTCAGATGGTCCGTGTCCAGATCAGGCCCGCCGTAAGCGGGCGTAGACCGCACGTCCAGGTGGGGGCAAATCTAGCGATCGATCACGTAATATTCAAAGTCATTGGGTCAGCAGCAAATTATTTCTGAATAATTTGTGGACTAATTTTTAAAACTATTAAGTAGCCTCAGCTGTAAAGCAGTTTCTTGATCCATTATGTTTCGCAATCACTTTCCAAAATTCAAAGTATCCATTCTCCAAATTCAAATTGACAGGATGTGCCCCTCCGTAGGACAATAAAACCATCGTCCTTGGAGAGGGGTTTACAAAACCTGTCACGTGTTGCAGCGCTCTTGAGAAAGATTACATTGGCAGTATGAAAACGGAAATTTCTCAGAACTGGGAATTTGGAAGAGGTGTCCCTTTCCACTCTCCACGTAGGGACACACGAACGGACCGTCCTCGGTTCCAATTACCGCAGGGGACCTGACCATAGTAAAGATAAGGACCGGATGCGCGCAACAAAGGGGGAAATCTATTCTTCCATTTCTCCCGTCTTCAAGCGAAATCTGGTTGAAACCTCCCCGTCTGGAAAAGGCTAGGAATCCCCACAGAGCTTCGTTCTCAGTTTGTACACGCATTCGAACAGTACTATCGCACATCAAGTTGCAATTATTTTGTTTATACTTCGTCTGACGTTGGTCTAGGTATAATTAAGGATAATTTAACTTGGTTAGTGTGATTATAATTCAATGTATCATATGTCAGTGAAAATATAAGTGCATAAATTTGGTACCTACGTTTATTTATCGGCTTATCATAATAATTGCTGCGCCTAGTAATCATCTGTTTGTAGCACATATACAATTAAATATTTACGAAATTTGAAATAAAAAACCGGCCAAGTTCGTGTTTGACCACGTAGTCAGTACTGGCTATACAAAATTCTTACAAAACATCTGAGCCAAAACTCTATGTATTTTTTAGAAATACAAATTTAATTTTACAGTTCCTTTATACGGAATTTCTATAAACTTTTTATAAACTCGATTAAGTGGGTCGATTATTACTCGTAAACTTGGAAAGCCTACTTATCGCTGATAGCATAAATTCAAGACGAGTTCAATTTCTGTAGATCAATATTTATATGGTAACTAGCCACTGCTTGGCCAGCATTGCGTTGCCCGTAACAGTTCTTTTCGTGGGGTCAGGTGAGACCACTGCTCGCTAACCCCCTTTGATTGATACGAAATCCCATTTGGTAAACCAACACTACGAGCAACGCCGTGATGGCCTCGTCATTGCCAAATGCGGCCAAATTCGAATTGCGAAGAGATCCAATCGACATGATGTCACAATCACACAGGGGGCGGCATAATCGATATTGCACACAGGCGTTCAAACAAACAGCTAGCGGCGGGCCTGGCCACAAGGAGTAATGAAGTAGTAAGCACGTTCTTCAACTTTATAAACCAGCTTTACAATTTATTTTAGTGCGAGCCAACGGCCATGGGAACTGCTTCTAAAACACACTGATGGGAGGTCTCTACACGGTCTTTGTGAGACAAGATGCAGTGCAACAATTGAGGCAGTGAAACCTATAACTGAAAAACTACCTGACGTTTTAAAGGCCCTTCAATGTGTAAAAAATCAGTAGTTTATCGTAAGAGGAAACGGCGAAAGAGTAAATGGATTCCTCAATTATTTTCAAAATTTGAAACTTTAATTCAGCTAAATATTTGGAAGGACATACTAGAGCAAATTAGTACAAGAAATTTAACCCTTCAATCATAATATGTCTCCCTTGATATCGAAATGAATAACATTAAAGCGTTAACTGAAACAATAGATAAAGATTTAAGTAAACAATGGTCTGTATAAATAGAGCTAAAGAGACAGCTTCTATTATGGGTATAGATGCAGAATTTTCCAAAAAAAGAGGACGGAAAAGGAAGCTTTTGAAGTGGAAAGAGAAATGCCTAAAGTATTAGAAACCGAAGAAACAAAATTCAAAAGTTCAGTTTTTTATATAGTAATCAATAAAATAGTTTCTCAGTTATAATCAAGGTATGAGCAAATGAAAAAACATATGCAATGCATTCGAAGCCATATTAAAAATAAATTCTAATTCTAATGACAACAACGCACCTAAAAAATTAATTGAAAGCTATCCAGATGATTTAAGCCACAATTTCATCAATGAAATTCAGATGTACAAGACCGTTCGCGAAGCTACTTTTTCACATTAACCCAAATTAGAAAATAAAGGTCTTCCACTCCCTTTAAATGATATCTATAGATTAAAATTGCAATCTATTCCCCCAGAACTTTGCATAACTTTAAGAATTTTGTTTTCTCTTCCCATCACTGTGGCTTCTGGTGAAAGGATTCGTTTCACTACCTTCTTACCATTGAAAGTACCAAAAAATTAAATTCTTCCTTTGAATGCGTGGAGTAAAGTGGCCCAGTATCGCTTTCTATTGCTTGCTTATCGCTTTTTTTTTTTTACGACTTCAAAGTGGTTCTGTTCTATACCCAAAATGAATGCACGTGGTGCTCGAACTTGAATGTCACGAGATGACTATCTATTTTCGAAGAAATTGCTGTATAGTGGCTTCACCCCCTAGACCCTTCAGGGCTCGAACATGTCTTTGACGGGCAAACGATTCCGCGATCACCTTTCTTTTGGGTGCCCACTTGGACAGTTTCGAAAAAAACGATTGATTTTTATGACCGACTGACGGATTGGATGTTAGGGTTTTATGGCACTAGGTCCCAAAGTGGACAAGAAGCGCCATACCAACTGACGGAAATGTCGTTTGAAGTTAAGGGCATTCAACAAATCGAACAAATCTGTCATTGCTTTTATTTTGATTATTTACAATATAGGGTCTTTTAAATTGTCGGCTTTCTTATTTGAAGTAAATACGGGTAACTGCCTGAGAGTGAACTGTCCTGAATTTTTTCCTGATGGATTGTTCACAGCCTTTTTACTGGGGGTACAGTTCATACATTTCGGGAGAACTCCCCCCCCCTCCACACACACACACATTCAACAAACCTTGTTCCGTCTATGCTCGGCTTTATACAGGCTTTATAAGCGCGTGTAAGTTAAGACGCATTTCGTTCGCTAGCACACCTCGGCGAATTTCTTGGTGTTATTTTGCAACAATCGGTTAATTTCAAATTGTAACAGTAAAAATGAGTAACCACCAACGTTTAGATGATGGAATGAGGTGGCGAATTGTGCTAATATAACTGCTAATTAAAATGACTGGTAAATATATCCGAAGTAGGGCTTTTAAAACAAAGTTTCACTACAACGACGGTCCCTTTCAGTGACGTCCTTCCATATTAATTAAACGGAACTACTAATTTTTAAGGATTAAAACCTTTTATATTTTGGGATCAAAAATAAGCATTTACAAGTAAAGAACAAGCTTTAAGTAAAAAGACAACGTATTGCTTTTGAGTAACGGCAGCGAACCCCCACTTCTACCCGAATCCTCCCGCGCATTTTTTTCTACCCAGGGGAGAAAACGTCCCTCTCCAACTTGAAGGTTGATGGCCTTAACGGCATCTTGTTAGATCGCCCCCATCTGAATCTAACACTTTCTTTTCCGACATCTCCCTCGGAAAAAAGGCGAGAACGTGTTACGAACACGCCCTGAATAGGGGCTCCTAGCCGCTCACGAAACGTAACCATTACACTTGTAAACCATTTATTTTTTATATTTCTTGAAGACTGAAAAAAAAATCCTTTTATGGTATTCTCAGTATCTTTTATGTGTAGGGTCATTCCACGCAAAATGAGCAAATCGGCTGTGGCTGACACATCACGAAACCCGAATTTATTTTGCATATTTCGGACCATTTTGCCTATTTGGAGTTTTTTGCATGTTCTTTTTAAAAAAAATTGAAAACATTTATATATATTAGGTAGCCACACCAGGAAAGAGAGTGGGGCACAAAAAAAAAATGCAAAAAAACTTCCAAAATATTTTTTTTTGAGAATAGATATGACGTATCTCTGTAAAACACCACACACCAAAAATGAGTTACAGTAGTTGCAAGTTTTTACAAATATTTTCCCACAAAAGGTGTTCATGAGCAATAGTTATCTCAACACTGAATATTTATTTTACGGTACATGCATATGGAACACAGTTTTTATAGACAACCAACTCTTCAAAATCACTTATCAACTATTGTACATATCTTATAATTTTTATAATTGAGATATTTTGTACTACCCCATGATGCAATCATACATAAATTTTCTGAAAGTTATTACATCAAATTCAACTAGCAAGGATACATTGTTACATTTTTTACATGCATAATAACAAATAAAAACTCCACAGTTCATGTCATCATTTTGATTTATGTGAGGGGGAGAGAAAATGTCAATGTTATAGATGAATTAAAGAATGAATTGAATATTTCCCTCCATACACTAATTATGTCTGAACAATTTTTACTAGGAGCTTTGTTAAAAGGCTCATAAAACTCAAATACCTATTTTTCAGTATCAACAAATAACAACACCCAGTGACTATCAAGGTTAATAGGGGGGGGGGGAATGTTTGCTTTGAGTACAGTACCAATTTGAAAGAATTCAAATTTTTTTTTGCTTTGTGAAAGTGCAGCTGAAGATACGGACTCAATAAACATAAAACGGATTGAATTTTCTATAAGTTTATAAAGAAAAGAATCTACTATTGTATCGTATAGCCATCCCCTTTTAAAGCACTTAGATGCTTGAAATAAAATGCTTTCTTCTAATGTTACATCTACATCTAATGACTTAGGCATAAAATTTGTAGGTTCTATACCATTCACTTTGACTACCATATTTGAAAAATTGGTTTCATCAGTATGATTACATTTAAAAAATTAGACACAAGACTCTGCAAATTGATTATATTTTAGTTTTATCAGTTCTAGAAACGTATAAAATCCAAAAATTGTTTTACAATTTTTTATGAAAGACAAACTGCAATCTACGAAAACCTTTTAAGTACATTTTGGTCTGCGTCAGTATCCTAGATTTTACTGCTACAAATGTCGACATCATAACTTAGCTCCACCGAAATGGAAAAATTTTGTTTTTTAATCATAGTTACCCAACCAGAAAATCATAAAATGACGGATTGGAATGCGCAGAACTGCTTTTACAAAAGATATTTTTTCATATATCTTAAGAAAGTATCGATATTTTTTTGCATTGTTCTTGATTAAAATGTGACTGAAGCTGGTGTTTAAGGTAGATAAATTATGTTTGAATATTTTTCGTACAAAACGGATTATAATCTTCTGCACTTTACTAATTAGAAACGTTTCCTAAATTAAATTAATACATTTCGAAGGTAAGTTGCTATATAATGATTATACATGTTTATTGATGTGTAATAAAAATTAATTACAGACAGTTATTGATTTTGTGATAATAAACCAGTATCTATTCAGCCAAAAATCTTTGAAATGGCATTTAAAAGTAGGTTAAAAATTTTATAAAAGATGAGAGGCAAATTCTTTATTCTCCAGAATAATAACATGTTACTGACGTTTAGATACTAGATTCTATTATATTACTACATTTCCATTAGTCAAATTTTGTAGAACTATAATTAAATCCGTAATTCACATTACAATCTGAATGTTGCCGTGGAAGTGTGGGTTTTATGGCGCAAGATCCAGAAAAAGATTGTGGAAGTTTGGAGAGTGGGGTGTCATCTCAGGTGTTGCCTCGCGATCTGACCATGGTTCAAAATTACATTTTGTCCTCGATTCTTTCCCGTTGGGATTGATCCCGGACCGTCGTTAACAGTACGACGCCAATTGAAATACCTACAATCTGAATGCTCAGTCTTTTCAAAAGTGCTGTCAAGCAGTCTAAATCAGGTCTTGATTGTTGCGGTTCTTGCTAAGATCGGATGGAAAAATTGTACTATTAAAATCCATGCATACACCATTCCTTGATATTTTAAATGCAAAACTGGTTGAATGTAGCACTGGGATAAGGATAAGAGTTTTTTGATTAGTGAAAGCCATGTTGAAAACATTCTGAACATTTTTCAATTTGTAAATGTTTAATGCAATTCAAAGTAAACACTATATTCACTGTTCTTTACTCGAGCACTAATTAGTTATTCAGGAGCTTGACAAATTCTTTTATACAAATACAAATATTGACGACCAGCTACAGGCTCAAGCCCAACAAGGCTGGTCCTTTGTTTATGAATTCTCCAATTCCCACTGACTATCCAATTGTGTCTTAAATTCGTACACTCCCTTTGAATTAACTATATTTTCTGGCAACGCGTTCCAACTGTATTACCCTATTAAAGTAGTAGTTTTTCCTTAAATCCCGATTAAAATGTGTCTTATTCAATTTATACCCATGGCCCCTTGTTCTGTTATCCCTATTGAAATTTAAGCCCTCTGTGTCCCCTTGTTTTACAAACTTGAAAAGCTGAATCAAATCCCCCCTCCTTCTTCTTCTTTCCAGTGTATAACAGTTTCCAATTTTTCAAATCAAGGATCGTCTTTTTTAGCATTACTCAAAAAATGTTTTTAGATTTAATAAATTATCTATTCATGTATGAATCCTATTTAATTTTGTTAATTAAATAATTTTTTTTCTATACTGTTGGTAATCTTTTTCAACCATAAAAGGTGTCCCAATTATGCGCCTCTGTGATCGTTATTTTCTTGAAGATACATCCAATATCTGGGTGACATGAGATGAATATGCATTACTTACAATATAGATTACCATTAACTATTTTATAAAATATAATGGAAACTTCATTAAAAGGTTAAATTTTAGATTGCGTGTATATTTTGTTCCAGATCTTTGAAGACTATTTACCTGTAAGGCTAAAATAATTCTTGTACTCAAATTTGTAAGTTTTTCAAACCATACTGTTTGAATTTTACATATAAACTTAGCAAAGGGATGTGTACAGGAAATGCTTTAATTTTATAAATTAAAATTATTTTTCATAAAAATTTTAAAATATGACACTAGAAAATATTCTTTACTATAATAAATGAATAGGCCGTATGTCACCATCTATTGATTTTCACAGAAAATGTGAAGATACCTGTTTTTCTTTCCTTGTAAGAACTGCGTTTCGTGTAATACTGTGTGTTGATCCTTTAAATGACAAAAATCCTATTCAAGGGAATTTAAATCGATTTAAAAAAAAAAGGTGTTCTTCTGAATACTTAAAGTGGTTACTTTTTTTTAATACAGCAAAATAAATAAAACATTTTTAAGTGCACATTGTGTTTAAAAATTTAAGTTTTTTTTTAGTTTCTGCTTAGAACCACATTATGTATATTGTAAATCTACTAACCATTCCTTTATACATTTTACACTTCTATGCCAAAAAATATAAAAATGAAAGTAATGAATCAATAATATTAAGAGCAGCTGTTAAAATGAAAATTGTTGAGAAAAAAAATTCCTTAACATTAATGTTGGTATTAAATTTCTTTTGGGTTGATTTTTTATTCTGCAAGGGCCATGCAGTTTTGGGAGTTTTGCAAAGTTCATCATCACTTCTAAGGATGTACAAGATTAAATTCACTTTGGACTAAATAATAAAGCACATATTAACATTTTATTGCTACTTTTTTTAGCCATAACATCTTTTAATACCCAAATTACTTTCACTGAAGAGCCTCCATCCTGGAATCCAGATTTGTGTATTCTATTTTACCATGTTAAGTACCCAAGCTATTTGAATATAATTAAAAAAATTAAGAACTTTATTGTATCTGCTCTTTAGCTCTGTTTCAAAAATCTTTGAACAAAAATACCAGAAATGTGCTTTAATGATTAATTACTTAAACAATGGATCTTGCTTGGAATTTAAAATTTTATTTTAGTGTTGTGTTTGGATGGTGCAAGGACCAAATTTAATCATACAGCACCAGGCATACAATATCAAGTAATGGATATAGATACACAACCATAGTTTTACGTACACGAGAGAAATACATCCAGGAAGGCATTGAACTTGTGCCGCCTACAACTTGGAGGTTTATATGACAGTGGACATACCCACAACCTTAGTGTCGTGGGAATAAATTATTGAAAAAAAAAATACTAGCCCAAAGAATAAAAATTGACAAATATATCCGAAATATTCTCCAAAAATAAAAAGCTTATTTAGTATAATATACATTTGATATCCACAATGCAAATTAACAGAAAGAAAATTCAGTGACTAACAGATAGTTGGGAGTAGAGGCTAAAATGGGAAATACAGGTTTTTTCAAGCAAAATAAATTCTTGATAATTCATAACATGTATCAAGGCATTTGGGCTCATATTTAGTCAAAGCATTCTTTTTTCACCTAAAAAGAACCCACAATTAAGGAATTTATTGAGATATTTTAAACATATTTAACTAATCAGCAGAAACATTTACAACAGCAAGAAAATTTTCATTTTTGTGGTGTTTGCAAAGGCTGCAAAAAAAATTCATTAAAGAAACATACATCACATCTGTTAGAAAAAGGAATGATTTTTAAACAAATAGTCTCAATTAATTTTGCTAGTTAGCATTAAAAAGAATCCAGCTCAATGGAACTTTCATAGGTATTCAAGATTAAAATATGTGATTGAACGGATATCTTCACTGCCCACTAAAAAGTGAATTTGGTTGAGTAGCATTTAAAAACAAGCAAACTCAACACGATTCACCATTTAGCACATAGCAGACAAACAATGGAACACTCCATAAAAAACAATCAAATATGCGAGTAGTTGAATATGTCACATCTGTGAAACATAACAGACTACAACCTAGGCCCAATACAGAAGGGAAAGATGTCAGACGTTTGATTTTTTTGGGTGCGGGCCATATTTGGCCTATCTGCAATACACACAAGATATACATCAAGTAATAAACATGCATACAGTGAAATTTTTACCGACACAGATGAGAGAAATCACACATGCACTGCCTACAACTCACAGGCTTCTAGTGCAGTGGGCAACACCAGAAACATAAATCGTGTTTTCTTTTAATATGCAAGTAAAATAAGCAATCGGAACAGGAATTTTATCTGCCCACCCAAAAGTAAATTCCATTGGGTAGCATTTAAAAACAGGCTAACTCAACGCAATTCACCATTTAGCATAGCAAATGAACAATACAACACACAAAGGGAAATAAAGGAATGAAATAGGTAAAATAGGCACCTGACCGAGAAATTTCATCTGCCCGCCAAAAAGTAAATTCCGTTTTGTAGCACTTAAAATCAAGCTAACTCAACGTTATTTACCATTTGGCACAGCAAGTGAGCAAAACATTTTAAAACGGGATATAAAATGAAGGGAAAATAAACAAAAATGATGAGCCTTCATCTCACGGTCAACAAATATATTCTGTTGGATAGCATTGAAATACAAACTAACTTAACGGAACAAAACAATTTGCGAAGCAAATGTAAGTGAAACAAAATGTCTAATTAGCAAGTGAACAATACATTTCAAAACGGGATATAAAATTTAGGGAAAATAAGCAAATAAAGAGCTTTCATATGCCCGCCAAAAAGTACATTCCGTTGGATAACATTTAAATACAAGCTAACCCAACGGAATAACATAATTTGCGAAACAAATGTATGGGAAAGAAAATCTTCAATTTCAAATGAATATATTATTGCTTACACAAATTTGGCTTCTAAATGAAAGAACGTTAGGTCAGCAGAAAAACACCACAGCCAACTCTCCTTCCTTCGATCAATGCAAGCAGCAAATGGCAAATGCTTCGACAATTTCATATAATCATTCGTTTAAAAACATCGATCCAACAAATGAGGCCGCCAAAATTAAAAGCGCCAAAAGGACAAAAAGGAAAAAAAACAACACTAAAGTAGAGTAACCCGGTGCAACGAGAAAGAAGTTGCCAAATGAAAATATAGAAACTATGGTCGGTGCACCGGGTAACATTGTACTGAAATGCTTAAGTTTCGTCAAGAACGTTGTAAATTTGTATTTTAAATAATTCTCCGGATGTCAAGTTACTTCCTTCATCTATTTCCATTATCTTAACTCTTCTCTTTTGGCCCCCTTCCAAATGGGCTCTGTGTGGGTGCCCTTGTCTAGTTACGGCACTGCCCTCAAGTTCCGTGAACAAATACTCTAATTACTGAGAAGATTGAAGAAATGTTTAATTTTTTTAAATACTTCATGATCAAAGTGTTTTGTCATTGTTTGAATCAGTTCATTCAAGTTTATAACAGTAATGCCATCGGCTTCGCTTTTGACGAAGAATACTTCTTACCTATCGAACCGGGGTACCACTCTTAATTTTTGAGTGTCACAAAAAGTGTAAGTAAGAAAATTTTAATAACGTTAAAAAAGGAACGGGGCTGTGTCGAGATACGGTCGCTAGGTTTATGGCGTAGAATACGTCAGTGATTCAGGTCATAAGGTGAATTCGAGACAGAAAGAAATTAGTGCAAGACTGTTTAAATTTACCACATCAAATGTTCACCTCTCCGCACGTGTCACAAGCAGTGCATTCGTTGCTGGTGTTGAAGGTTGTGGCTCATTATCAGGGCTGGATTTAACTTAATAAGGCCTTAAGCTATTTGAGATATGGGGACCCTTTATAAGTCCAGATATTATATGTCAGTCATAAGTCCAGATATTATATGTCAGTGCCAAATATGATTTTCGGATACCTAGAGGGTTAAACTGAAGTACAATTAAGAAGTATATAGATAGTGAAATAATAAATCTTTAACTTAAAATCATTTAAATTCATAAACTTAAAAATGCAAATTCTGGTTTTTAAAAAAAAGTTCTTTTAAAAGGCACACACACACACACAATTTGCAAAGGCTTATTATCTAATCTCTTGAAACATGTTATAAGGATCAAGGTATTGTATTAAACTAAAAGGTTTTCTTTATTGCCTTTGCCAGAGCAAAGTCACTGATGACATCATCAAATGGTAAACAGCGTTGTTTGTCATTTTCTATGTACACTCTATAACAAAAAAATCGACGCACCAAGAAGGAATCATTCGATTGCTTTGAAATTTCGTAAGCAAAAATGTTTTGACTAAATATGCAAATGATTAAAATTTGGTGTCCAATGAATGAATAGTGCGATCTCCAGTGCATCGGAACTGCGCATCCAGCAGATGTATATAAGCAGTTGTCCTTGAACTGTTGTTAAAAATTCTGCTGCATTGCGATTTAGGATACCTTTTAACGACTGAAAAAATGTCTCGCCACAGGATTCGAGCTCATTACGAGCAACTTTCAGAGTTTGAAAGAGGTCGTATCATTGGATTGAAAGAGGCAGGTTGGGCAAATCGGAGAATCGCTCGTCATGTGAGTCGAAGCGATGTGGCGATTAGAAGATGTTGGCAAGAGTGGTTGGACAATGACAGATTTCAGCGTCATGATGGTAGCGTTCGACGTAGGGCCACAATAGATCGCAAGGACAGAGTGATTGTCAGATCAGTTGTCACAGCGCCTGATTCATCGCTATCAACTATCAGTCGTGGGACCCACACACGAGTGTCCACCATGACCATTCACAGACGGCTGAGATAGCGAAATCTACGCTCGTACCGACCGTTACGCCATGTGCCACTCACGCCTGCACACTGTCGAGCCAGATTACAGTGATGCTTGGCTCGATCAGGCTGGAATGATGCTGACTGGGGACGTATAGTCTTTAGCGACGAATCCCGCTTCCAACTGTGTCCTGACGATCATCGAAGACGCGTCTGAAGACGCCCAGGGCAGCGTGCCGATCCTGCTTTCACTATTGCGCGCCACACGGGCCCTCAACAAGGAGTTATGGTCTGGGGAGCCATTTTCCTTGATAACCGGACCTCTTTGGTTGTCATTAGAGGTACACTTATTGCACAGCGGTACGTTGACGACATTCTGAGACCTGTTTTGCTACGGTTCCTTTAGCAGTACCCTGGGCTTATTTTTCAGCAAGACAATTGTAGAACACATACGGCACGTGTTGCTATGAACTGTCTTCAAGCTTGTCAAACACTTCCTTGGCCAGCCAGATCACCAGATCTCACTCCCATCGAGCATGTCTGGGATATGATAGGAAGGCGACTGCATCCGGTAGGGAATGTTGATGACGTAGTCCGACAATTGGAGCAAATTTGACAAGAAATACCGCAGGAGACCACCCGGGAGCTTTATCGGTCTATGCCACGCCGTGTAGCAGCTTGCATCCAGGCTAGAGGCGGGTCAACATCTTATTGAGCTCGTTACTGTAACTCTGAAATAAATCATTCAATTGTTCTGAAATTTTAATCATTTTCTATTTTGTACATAATTTTCCCATCCACCAATTTTTGTCTCCATCGGACAACTCCTTCTTGGTGCATCGATTTTTTTGTTATAGAGTGTACATGAGACTGAGGGAACATAATTTATCTTGAGTCATTGTTGTTCTAAATTCGTTTTTTATTCTCTTCAGTTGAGAAAAAGATCTTTCTTCAGAGCAATTTGCAACCATCGTACTAAGAAACAATCCCAAAATTGCTTCGACATTAGGGAATGCTGATTGGACACGATCGTTAAATATTACCTACAGAATTTCTTCCAGGGGGAGGTGAAACGTGTACTTACACTTTCCACAAGGGGGGGGGTGGAGAATATGTACATACAAGCACATACATAAACATATGTACGAAATTCACAAGCCAGGGTGTTAACCGCCCTCTTGCCCCTTCCTCCGGGCGCCATGGGGTATACTCAAAGTAGAGTGCCTATATAATAAGAGTGGCGACAAGGGACCAAATTTGGCCCAATGCACATGCGCGGCAGCCATTTTTCTACCAGAATCGGTTGCTGGGCGAATATGTTTCTTCCATCGGTTTCCCACATTTCCTCCTCTCTCTTTCTTTTGGCGATAGTGTTTATGTCCCGTAATTTTTATGCTCACGACTTATTGAACTTGTTTTCGTGAATATTAACAAGAAAATGAATAAATTTAAGCTTATAACTTCAGTGTTAAATAAAATAAGATCTGATGTGTTGTCTCTCTCAGGCACAAGTTTTTTCTTTAAATTCTTTCCATGCTGTGTGATAGAAGTTTACGCATTAATTTTATAACATTAAATAAAAAATAGATTTGAAATATCCTACTATTAATGGATAGTTCCTTAAAATAAAACTTTCTTTCAACCAACTGTTCAACACATGTAGTTTTTTTTAATTGTGATTAATCCTTTCCTTACATTAACCGAACCAGAAAAGATGCTGAACATTTTTATTTGACCTTTTTAATGCATAACACAAAATTTTAACCCACTTAAATTTAATTTTAAGTTTCATCCATTTATACAAGTCAAAAGACGTGTAATTTCAAAAATAATCAACACCATCAGTACACATTTGTTAAAAAATCTACCACATTTTCATATGAAAAATAAAATTAACAGATTGAAACTAAATTATGAGCAAATATTGGCCTAAACATACAAGAATAATCTCAAGATAAAAAATAGTTAACAGCATTTGTACGCATTTATATCCAAATTCACCGATAAATGTTGATGTGGTGGTTTTGTTCCGAAATATCTAGCAGCAAAATAAAGATGAAAGTTTGCATCAAAAATAACACTTTTATATAAACTTTTATTTTATTCTTTTTATATAAAGCATTGCTACAATTTACTCTCTGCTTTTCTGATGACTCAATTCGGCATAGGTTATTGTAAACCTTTAATAAGGAAACAGCTAAAAAAACAACACATTATCAAAATACTAAAACTTGCTAACTGCCTTTGGCGCGATGTTTATATCGCCAAAGTAGCGGGAAACAGCATGTTGTTAAAAAAAAGCTATTTACTAAAAAAGTCTTCAAATTTACACTGACAAAACACTAAAATTACTATAAATAAGCATTCTAGAACATGAAATGGAACACGAATAAGCTATATTTTCTTTTTAATTTAATATACACACGTTTTTCTCGAACACACAAAAAGTTCCCATGTTAAATCTACGGGAGCTGGGAAAAGACCGCTTCGGGCGGTAGAAAAGGTCTCTAAGCCAATCAGAAAGTGTTTCCCGTATGTCGCCACTCTTATTATATAGGCACTCTAACTCATAGGACCGGGGAATATGTTCGAATTAATCGAAGTTCAAATTATCGAGAGAAAAAAGCCTATATTAATTTTATGTTGCAGGAAAGGGGAAGAATTGTGGAACTTTGAAGAAACTTCGACCTAAGCACAAATTCTTGTTCACAATGTTCACGTTATTGGGAGTATTGTATTGGGTCATCCGTAAAGTTCACGCTTTCAAATCGAAGCTAGCTTTGTTGTTATTACGGTCTTTTCTGCTTACGCTGCATAATTATAGCATGTGTTGTAGCATAATTTTTGTTTCACTGCAATGCTAAGAATGGTGGACGTACTGCAGTCTGCATGGCTCCAGATACCTGTAGCAAACTTCCGCAATCTTTTCGATGCACTCCCATGCCGTCTAGCTGATTACGTGCTGAAAAAGGTGGTTATTCTGGACATTATCACGTGGTCATAATAATGAGACATGAGCTACCTTTGAAAAACCACCTATTGTGCTAGTGGGGAAGATTCCAGAACGTTTTGAGAAGGTATTAACCCTTCTAGTGGTTGCCCTGACGGGGTATCAAGTAGTTCTACGTTAACAAAACCATTAGAAGATCTTGATTTCGCCATTATAACAAAACTGATCAGACAATGCATCCTAAAATAATCGGCGATAATTGAAGCATTGACGTTGAAAAAGAGCTACGTATAAAAAATTAAATCTTACAGGACAAGCAAGTTGAAGGTTTTACTTACCTGCTTCTTAGAGCCAAAAGTGATAAAGTTTCCGTTAGTGACATCTTGTGGTTCTTTTCGGAACTGGACTTCGTGAGTTACGAACTTAGTTCCTTTTCAGTGCATTAGAGCATATAATCATTTAAATTTCTTCAAAATATGGCTCTTACCTTCTTTTTAATGTCTACGCTTCAATTATCTGGATGACGAGATATCTCGTATTTAGCAAGTTTGGTCAGATCTTTATGAACGAGATATCTCGTAGAAATCGCTAGGCGGGTGTCCAGCTGATCCGCAGCCACATACCAGTGACGCTTCCGCGCAGTGAACATTGACCGTTAGAGTAACATGATAGTGAAACCTCCATGCGGGGCTTAGGTTTAGCGCAAGTTGCGCGGAAAAAAACTCGAGCAATGAGTCCGCTTGTATGGACAGCTTGCCGTGGTGACGTTATCCTTGGGGTCCAATGGAAAAATGCTGAATGCATGACTTTGGCTGGAGCGTGCCGAGGGTCGCAAGGCCAATCGGCGAGATATGTCGTCAAGTAATAAAAATTTATTATTATTATTTTTTTTTTGGGGGGGGGGGGAGTTGATTCTGAGCGCTTCTGGAAGTAACGGATGAGACTTTTTAGAACCACCGAAATGGCGGGGGATGGATTGGACACCAGACAGGTTTATTGAAATCAATTTTGTATTTGACCAATGAGGAACTTACACTAGTGAGGAAAATGCTCATTTCTGTGTTTTATTAATAGATTGATCGTCAAATGTTCAAAAACGACAATTAAAACCCCTAAACTGGAATTAATTAATTAAAATTTCAAGTTTTAAATTACCGAAAAGTACGGCAAAAGCACATGACCTTAAACCGCTATGTGACGACATTGTGCACCACGATGTAATGCTTACGTTTGTCTAGCGCGTTGTAATTTCATATTGCTCGCTCTTTTAATTTTTAAACAATCAATTTAATTTTTTTACTTGCTATTTCAACGTTGCTATAAAAGTAAACAAACCGTCATAATGCCATCGACCTTAAAATGAATTTCATTTTAAGGTCGATGCATAGTGACGTCACAAGAAGCGGCGTAGGAAAACTAGCGTTTTTGAGATAAAATAAATCGTGCGAACTTGAATTTTTTTTTATTTTACTTTTTCGGGCCATAAAATTGAAAAAGAAATATATTTTTTCATTTTCTAAATTATAAAAATGCAAACAAAAAACATGCGTTTCTCATTGCTGAATTCTGTGAGAATATATTTCTTTTTTTAATTATCTGATGTGTTCTGATTTTTTACATGATTTTAATTTACCTTGCATGATAACCACCACGATTACTGTCTTGTCAAACAGTAATCGTGGGGTTAAATGTTCTAGGAAAATTACCTCACTCCAGCCACTTCCCTGAGTCTTGGGAGTTCGAGTCCTACAAACCGGATGGACAGACGGAATATATTTTTACACGATATATCAAGATCGATGTCGTGGAATGTATGTGATATCGTGATGGGGCCTTACTTGGTAACGGAGAAGTTGCAATTATCTGTTCAGACAGTAATATTTGAATGAGAGGATTGAAATGGATTCTGAGAAAAAGATGAAAGAGTCCAATAGAAAATTCATAAATTCTGGATGGAATTCCCCTACGAAATACAGTAACTCCGCTATAGTGAACTCTCGGTTGTAGTGAACGTTTTCATTAGTCCCGAACTCATTCCTATTTGACTAATGTTATTTTGAATGCTTATAATGAACACCGGAGAAAATGTAAGTTCGCTTATAGTGAACTGAATTTTCCCTTCCAGAGATATTTTTTCCAGATTTTCAAAAGTAATTCTAAATACTTTTTTTCCCGGAAAATGAAAACAGCACCCCGGTTGGTATAGCTGTGGATCAGCAACCGGAGGATTGAGTTCGAAAC
Source organism: Metellina segmentata (assembly GCA_947359465.1). Taxonomy (NCBI): domain Eukaryota; kingdom Metazoa; phylum Arthropoda; class Arachnida; order Araneae; family Tetragnathidae; genus Metellina; species Metellina segmentata. The sequence goes on along the minus strand of OX375880.1, from coordinate 37,802,097 downwards.
TCGATCCAAAAAACCTATCTCAGGTGGTCCATCATCTTACCGTGCTTCAAACTAACGAGGTAATGATAATTTTTGTTAACGTCGTACTAGAGTAACAAAACGGCCTATTGACGACGGTCCAGGATCAGTCCCTTAAGGGAAAGATCCGAGGACAACAATTCGTAACTTTGAATCACGGTCAGATGACGAAGCAACACCTGAGCTGGATACCCACTCTCCAAACTTCCACACCAACCCAAAGTGAGGACTTTCGGCCACGACAGATTTAAGGTGCACTAGCCGCCTCTACACCATACGCTTACAAACATCTATGCCCGGACCCGGAACCTTCCGATCTAGAGGCTAACACCTTAACCACTATACCGGTTGGTCGGCTCAAACGAACGCAGGGTTCCCACTCTTTTTTTCTAACTAAAAATAAGGACTTTCTAAGCACTTTCTAAGACAAAATAAGGACTTACATAAAACATTATAGAAACCGTATTACACAATGTAATACCTAACTTTCGACCCAATGGGGATGCTCTTACAGATTAGATAATCTTATAAGAACAGTAGTATGTAAAAAACTTAATATTCAAGTCTATTTTCTAAAAATTATACACAAATAAAGCCACACAAAAATGAGATTTTTCAAAAAAAGCAGTCTGATTTTTACAAAATTCAGCAGTTAATATGTGGGCATTTACGTGTGCACATATCTATACTATTATAAAAGGAAGTGTTTATCTGTCTGTTTGTTTCCTGCCCGTGAAGTCCTGACGAATCTATGGCACTTACAGTAATGAAATTTGGCACACAGGTAGTCCGAATTTTTTCCAATTTTACGGTTGAGGCGAAATTTAAAATTCAATCTAGAACATTTTTAAATGAATTAAATAGTTTTTTTCACCATTCTTCATTCTACTGCAGTAAATCAGAGGAATAAAGAAACAGCAAAATTTAGACTTCTTGCACTCACGTGTCCGCTTGACGTCAGCCTTTGGAACCATGCCAAGTTTTTTCACCTCAAAGGAGAGAACACATTCGAATGACCTTCGTTTGTTTCGAGATTCATTCATAAATTATAATTAGTGGCAAACTAAAAATTTACTAAAAGTAAGTAAAAGGATTGCAAGATGCATACGTCTGAGTCAAATTTGACTGGATCGATAATTGAACGAGTTTCTAAGAAAATATTTTCCCGTGAACCAAAAAAGATCATAAGAGTTATGCAAAAAAAAAACTTTGATAAATTTATAAAAAGGTTAAAAAAAAATAAAATGCAACTTTATTGAATAGATATTCAACTAGTTGCCACAGTCCCAGCCTAAGCCATTCGGTGTATTGCCACATAATTTTAAAGCACGGTCAGATCACGAGACATCTGAGCTGGTGCCCTACTCTCCAAACTTTCACACCAACCCAACGTGAGGACTTTCGGCCACGACAGATTTAAAGTGCACCAGCCGCTTCTACACGATATACTTACAAACATCATTTTAATGAAACAAAATTAATTTGAAAATAATCATCTTAGCTAACTATGGAAACAGATTGCACATGGCATAACAAAAGAAAGTGAAGTTCAAGCACAGTCGGCCATTGAGTATTTGTCACCCGGATACAAATAGAAAAAAATTATAAAGCATAGAAAAATTACTTTCGTTTTCGGTCAGCAACCAAATACGATAAGAGTCCGAAATTTCCAGTTTTCAAACTACTTTTCCTGATTATGGAAATTCACCGACTATTCTCGGTTCTCCAGCACTAAGATTTACGTTTTTGCGATCTTATCCTCCAATGTTTTTTTTTAAACGAGTGGGTTGGTTTTCTTTTGGAACTGATAACCGATTGCTTTAAATTTTCAAAGCAGAATCACCCCCGAAAATCTTCAATTTTTTTTAATATTTTCTGGGATAGTTGTTACAAAGAATTAAAAGCATAAAAAAAAAGCTAGATTAAAAAAAAATTACCACTCAGATAGCAGTATTAATTAAAATAAATTATTTTTATATTGTTTTCGATACACCTCTCTACAAACTTAAAAAATACAATTCCCCATAGTTATAATACATTTTTAAAATATTGCACCCTCGGGTAACTGAATAAAACAAAATTAAGTAACAATGGATGATTGTATTCTAGTTTCCTCTATCAGGACAACTACACTCTATAACAAAAAAATCGACGCACCAAGAAGGAATCATCTGATTGCTTTGAAATTTCGTATGCAAAAATGTTTTGACCAAATATGCAAATTATTAAAAATTTGGTGTCCAATGAATGAATAGTGCGATCTCCAGCGCTCGGAACTGCGCATCCAGCAGATGTATATAAGAAGTTGTTCTTGAACTGTTGTTAAAAGTTTCTGCTGCATTGCGATTTAGGATACCTTTCAACGACTGAAAAAATGCCTCGCCGCAGGATTCGAGCTCATTACGAGCAACTTTCAGAGTTTGAAAGAGGTCGTTTCATTGGATTGAAAGAGGCAGGCTGTGCAAATAGGAGAATCGCTCGTCATGTGAGTCGAAGCGATGCGGCGATTAGAAGATGCTGGCAAGAGTGGATGGACAAAGGCAGATTTCAGCGTCATGATGGTAGCGGTCGACGTAGGGCCACAACAGATCGTGAGGACAGAGTGATTGTCAGATCAGCTGTCACAGCGCCTGATTCATCGCTATTCACCATCAGTCGTGCGACCCACACACGAGTGTCCACCATGACCATTCACAGACGGCTGAGAGAACGAAATCTACGCTCATACCGACTGTATCGCCAAATGCCACTCACGCCTGCACACTGTCGAGCCAGATTACAGTGGTGCTTGGCTCGATCAGGCAGGAATGATGCTGACTGGGGACGTATAGTCTTTAGCGACGAATCCCACTTCCAACTTGTGTCCTGACGATCATCGAAAATGTGTCTGGAGACGCCCAGGGCAGCGTGCCGATCCTGCTTTCACTATTGCACGCCACACGGGCCCTCAACAAGGAGTTATGGTCTGGTGTGATATTTCCCTTGATAACCGGGCCCCTTTGGTCGTCATTAGAGGTACACAGCGATTAGGTTACTGCACAGCGGTACGTTGACGACATTCTGAGACCTGTTTTGCTACCGTTCTTTTCGCAGTACCCTGGGCTTATTTTTCAGCAAGACAATGCCAGACCACATACGGCTGCTATGAACTGTCTTCAAGCTTGTGAAACACTTCCATGGCCAGACAGATCACCAGATCTCTCTCCCATCGAGCATTTCCGGGATATGATGGGAAGGCGACTGCATCCGGTAGGGAATGTTGATGACGTAGTTCGACAATTGGAGCAAATTTGGCAAGAAATACCGCAGGAGACCATCCGGGAGCTTTATCGGTCTAAGCCACGCCGTGTGGCAGCTTGCATCCAGGCTAGAGGCGAGTCAACACCTTATTGAGCTCGTTATAGTAACCATGGTTCCCACACCTTTATTCAAAAAAAATTCAAGGACTTTTCAAAACCAAAATTTATTTTTCAAGGACCTAAAATTTTTTATAACGACCTAAAACAAGGCATACGCAAAAGTTGTCGATTGAAAAAACTTAAAAAATATAAAAAAAGACATAATTTTTTTACTACTGATAATCAAAAAAGAAAGGTTATCATCAATTTTGGTTATAATTTGGATTTTCTTTCTCCAGAACCTGTAATTTTCTTTTGTTGTAAAGTGGGCTTCTCGTCTCAATGCTAACTATCAGGCTACTTGCACACCTATCGCTTTTGGTCGTGCGATAAAATATTGTACGATTAATTCTTTTTGTGGATTGAAGAAGAGTATGTGAGCTTGCATCCTGTGTCCTTGCGCAATCTCCATTTTGCTGACGTCCACTGCCACTACAACAGACGGCTGCCGTGGTTTATTTTGTTTGAGAAACAAAACAAATCAAAAGTTTTGTCTGGAGATAGAAACTTACTCGAGAGAATAAAGAATCTTAAAAGTGATTTTCTTTAAAAAAAAATTTTGAATAGTAACTTTTATATTTTTACAATAAAAATTTGGCTTCCTTTCTTTGGACGTCCTGACTGCTAAAACTACGGTTTCCTAAGAAAGCGGTGCTGTTATCTAGCAACCATAATACGTCATGATGCAGTGGGTAACAACAAGGCGGCCGTCTTAACGGAAACCAGAGGTGACAACTTCGACAGACAGAATATGGTTGAGAATGATGATCTAGACGTAGCATTATTAATATATCACGTGGTGTCAAAGCGCAAAACACTGGTTTCATTCAGTACGACGCTCAAATGGCGCACCTAGTACTAGTCTGGACAAGTTCCAATGCAAGACGAATTACGCAATTATGTACCAGTGAAAAAAATCAAGTACTTTCAAGGACTTTTCACCAAATTCCGTAATTTTCAAGGGCCCCTAGTTAGGAAAAAAAAATTCAAGGACCGTGGGAACCCTGGTAACTGAAAAAAAATCATTCAATTGTTCTGAAATTTTAATCATTTTCGATTCTCTACATAATTTTTCTATCCGCCAATTTTTGTCTCCCTCGGCGATTTGTATATCGCTTATCAAGGGTTGCCATTCTAGCAAGCCAGTTCCTGAATTATCATTAAAGCTGTACCTGTAAGCAGTTTTATCGCTTGCATTGCTAGAGGTCGGAAATATTGTGAAAAAATATCGTCATTTGAAGACTGAATTTTGTTTTTAAAGGAAAATAAGCACTTTTTAAGGACTATTGATGCAAAATAAGCACTTCTAAGGGCCCTTAGAAATGGAAGGTCAAAATAAGCACTTTGTAAGCACCCGTGGGAACCCTGTAACGAGGTGCAGTCATCTTATCTTTCCCTTCGGAATTGACCCCGGAACATCGCCAATAGCCCGTTGTGTTGCTCCAGTGTAGCGCTAATTGAATTTACCTACCTAACAAATTCATTGAATTTTTATGCGTGAGATGCACTTAAATAGAAATAGCTCACTGTGTTGCTCCAGTTCGAAACTCTCCAAAATATAGGTTTTCCAAGCTTCAACCAGATACTTTACTCATTTAGCATTATTTTGATACGTAAATGTAAAAACCGCATTCCATTTTAAAGCCTCCTTTGATTGCTGCTTGTAACGAAGTCTCATGTCAGTCTGCAGCAAGTAGAACGAAACATCTCACAATCGAATGCTACAGTCAAAATGTGGATAAAAGTTTTGAACTCATTAAAAAAATCGTAAATGCTTGCATTGCAATTGGACGAGGGTTAGTTTGGTTTTATGGCACAAGGTAAGGTAATCTTAATTAACGCTGTACTAGAGTAACACAGATGATGAGACAACACCTGAGCTAGCACCCCACTCTCCAAACTTACACACCAATGTGAGGACTTTTGGACACGTCAGATTTAAGGTGCACCAGCCGCCTCTACACTATGCGCTTACAAACATCCATACACTGACCCGAATTCGAACCAGGAACCTTCCGATCTAAAGGCTAACACCTTAACCTCCAGACCGGTTGGTCGGCTGTACTGACAGGTGTTTGCTTCAGTTAAAATTTGACAAGTACTTGGTGATATTATAAAGTATTATTAGTAGTATCTCTACTATTATAAAATAAAGTGTTTGTCTGTCTGTTTGACGCAAAATCCTGATGATTCTATGGCACTTACAGCAATGAGATTTGGCACACAGGTAGTCCAAATTTTTTGCAATTTTTGGGGCGCGGTGAATTTTAAAATTCAATCTAGAACATTTAAAAAGGAATTTAATGAAATGTAATCATTTTTTAATGCTACAGCATAGAAGAGATCACAGATTCTAAATTTATTGTTTTACTTTCCGGCGCGTGGATGAATAATTTTTCTGCCAGAAGATTAAAAAAAAAATCTTTTAATCTCCTGCACTGTTAAAGATGGAGTAAAGATTTCAGCGGATTTGAAATCTGCGGAAAATTTTACTTCAGATCCATACCTGAAAATATGATTTTCTTTATATAAATAACTTTTAAATTGAATATATCTTTTATATTTTCGCACGAAATTGTGACATCACACTAACAGATTACATTTTCTGCCTCTTTCAATGGAGAGCAAAAAATAAAAAACATTTTGATTGACATTGTTTAGTTCTTTTTCGTAAAATCGGAATCGTTAAAGATAGATTAAAAATTTCAACGGATTTGAAATCTGCAGAAAATTTTACACCAGATTATTACCTTAGATCACGGCGTTGACCGTTCGCAAACCACCACCATAGGTAACGCCGGGCTAGTCACGCAGTGGCTAGTATGCTTTAAAGTTTAAAGAATCTTCAAAGAGCTCAAAAAAGACAAAGGATATAGTTATCATTTACATGATTATTACAGAAATAAATACCGAATACAATCTATGGTTACTTTGCTTCTGTGGTCAGAATTTCAGTTTTTTGAGTGACGACCTTATAAGGGTGTTTCTGTGAATACAGATTATGTACCATCCAGCATGGAGATAAAAATGATCACACGATGATATAAAAAACTTTTAATGAACACAAGATGCATTTCCAGTCCTCCCAGTTATTCATACTTAGAAAATCACGTTACCTGAAAACACAAATAAAATAACACATCCTAATGCAATATGAAATAAACAAGCTACAAAACAAGATGAAATAGTCCAATCCGAGCTCCATTGAAGTCTGCAAGTGCCTCTTTTTTTTTTGAAGGAATTGTACATATAAAAATAATAATGATGAAAAGAAAATATATGATCACATATATACATGTATTTCAAAGGACCTGTAAACTATAGAAAACCGAGTCTTTCTTTAAGTGGGAGAGTAAAACGCTCATATTACAGTCCCAGCTGTATATCTGAAGCATGAAGACTTGAAAATAGTTTTTAAACAATGTACTTTCTTGTCCGTGTGATGCATCATCTATTTTCGGTTTGTGGTGCTGTTGACGATGGAACGCTCTCCGATTGGTTCGATCTCCGAGTACTTGTACTAGGAGCACTTGCACTGGGAGCAGTTGTTTTAAGCTTTTTATGAAGACTTAATATAAGTTCTTGGAGTTGTTGTCGCTTTTTGGATATTTTTGCTTCGCTAAACCAATTGGTTAAATCAGGCATTGGAGAACGGAAATTTGGAATTGGATTCTAAAAAGAAATCAATATAAATTAATCCAACTTAATATCTATAATACATGACGATATGTTTCAAATAAGAAATATTAAAACCAGCTAATGAAATCAAATGTTTAATTTTAAATATTAAAAGATATAACAAAGTCCCAATGTTATAGACTAAGATGGACAGGACATTAACTCGGGGGTAAAATATACAGGTGGTCATAGATAAAATGGAAGAGTAGCCTGACAGTCAAAAATCTACCCGGCAAAATTCAACAAAATTGTTGCAAATGCTATTTAATTTGTGCCTATTGGGTTTTGATATCCAAAAACATTTCCTTATTTTCGCCACCAGAGAAAATTTGGTGATATAAAGTCCACTTTTGGAGTAAATTACACACAATTTTTTAGTCGAAATGAAGTGAAATTATACTTAAATGAAAACCAAACGAAAATAACCAGATTGAGTTGCAGAACATCACTAAGATAGCAATTAAAATCCATGTATTCAAAACCAGTAGCTAAACCTTAATTACACGAAAAACTAGGAAACACACTTTTACACCAAGAAAACTGTTTACCGGCAATGTCTAGACAGAATATTAAAAATGTGCATACACCAATTTAAGAAAAATTATACTAACCTCAAAAAAGCTCTCGACATATTGTAATAAGTAAGTTCCACAATCACTGTAATTTGTTTGCTGAGGACACTTCATTATAAAACCTTGCATAGTATTTCTATCAAACACTTTTTTCGTGCCTTTCTTCATTTTCCATTCCATTTCTAAATATCTTTGGAAAAGAATATATACGTTTCAGTAATATTCCATAAAAAAAATTATACATTTTAAAGACGGATTAAAAAAAAAAGGTTTACTTAAGTGTTCAATCTTTATGCACAACATTGTCCAAAAGTGTGAATGGAGCTAAATATAAATAACTTACTCTCGCAGTGTAGCAGCTATTCTCCATCTATTTGGACCACATAAGGAATCAAAAATGCATACGCAAGGCCTAAAAAGATACATGTTATGAATTCAAGCTTAATATGGCAAATAAAATGTGTCACGGCTGGCACAGCCAAAACACTTGTTTCTATTTTTTAAAAGTTTATGCTATTTCACAAGTCTTCTTTCAAACCCTACTTTAGTAGCAATTTTAACTGCTCAGATACAAAATGAATTGACTAAAGCACAAAAGGTGCTAATTAAGTATGAAGTAGATATTGTAGATAGATCTTGCCAAGATATTTAAATTTTAAAATTAAAACAAATTTCTAATAAAACTTATATGACAGTCTGGCAACCACCAGAATCTGTTTTTCTTCCCTGGCAAACTTCGAAATTGGTGTTGTTTAGAAAAATTTTTCCCTGAAGAAACATTTGAAAAATATTCAGTCCACAAAAGATTGAAAAAAGGGGGACTAAAGTTTCCTTAAAATGATGCTCAAGTGGCCTGTTGCAGCCCTGTATATTATGAACAAAGAAAATTCTCAAAACATTTCAAACTATTTCTGTATGTGGGGAATTTGCAATGAATTTGTTACTTTTTAAATTTAGAAAAATTGTCATTATACGCATGCTTAATAGGGTGGTAACTCTCACCACTAAATGGTTCCCTTTAAAGTAAAATACAACATGTATGAAATTTGAAAAAAAAAAAAAAAAAAAAAGGGGAGATGTTTAGAGGTAGCTTAGGACGCTGAAGTTCCTCATGTTTGACAGTGAAAAGTTAAATGAAGTTAAAAATCGAGAAGTTCTCAAGTATAGAAAACAAATACTCACTCAAATATAGCAGCCTTATAGGAACAGTAATATCCTTTGTAATATGTCAGGGTCATTAATATGCATTAAAATTGATAGGTATTTTCACAGTGCACCAAACTGATTACTGTTTGACACAATTTGCAAAGTCTAATAGTGATTTAAGTCTTCTCACTTATTTATTGAATTGTATGGTGAATTTGACACACTATGGGGAGACTACTGCCACCGCACTTGTGACCTGCCATCTAGTTTTTAGACAGATCAGTTGTAACTTGCATTTTACAATGTATAATTCCTGTGAATGTATCCTAATGAATAAGAGTTGGCTTAAAATATTTTTAGGCAACAAACTTCTCAATGCCCTCTACTTCCCCATGATTCCTTCTGTACCCACTTTAGGAAACTGTGTACCATTCATTCTGTCCAGTTGATACTTTTACAACGCATTGAACTAATCAAATGACAAATAATATATTTTAAAGTTAAATTTCTTTTAGTTTCATTATTACTGGCGGTAACACAATCATAAGAAACACATCCTACTGATATGTTCCTTTTCATTTTAACACTATTTATAAAAAATATGTACATATACTTACTGCGACACAGTATTTTCTTTTGGTATTGGGAAGACATCAATGAAGAGTTTAGACAAACTCCTACAATTTGGATTTTATCTCATATATTATTATACACCATAACAAAGTGTGTTTTGAAGACATGTGTGATTGAAAATTCAACCAGCTTTATAAAAAAAAGTTTCTTTTTTCTTTTTACATTTATGAGTACCAAATACTATTTTCCCATTACTTTTGATCATTTTTTAAATACCACATGCACAATCTTTCACTAAGCAAATTAATGTTTTATACTCTACATATTTTAAATGACGAAATTGCAATACAAATCTATAAAACATGAGCATTACCACAAAATGAAAACCTAAATGTTACACAGGCAATTAAAATGAAACATTTATAACGTCAGTATATACCATATTCAATACAAACTTTTCCCAATAGTGACACCCCTTAACATGCTACTTTTTAGCAGCATACTACTTCAATTCTGAAAATTCCATTACAATTTTAGAAACAATTTCCCCTCAATTCTGGGTTTACCCAGCAGTGGCATGGTAACTAGTCTTTCAACTTTCTTAAGATTGCATAGTTTGTATTTTGTGAGTCATTTGAAACCAAAAACATTTTATGAAAAACATAATTGGTACTTACAGATCCTTTTTTTGTTTTACATCTGGATGGGTAGTGCTATCAGGAGCTTCCGCAGATGGTTCATCCGAATCGGGAGGTTCTTCTACTTCATATGGGGAATTGCTATTACTGTTCATTGAATTTTCATCTAGATTGGAATTATCACCTGTGAAAATAATGACCATTCAGTAACTTTGTGCGTGGAATATGTATTGAACTTAATTTTAGAATAAATTATTCAGTTTTAAGGCTAAGTCCAATTAGTGGTAATAGTTGGTTGTTCTGCAGTTTTATGGCAGAAGGACCAGATTTGGTCAAGCTGTCATTTGCAAACAGAGTAGCAGGATGAAAGCAAAACAGATCGCTTGGGTATCCTGGGAGCGTAACGTCAGAGTTCACTAAAGACATTACACCTTATGTGAAAAGATTATTAGGGCACCTCGGGTTTGTAAAGCTCACACATGCCTAAAGATACGTGTCCCTGAACACATTAGTGATATTTTTATCATACAGGCCCACCCCTTTTAAATAAATGCATTCTAAAGGTTTCAGAATTGTGATATTAAGTTGCCACAAAACATTTAACTATCAATATGTTCATATGAAAATAAAACACATTAATTTTATAACGTTATTCATGTTAAATCCCAACAAGAAATAGTACGCCCGGGGATACAGTAAAACCTCGATAAGTCGTCCATTTTCATCAGTTTGTCTAGCTTTCATACATAGCAAGGCCTGATATAAGTGACAACATAGTTATCAATAAGAATGTAGCAATACTAAGTGACCATAAAATATTTAGTTATAACAAGTACTTGGCAGTATGATACATATGTTAAGTAATATTAACCCTCTGGCTCCCATGACAGCCCTTCATTCAGAAACTCAGCTGGTACCCGAAATACTAATATGCCTTTCTTCTCCTCTACCATTGAGGAGGGTCATCCCACTCTATAAAAGCTTCTTGGATCCCCTTGTTACCTGAAGCATTGTTAAATGATTATCACGTGTTATGGGGATGGATTTAAAACTATGTACATCTGTTTGACGATTGGATAATCCGTGTGAGATTTTTTACCCAAGGTTATCCGAATAAACTAAAATATACAAAAGATCCAGTGCCACTGTTTGTAAATCATAGGCTAAGGAAAACTTAAGTTTCCCTAATCCACCATAGCCTCCATTTCAGGAATGTAATTGGGATATTTAAAATATATATCATCATTATAGTAATGCATAGAGTACTATGGTTACTCCACTAAGTCGTAAATATTTTTTTTTATCACTTCAGCAACAACTTAGCAAGGTTTTACTGTACTCTTATTTCAAAACAATTTTGTTCATAAATTATTTATTATTAAATTAAAAGACTACCTCAAAAATTATTTCTTAACCTTTCAAGCAGTATACCCAAACAGAGCTCTAAAATTTCAGTTCAAAGCAAGGCCTAGGAAAATTCCTGCATGTTAAGCCTGAAATATTTGGACACCTCACTCCTCAAACTACTTAAAGTCTGATGCCCACTTCACAGAAACCTCTCTGAATTGGCAGTACTTAAGAGGATTAACAATAACTAGAATTAAACACATACCTTCACCATTAGAGCTTATTTCTTTGATGATAACTTTATTAGAATCTTCTTGTTCCACAGTGGAAGTCACATTATCCGCACACTTATTGGTTTTGCCTTCTGGTTGAAGAGAATCTGGAGCATCTGGGACACGACCCGGATAGCAGATAATAGCCAAAAACCAATGGACATTCTGGTTCACTGGTATTATGATGAAATCTTTCGAAAAGATGTCCACGTGCCTCGTCCACGTTTTGACATGGTTGTGACGTCTGACTTGCATCCTGTATTTAAAAATAAAGAGATTGACATGTTTTTGTTGCATAATTTCAGTGTACCATACAAAACACATGATTATAAGTCCTGTATGTTCTAGATTTTCCCTTTTTTAAAAGACAAGAATTGTCTTTATCCAATGGAGCTCATTTGACAGCACATTGCTTAGAAATCTCAACACTCTGAGCATTAAGTGTGCCTTACACACCATGTTACATTTTATAGTATATAAACTGAGACACGTTCTTCTTCATTCTTATTTTAGTAGATTTTTAAAAGCTGGAAGTATAGGTGCAAATACACTGATTTAATAAACAATCCACAACTTAACATGTTAAAATCAATTATTTCTATGTTTTCCTACAGTAGTTCTGCAAAATTGTTTTAATACACATTATTATTAATTTTTTTTTTGTGATTTATTTTTAGGCCCCGTTCACATGAGATGTTTCGACGCACACGCTGCCGAGGCTAGCAAGGTCCTGCCATTAAATTATGTTTATTTATTCCTCTAATTCAAGTATCTATCTTTGCGACCTTGAAGAGCGGGACCCTTATAGCCTCGTCAAACGAGCCTCATGTGAACAGGGCCTTAGATGGTACTATTATATAGTACTTCATTTTAAAAGTAAATGCAGAACTTACTTTAAGACACCATAATTTATAAAAATATTATTTAATACCATAATTTTACACTGGCTGTGTAACACCTGTTGAGATAATAATACAAAAGACTAGAAATCACTAATGCTATTCAAGAGTTTACTATTATATTTTACAGAGTAATCGCAACATAATGAGTGGGCATTGAAATGTAAATATTCATGTACAATGAAGCATATCAAGGTACAACTCAGAATAGTAAGATAATTAATAAATTTAAAACGTCTCAGTAATGCTCTCCCAAGAACTTAGTGAAGCAGACTTCAATAACTCAAACTCATAGCTCAAAACTACACCACGATTAACAATTCAAAATTGAACTAAAAAATTAAACATAACTGGCATTGCAAGATTTAGAAAATGCACTCATTAAAAATTTAATTATACTACCAAATGTATTGGGTCATCCTGAAAGTTCTGAGCGTTTTTTTTAAAAGATAAATACCAACAAAGCAGTACAAAAACATTAAGAAAATTTTGTTGAATCACATAAGCTCATTTTATTCTGACTTTATGTCATTTTTCTGGAAGCTGGAAAATTCCTTAAAAAAAAACAACATCAGGCTTATTTGTAAAGTTATCGAGGCGCTGTTTGACAGTCTCCAAATAATTGAACTCCAGGCCGTTCAAAGAATTTTGAAGTGATCTGAAGAGGTGAAAATCTGAGGGGGCAAGGTCTGGTGAATATGGGGCGTGTGACACAAAATATTCTAGCCATACTCAATAAGTCTTTGTCTGACATTCAGCGAAATGTGGATCCACGTTTTGTGATGCTGGAAGATACCTCAACGATTAGTCAGTTCTGGCCTCTTTGCTTCGATTTCTGCTTTTAATACTGCCATTTGAGAACAGTATTTTTCCTAATTTACTGTCTAATTTTGTGGAAACAATTCATTACAAACAATTCCTTTGTAGTCCCACAATACAGAAAGCATTACTTTGTGGGGATGCAGTCACTCTTATTATGACTTGGGGAGGTTCATTTGACTTACCCCATGATCTTTTCCTTGTAACATTCTTGTATAGTATCCACTTCTTATCTCCAGTAATGAGCCATATCAAAAAAGGAGCTTCTTCATTTCAGCAAAGAATCACATGCCGAAATTCGAGCAAGCATATTCTGCTGTGTTAAAATATGGGGTACCCATACATCGTAGCGGTTTACATATCCAATCTTCTTCAGATGATCATGAACTGTACTTTGTGAAATATTTAAACTGAGTGATAGTCCCTGAACTGCGTAATGTGGATTTTCAGCGGCATCTTTTAATAGGTCCTCGCTTACAGAGGATGGTTGTCAAGAGTGGGCATCATCTTCGAGGCTGAAATTTCCACGCTTAAATTTAACAAACCACCTTCGAATTGTGGCTTCAGAAACAGCACTATGTCCTTATACAGCACACATTTTACGAGCAGTCAGACTAGCATTTTTTCCTTTCTTAAAATAAAAGAGCATAACATGACGGAAATGAACTTCCTGGTTCTCCAGTCTTAGCACTGCAGTGAAACAAAAATTATGCCACAACACATGCTACAATTATGCAGTGTAAGCAGAAAAGACCGAATTTAAACATCTGCTTCAATCAAGTTCACTCCTTATCAGTGGAAGCAAAATAATAACAAAGCTAGCTTCGATTTGAAAACACATAACTTTCCGGATGACACAATACATTGCCACTAAAGGTCAGTTTATGATTCTCTGTCGTCCACATTTGTTTGGCTCCACTGTAACGCAAACGCAACAGGTAGGCATTCAGAGTATCTCAGAACGTGATAACCAGCTTTTTATCATGCACACTAGGTGTCACTATGAATTTTATGTTTACTTTAACTGGTACTTAAGAACAGTTATTTTACTTTTCAACGGGGCAGACGTTTGTGTATAAGAGAGCATTACGAAAATAAAATCATTCTGGAAACTTTTAACTCCGAACCTAACTGAAAATAGAACAAACAAGAAAATCTCGATTTCTCAAAAATATTATACCGTTAGTGAATACTCAGATAATTCAACATTAAAAATATTTTCTTTCCAAAACTGACCAAACCAAAATGAAATTCAGTTATTAGATCAATAATTTGTTTTAAAATCTTTTTACCTTTAGAGCCTTCCTAGTTTTTGAAATGAAAATATATCTCCGATATTTTTATCCAGCCAACCACTAAACAAAATTTTAGTTATCCATACAAACCACATTTCACTGAAAATTTGTATCAACCTTTGTAAAATCTACTACACTCAGTCAAATTTATTTTGTTTTGCACATACATGTAAAGGATTTTTTATTTTCATTCATGTTCACATTAAATAGAATAAATTAAGCTTTAATAAATTGGAGTAACTTATTTTTTCAGTTGGTTTGGTGCAATAAATTCAACTTGTCAGCAGCTATAGGAATAATTAACTCTTCGGCCTAATTTTTTTTTTTTTTTTGAACTCGAGTGATTATTATTTTTTGATTCAATTAAATTTTTATCTTTGATATTTTAATTCCTTATTGTAAGCAAATTCTGTTGTGTCTTTCAATGGATTCGATTTCTTTGAGTATTGAATTTTTAGTCAGCAAAACATTTGTTATAAGTAATTTTCAATGGTAAATTGCATAATTTATTTCCAGTAAAATGGTGTTTGGTAACACGGGTTTTAACTCTACATGTAATTGAGAATAGCTGTTTCTCGTGTCAACTCACTACACTAGGAAAAATGCTTTGAGTGTTTCTCATATTTACAGAAATTCCTTTACATACAACACTGTATATGGTTAACATATGTCCTTATTATTTTATCATTTATTCCTTCATATTTAGTTTTTTCAAAATATTACTATTGTTCTTTATTTTATTTGTGCATCTTGCATTTTTAATTGTCTTATAAGCATTGTTCAATACTTAATATAATTTCATATACAAGATAATAGGCACAAGAACAATGACAAATATGGCCACCAAAATGAGTGAAACAATTTAAAGGTTTCAAATAAACTTCCTATTAAAATATTCAAAGAAAATTAGTATAATTTATTTTTAATGCTTGGGTTGTAATCCTTTTACTGAGCAAATATTTTCAATTTATAAAATGGATAGGTGGAAAATATTCAAGTGAAATAAAAACAGATGAGAATAATTGATTAATAATAAAGGTAAAGATAATATGATGCATCTAATTTTGTGCTATTTTAAATATTTACTTAAGATATTAAGATAAAATTAGTTATATTAAATAAAGTGAATTTATTGCCCAAGTATTTCAAAAAATTCACCATTATCGAAAATACATCCAAGTGAAATCAAAACAGTAGACATAGGATTTTGATAAAAAGTAGGTCATGTAGTTGAATATTACTGAAGCACCTGATTTATGCATCACAAGGGGTCTGCGTAATCCCGCCCATCTGTCAATCACATTCTTCTCATTGCTCATTGGCTCGAGTTTTCTACTATTTTATCATAAAGCTTGCTTGCATTACTCATTTCCTAACAACTATCTAATGCTTTAATATTATTGAAAACAAGCAGTTCCTTGTCAAAGTATTTCAATATTTTATTTAACTTTAAAAATGATAAATAAAACTTGTTGCAAGTCTTGTCTTTTATACAGCCTGATTTTACCTTTTCTTCAACATTTGTTGAAGCCAAGAGAGATATGTATAAAATGACACTACTTTAATTATACGTACGTTTTAGCAGCATCATCTCCAGAGCGTCCTCGGTCATGCCTATGTGTCAATCGAGGATAGAAAAAGGAACTGAAAATGTGAGTCTTTTCCCTTTGAGCTGGAGATAATTTTTCATAGAAAACATACCTATAAATTGAGAAACGTTTCAATTATATTTTAAATTAATAAACATAGCAATAGAGTTGTTAGCAGAGACTATTCAAAAAATACTCTCTGCACTTTGAAGAATGTTTAAGAACTTTATATCCAAAACCTTATTTTTTTGAAAATTGTAATTAATCGATTGCAGAAATGAACCCGAAGCTTATTTTATGTACCACTAACCACAGCGTGGCCAGCACGGCATTGTCCGTGAGTTCTTCCCGTGGGGTCAAGTGTGAACACTGCTCACTGATGCTTGCAGCCCTGGTGATTACTACGCATTCCCATTTGGTTTGCTTCGCAAACCAACACTACAGGCAATGCTGTGATGGCCTCAAAGTGGCCAATAATAAATAAATTCAAATAAATTTTAAAATATTTCAGACTAAAATTTAAAAATTGGGCTGGACACATTAAATCTTACTGATACTGAAAACATTAAGAGGAAAAAACAATAATTTTTAGAATGAGTCCCACCTTAACACGAACAACATTTGAAAAATTATTTCTTTAAAGAAAATCATATTTAAGGTATCGAACTGGTGTAAAATTTTCCACAGATTTCAAATCTGTTGAAATTTTTACTCTATCTTTAACAATTGCAAAGATAGAAACACCTCAAATTGTCTTTTCCCATGACAAAGTTGAAATCGCTAGCAAGAAAGTTATACTAATCAACAATATATATCAAAACACGCTAGAATCTTGGCATGGTACCATAGGCATTAGGACGAAAGACGCAGAATACGTCCTTTCTTCAATGTGACACCAACAATCGAAAATTGCAAAATCCTCTCCTATCTTAAATCGAGGAAGCCATGACATCACTTTTCCCCCAAGAAAAGAGGTTGAAAAAACTAATAACTTAATTGTAAAATGTACCGACCAACCAGTCCAGTGGTTAACGTGTTGGCATTTGGATAGGAAGGCTCCTGGTTCAAATTCGAAGTCAGGGCATGGATATAAATTGTGCTCTTCTATATTGGGGTAACGATGACTGCCCATCGGGTGCTTCTTCACAAATTGCCATCGCTTCTGGCCTTACAGTGGCCATGAAATAATACCTTAAGTACCCACCATTAGTAAAATTTTTTTTTAGTGTTCTAGATTAAAATTAGGGCTGAACACAAAAATTAGGACTTTATGAGGGTCAAATCTCATTATTGTAAGTGCCAAAGATTTGTCAGGACACTGCATATATACAGACACGGCACAGAAACACTTCCTTTTATAATAGTAGATTCACAATATATCAGGGAACCAAATCTGATCTGTCTCTAGGTGTTGCCATGATAAAATGCACATGCACACTTTGTTATGTTGGCTGAAACAAAAGGTAATTTAACAGACAATTTAGGGGTGCATATTATCTGTCTGACGAATCTATGGCACTTATAGTAATGGGATTTGGCACACAGGTACTCCGAATTTTTTGCAACTTTAGACTCGAGGTGAATTTAAATATTCAATTTAGAACATTTTAAAATGAATTTAATAGTTTTTTCACTTTAATATCTTTTTTCCGTCCTGCTCCGGCAATTGAAGAAAGGACAGAATTTTGCTATCTTCTCCTATGACGTCACATCACAATCGTCAGTACTGAAGTCAGCCTTTGGAATCATGCCAAGTCTTTTCACCTTCCGCTCTTCGCAATTAAACGGAAATGCGTAGTCTCCAATCAAACGATTCCACAGTGAACATTTTGACTGGCACTGTTCAGTTCTTTTTAGTAAAATTGGGATCGTTAAAAGATAGATTGAAAATTTCAAAGAATTTGAAATCGGCATAAAATTTTACTTCATAGATACCTTGATTTTCTTTTAATAAATAATATTTGTATAAAAATAAATATATCAATCTCTCTAAAATAATTTTATAATTAAAGCTGTCAAAAAAATGTAATACTTAATCTTCCCCTTTTTATCATTTTAAAATAACTCCTTTCAAACTAACTTGAAAAGAAATTTTGTAAGGTTCTTATCTATATTTAGGCAGATTGACTTTTCTGAAGATACATTTGCTAGACGAATAAAAGAATATCTGTAACTCAGGTCATAGGAACTGACAAGTAACAATTTGTAAAAATATTTTACTGTTAATCACTTCTAGTTAAAATAGGGCATTGCAATAACTGCAGCAAAATATTTTTAAATTGGCAATTTTTACTACTTTAAAAAAAGTGAAAAATGCACATGACTCATCAGCTCGTGGAAACAAATTTTTACATTTTCTGACTTTAGAGAAACTGATGCTAAAGCACAATATAACTTACTTCAGATAAAAGTCAATGATGGCATCATTTAAAAATTCTCCTTCATTTAAACAAGCTAAATCTTCACTGGTGATTTGTATACCTCCTGTTTGAGGCGGCGGTGGATATGTAAAAAGCCTGAAATTTCAAACGTTCAGTTACATCTAAACTCAAACTGAGGTAAACAAACAAATGCAAAAATACAATTCAAACTTACTTAACAACTGGTGGCTGAGGTAGAATAACTTTGGTTGCTGTAAGCTACAAATATAGAAAGTAGACACCTTAATGAATTGATATAAAAATGTATATTGTCTAGATTTAGTAAAGATTTTGAAAATAGCGATGAAAAATGTTTTAAAACATATTTACCCAAGTATTTAAGTATGATAATTTTCTTCTTATTGATGTCAAGAGTTTATTAATTATACATTTATTTACATATTACTATGCATATATTTGAGTGTCAAGAAGATTTTACATTTCGTTGCATAAACGACTCTATTGGCTATACTACAAGATGATGCAAAATTGGGGACACAGCACTCGCTGCGCGCATCAGAATTCTAGTTCTTGTTGAAATCTAAAACCCTTGGGCTCTTCAAATTCATTGGTATTCAGCTGATCTAAACCTCCCCTTGGGTTTAGTGATCCCAGATCATTGCAAACGAGATTCAGAAATGGACAAACCTAATGTGTTTCTCGAGAAGATGGGGCTTTTCCATCTTGCTGTTGTGTTTGTAGCTCCTGTATTATCGAATGCATTGGTGCCCCTTTGAACTTATTAGAAGATCCAAAGGCAGCATCTTCTCTCGTGCTTAGATGTCGAGATGTAATAGACCTGGTCTATCATTTTCTAGATCTGGATAATAAGTAACATGTGCATACAAATTTCAAGTCAGAGTAGCTAAGAGTGGATATGCATGACTGCCACAAAACCATTTCCACTTTAATTGAATTAAAAAAAAAACTTTTTAAGTGTGCAGCTTTGCTACAAATGTTTATTCCAAGTTGGTCACATTATATGGTGCATATTTGGCCATGCTGCACCAAATACAAGACAGACAATATCAAGTAATGGACATCACACACAAGGACAGTTTTATAAAAAAGAAGAGAGGAATACCCCCCCCCCCAAGAAGGAATCGAAACTGTGCCGCCTACAACTCACAGGTGTGTATTCCAAGAAGCAACAGTTCATAAATGCTATTCAATATCACTTTTCTTACAAAATCCACTTTTCCATCAGTTACTCCTGAAATTGTATGGAAATTTTTGTTGAAACAAAATCTACTACCTTTATCCAATTCATTTAACTTTGGGTGAACCAAATAAACAAAACGCAAATTTGCATTTTAAAAACGTTTATTACACATATATCAACAGATACAAATAAATTTTGCCATAACTTTCATTCATCCCCGCTTTCTGCAGATCGCTGACAATCACTATAAATCATTAAACACTACATGTAGACGATACACACCTAGAAATGAAACCGACCAGGTATACGATACAGACCCTAGAAATGAAAATGAAAGGTTACTCAAAATATTTTTTGCAAGTAATTAATCCTTTTTTAATGGAAATATGTTTGGTTCACCCAAAGAAAAATGAATCAAAAGTAGATTTTTCAACATATTTTTTACATTTTCATGAGTAAATGACGTAAAAATGGCTTATTAAAGTAAACTTTGAAGAAAACAGTGAAAGGTCGCGTAAAAGAATAATTGCTTCCCCATATAGACATTTGCAGGGAAGCTGCACACATAAAAAAATTGGTAACCCAAGTATCAAAGTCAAATGTGTACCTACTAAGCTACACAGCCTACTCAAAATTCGTATAAACACACATATACCCTGCAACTTTGACCATAATAAATGACCACAAGTTCGAGCTTTTTCCTTGTAAGAGATATCCATGAATCGGGACGTTTCTTCAAGCAGATTTTTGTGAACTAAGAGTCTGAACATGTTGAAACTTATACTTAACGAAGTATGAGAAAATAATCGGAACAAAGAATCTAAGATAACCCAAAATAACATGACAAAACAGTTTTCAGGAATCACAAACAGAAAGTCGGTCATAAAAGCATCTGAAGGAATCTTGTTATTCATGTCCCTGGAGTCACAAACAAAAATATCAATTAGACTTGGGAAAAAAATATCTACTATAAATAAATAAGCATTTCATTTACATGATTGCCCATCTTCATATTAAAATTTGAAAGAGAAAGGTTAACTCTCTATTTCTTATTAGATTCTGATTTTTTTTTAAATGTAAAAGACAGGATTCATATAAATATCTACTATTATAAAACTTACATTAATGAAATTTTGCACACAGGTAATCCTAAAAGTAACTAAATAGGCCTCAAAGCCCAAGTTTCAAAATTTAATTTAGAAAATTTTAAAATTAAGTTTTTGGCATTTATTTGTTTTTCTTAGAATGGCAACAGTGTGAAGTGATCAGAGATTTTAAATTAATTTTTTCGTGTTCTTTCCTGAGCACAAACAATTCCAGCAAAACAAAACAAATAAAAATTTTTGACAGGCATTTTTTTAATTTTACTTTTTAGTCCAAGTTTCCATCCTTATGACTGTTAAAGATAGAGTAAAAATTTCGACGGATTTGAAATCTGCAGAAAATTTCACACTAGACCGTTATCTTAAATATGATTTTCTTTCAATAAATAAATTTCCAATTGTAACTTTTATATTTTCGCAATATGAATTTGGCCGCATTTGACGAAAATAATCATTACAAGCACAAAAAGGACTATATGAGGTTTTCTATCTTAGCGATCATTAAAGGTAAGAGTGGAAATTTTAATGGATTTGAAATCTGTGGACAATTTTACACCACATTGATACCTTGACTTGTTGAAGGGGTGACCCTGAAGAGTGCCAGCACAGTGATTAACAGTCTTTAATACTGAGAGATAGTCCTAGTGGTGAGACAATCAGCGGTACCTACACATTTTACGAGAATAAACATTTCTTTTCCAGCATGCATTTCACATGGCGTTTCCATATTTTTGTCCAACCCCTGAGTGTGTGTATATATATATATATATATATATATATATATATATATGTGTGTGTGTGTGTTTTAAGGTCAATAGAATCAGAAGTGCCTATAACCTAGGTGTGCAAAAGTTTAGAGTATTCCTTTTAGAAGTTTTTGAAATACAGGCCTTACACAAAATGACATCAATTTGGCCATCTTAAAATGTGATTTTGAATTTATTTGGGAAACTTTTCTTGTTCAAATTTCATGCCTCAAAATATACACTTCTAACTATTTTCAAGGCATGAGTTGCAAAGACAGCAAAGTTGTGCAATTGAGACAATGTGCTAATAGGTCAAATTATCGGATAATAGGAAGAAGCTCCCAACGAATTAAATGCGTACTTCATGTCGGAATCTCAAGTTTCTTTGTGGGTGAAAATGTGAATTGATCATTACTACCATGCCAAAGAGCCAATCTGCAGTTTGGCGATTTTCAATCAACTGCAATATTCTAGTCGCAATTTCATTTTTATACTATGGGGGACAAAGCCACGAATCATCTTGATTCTAAGTGGAAATGCCAATTTTTATAAGAAAACCTTCAAGTCAAAACACGACTTTTTTCGGAGCATCAAATCTTTAAATATGTTTATGTAGAAACGTCAATTTTGACTATTGGTGCCATTGGGGTGGTGGTTAATGATGTTTATTACTTAATAGGCCAAATATTACTTTTATATTTCAACGTGGTACATTAAGCATGTTTTATCCTAGATTTAAAAGCATAGATGCACAGAGAATGTTGTGCATCAACATCATAGTGACAGTTTTATAATTGTTCAATGCACTATGCAATAGTGTACAACCAAGATGCACCTAGGATGATAGCAATGTTTGTATCGAATACTACCTGTAGTCTAGAAATATAGTGGACCTCAAACCAATAGAAAATCTTTTGGCAATAAGCGAGTTGTACATTGATTTGGCAGGAACTATCTATGGATAGCTTTAGGCATCAGCTTGAGCCTTACGGTAATTAGACATCAAGCCAATGTGTGCAGTTTCAAAACTGTTTTTTTTTTTTACATGGTTTTATTAATACACATTTAATTTAAAATGACCATCCAGACCTTTAGAAATCTTATTCTTAAAACTTCTAGAGGCTTTTATAGTAATGAAAATCATACTTAAAGTAAAAGAAACTGGAAAATTGAAAAATCAGGAAATATGTTAAAATCTTCCGACATATTGAGATCCCTCACCAAATAATTTTCCTTCTATATTTCCAGCAATTCTGATCAGATTTGCACAAAAAGTTATATCTAACATAATTCAGTAACATTAAAGGTGTTTCAACTTCAAATTTTAGGAATATTGCAATAAATATGAAAACACATCCTTTTGTGCAGATAAAAAATGTTAGTTTATTTGTAATGCATCATTTATCTATACACTTTTGTTCTGAATGCATGATTCTAGTGTCACTAATAACAAGATTTGTTGATACTTTTTGAACTGCAGAAATGTTTTTTAATACAAATACAAACCCATGGAACCTACCTGAGATGGTGTGTTTATGGTATGAGCAAGTTGACTTTCAACAGAAATAGGAACTACTGGTTGAATGCATTGCAGTTTCACTGCTAAATTCTGAAAAAAGACATTTAGCAAATCAAACAGGAGGCATATTTATAAAAAACTAATTTGTTTAATAAAAAATGCTATAAGCTATACAAATCACATTTCAGCGATGAATTTAGCTTTACAGCTATGACAGCATCTTTGCTGAAGTGAAGGCAATAACATGATTTTAGATCATGATGTGTGAACTAAAATTGTATGCTATAAAAGATCATAGTGTTCAAAAAAAAATTGCAAAAGTGAAAACAAAATTATAAGCTACCATCTTGATTTAGAATTAACACGTATCAGCAACGTGGCAGTGAAATAATAAAACAAAAATTTCTCGCAAAAAAAAAGTACATGAAGTCAATAATAGACTTGATTGAATATTTGAAAACAAACGATACATTAAAAGCTTTTTTAATGAATAATCTTAATATTTTTAACACAACCATGTACTTTCTAATTTGTTTTAAAATGTTTTACGACTTAAAATAATATGAAGCAACGACCCGAAAACAATTTAAGAAATGTATTGCTATATAAACGATAAATTAAGTTTAAATGGTGATAATTGAAGCAAATGAAAATCAAGGGGGGGGAATGATGACTGTGGTAATGTTCATTCAACACATTTTTCAATATTTTAACTTTCAATCAAAATTTTAAAACGAAATAAAGTGCATCTATTATTTTTTATAGCTTCCATTAGTTTCCAAGTTCAGTTTCAGCACCAAAATCAAACTCTATTTATATCTTTTAAATCTATATTCAAAAATCAGAATCCACAAAACTAAACTTTTTAAAACCGATACGTGGCAAGAAAAACTTGGTCTAAGAAATTTGTAATCACCTCTTGTATTTTTAAACACCATGAAATTTTTACAGTACTATTAAGTTGTAAAATAAATTATTAAATCTTCTCAGTCAAACAATAATAAATGGCATGCCACAGTTCAATAATCTACATTTATAAATTTGATATGATAATTCCTTAGTCAGAATAAAAAGCCCAAGCATGTAGGAGGATAGCTGGTTTGGTTTTTATGCCATAAAGGCCATATTTGACCAAGATGCACCAAACAATGCCACAGAAGAGAGAAATACATCCAGGGAGCTACAACTAGCTGATTGTTAGTGAAGTGGGCAGATCCACAGCAACCCAGAAGATAGGGAAAATTTAAGAACCTGCAATTTGTGGAACACAAATTGAAAGAAAATCATTGATAATGTTACCTGATGGGGTGTAGATTTTACCAATATTTCATTGGCCATTTTTTGATCCATTTCTTTGACTTTTTGATCACCTGGGAAGCAGAATCGCAACAAATGACGATGATCTTCGGTCATACTTTCTATCAGGAATGTCAATTTCTCAGTTTTTTCATCTATATAGAAGTAAATTAATTAGTAACGGGAAAAAAAGACACAATTTATACATAATTTTGAAAAGTAAATAAGGAACTTATACAGGGTTCCCACTCTTTTTTTTTTCTAACTAAAAATAAGCACTTTCTAGGACAAAATAAGGACTTAAATAAAACATTGAAGAAACTGTATTATACAATGAAATACCCGACTTTCGACCAAATGGGATGCTCTTACAGATTAGTTAATCTTATAAGAACGGTAGTATATTAAATATTTAATATTCAAGTCCATTTTCTTAAATTGTACACAAATAATGCCACACAAAAATGAGACTTTTCAAAGCAGTCTGATTTTTACAAAATTCAGCAGGTAATATATGGGCATTTACGTGTACATGTATTAGTAATATGTGTAAGTACATAAACAAATTATAGAATGGGGACCGCAAGAAAAAACTTTGGATGTTTTTCTTTTATTTCTTTGCAGTGCATTTGCTTTTATAAAAAGGGAAAGAAAGAGTTAAGTTTGATTTCGTTTTCTTATTCTTTTCATATTGTTTTGTTTTTACTTTTTGGTGGTTTTTAGGGGAGTGTATGAGCAAATTTTTAGCTTATTGCTGCTAATGGGTAGGAAACACCATTTTGTGTTGTCTGGGTCAGGCTCCTATCTGATCCAACAACTTTCATTTTCAAAAATTTCCTAATGTTTTTATTTAAAATTTATTTTTGTTTTTGAAATTACAGTGCTTATCTTGTTGTGTCTGCAGCGTCAGCCTACTTATGAAATGGAAATTAATCACCCCAGTAATTATTTTACAATACACTTTCATAAATTCATAAAGAAAATAAGAAGTAAATTCACTTATTAGCACATCGGAGGTTTCAATAAAATAAAATTAGAGACAAACTATTAATTTACTAAAAGGATTGCAAGTTGCACACGTCAGAGTCAAATTTGACTAGATCGGAGACTGAATGAGTTTCGAAGAAAATATTCTCCAGTGAACCAAAATAAATTATAAAAGTTGTGCAAAAACTTTAATAAATTTATAAATTTTTTTTTTATAAAATGCAATTTTATTGAATAGATATTGAACTGATTGCCACCGTCCCAGCCTAAGCCATTTGGTGTCTTGCCACATAATTTGAACCACGGTTAGATGACGAGACATCTGAGCTGGCGCCCCACTTTCCAAACTTCCACAACAACCCAACGTGAGGACCTTCGACAGATTTAAGGAGCACCAGCCGCCTCTAAACCATACGCTTACAAACATCACTTTAATAAAACAAAATTAATTTGAAAATAATCATCTACGCTGACAATGAAAACAGATTGCGCATGGCATAACAAAAGCAAAGTGAAATTCAAGCACAGTCGCCCATTGAGTATTTGTCACCCGGATACAAAGAGAAAAGAATTATAAAGCACAGAAAAATTACTTTCGCTTTCGGTCAGAGGCCAAATACGATGATAGTTCGAAATTTCCAGTTTTCAAACGACTTTTCCCGATTTATGAAATTCTCTGACTATTCTCGGATCTTCAGCACTCTGGTTTACGTTTTCGCGATCTTCTCCTCTAATGTTTTTTTTAATCGAACGGGTAGGTTTTTTTAAAAGCAGAATAACCCTCGGAAATCTTCAAAAATTTTCTTTCTGGGATAGTTTTTACAAAAAATTAAAAGCATAAAAAAAAGCTAAATTAAAAAAAAATTGCAACACAGTGGGTTGCCACTCAGATAGCAGTATTAATTAAAATAATTTTCTTTATATTGTTATCGATTCACCTACAAACTTAAAAATACACTTCCCCATAATTATAATAAATTTAAAACATTGCACTCGCAGATAAATGAATAAAACAAAATTAATTAATATTTGATGATTGTATTCTAGTTTCCTCTATCAGGGCAACTATTCTGTGCATTGCAAGAGCCACTCGCAAATCGAAAACAGACCGATTTTCATGGGTTTTTAAGTTTTTAAAGTGTATTATATGTGCTCATCAAGAGTCTGATTGACGGTTTGTATATCGCATATCAAGGGTTGCCATTCAAGCAAGTCAGTTCCTGAATCATCACCAAAACCATACTTGTAAGCAGTTTTATCACCGATCAGCCGCTAAAGAGATCGGAAATATTGTAAAAACAAAATAAAGTCATTTTAAAACAATTTTGTTTCCAAAGCAAAATAAGCACTTTCTAAGGACTATTGATGGAAAATAAGCACTTTTAAGGGCCCTTAGAAATGGAAGGTCAAAATAAGCACTTTCTAAGCACCTGTGGGAACCCTGTTAAGTATCCTTTAAAAGCATAGTTTTAAAACTTTTTAGGCTTAACGTCCCTTTTTAAAGACGATTTGTTTCAGTGTGTCCCACTCAAAATTATCTCTAATAATAAATTTATAGTGTAACTGTGTCTATCATTTTACATAAAAAACATTCTTAAATCTCAAAAGTCAACTATTTCTAATCGGTTCCTCTTTTAAGTTAAAAGACTTGCCTCCACACTAAATCCACCTTTAACAAAATTGAATGACAGAATTGCAATCAAAAATTTTCTTGACACAGCCCACAGTATAGGATAAATCGTAGTTATCTTTTTTGCAACTTCTCCTTTAGCATCATCTTATTGCTCAGTTTTACTCCTCAATACCTCTTATTTTCCCTTGAGCCAGAATGCCACCATGATTCCTTTAGTGCCCCACACTGGGGTGGTATTACCCACTTGGAGAAACTGCTTTAAAATACGTTACCAGATTGCAGCTTCAATAGGATAAATTTAAGTCGGATAGGTAAACTTTTCATAAAAAAGTTTAATGCTGTCAAGAACTATTACTTAAGTTATCAACATTACTATACATACTTGCCAACTTTGAAACCTGTGCATCAGTAAAACTTTTGCAAGAATGCCCCTTGCCAAAAAACACAACATAAATACATGAATAAATGTGAATTAAAAATATCTGTATACGTCACAATAACTAGTATTAGTTGTATTTAAAAATGAATAAGCAAAAATTCACATTTTTATCAACTGCAGAAACTTTACAAAGCAGTAGTGTTTTAATACCCAAACTGAACACTTCTATTTACAAAGTTTTTTTATTTCGTGTTCTATCCAGAAGAGGGGGTTGTAGAAAAATTTAATGAAGCTGTCGTAGCTTTTTGGTCTTTAATAAATCTGCACTGAATTTCTGCTTAAAACAAGGTTTGAGGTTTTGTGTCTTCAACCACAACAAACTTCCCAATGTTTTGTTAGAAATGAGAGAACGGTGTTCAGTTCGTTTCTTTCTGATGAGGCTGAAGATTCTCTCACTCTGTTTTGGAATGGGGGATGAGCAGAATAGAAAGCATAATTTTGGTCAATCTAGAGAATTTTAGAAGTCCATCAGCCCCTCTTATTTTACCTACTTCAACCCACTGCACATCAATGTCATGTCCTTCTATTATCACAGATAAATCTTCCAGCTGAAGACAATAAAACTTTTTTTTGCAACTGATCCGTTGCTTCGTCTTTTGCACTCATCAAATCCGATAAAAAATTTTAGCGGAAGACCTAAATATTAAAAATCTGCGAAAAAGGCAGACCCATCCGTAAATCAGTAAAATTAAATGGAAATCCGTAAAAATTACGGATAATCCATAAAAGTTGGCACGTGTGTACTATATTATCAAATATTTTACAGCAACAATAAAAATAGCTTCACGATTATTAATACTGTTTTATGAATGTTACAAAAATGAATACTACAAAGCTCTATTTCACTTATGCGTCAGATAACTGCACCCACATTTAAGTATTTTATTTCAAACGACAATTACATCCAATCCTCATGTGATTTCTAGCCTCTCTGTATAAAAAGACATTAACTGTTTTTTGTAATACACATGTTGAACATGAAATGTAGGCTGATCTCCAAAATGTACGACACTACAAATAGATAATAGGCAAAATAATAGTAATAAGCACCCTTTTAATTCCCCTAATTTATAAACAATTATAACAAGACATGAAAAAGACAGTGAAACTTTGTCTAATAAAAAGTTATCCATGGACCTCCAGAATTTAGCAGTGATTGAATTTGATAGCTTCTACCACCAGTTGACAGTAGACTGAAACCAGTTGATTGTATTAAGATCATTGGTCTACTTCTATATGCATGGTCGCACCTGTAGGCTCATGTGTTGGTTTAGCAGCAGTGTAAGGCTTGAGCAACAAAGAGTGAAGCCGTGATAGAAATAGGAGCAATGTCTGTTATCACAGGACCTAAGACAGTTGCTGGAAGAGACAAGTTTCGCAACAGCAATTCAACTACTCATCACGGACTATTCATCAATGTGTACGCCAATTGACATGAGCATCATTTGGAATATGTCAGAAGCACCAACTGGCCAGTAGCAGAAGTGGGCGTAGTCACATCATGTTCAGGTCACCAATTTATTAAGACATGTGCAAGACTAACCTTGTCTACCATAAATATGTTTCATGGTAGATAGGTAACACTGCTGTATGAAGTACTGTATTGTAAATTCATTATCACAGTGGTAGCTAAGTTCATCATAAATATACACTTACCTTTAGAAGTTGGGTCAAAGTACCGAGGATCTCTCTCTGACATATCTAAGGAGGTCCGAACAAATTCCCCAAACATTGGTGTGGTATATACAAACATTATAGGCAGACATTTTCCAAAGTGGACCAATACACTTTTGATATCTTCACTTTTCAAGGCAATTAACACAGACTTTTGAGCTAGAACATAAGAATCAAGAAAATATACTAACTTTCCACAGTATAGATACTTCCCAGTTTAATTTTACTAGCAAGCAGAGGTTGAAACAGGTTTTAAGGTGTAAGAAAGTGACAAATCGAACAAAAAAAAGTGACAATAAGTGACTAATCTTAAAAGATTGTGATTTTCAATACATTTCTCAATGCTATTCGTTCATCAAGATTCAATGTTGAATGAAATTCAAAATAAATTAAATGCAATGATATATATTTTGTTTACTTAATAAGTAAATTATCGCTTTCACTAAAAAAATTCAAGAATTTGTAATAATCAACTTCGATGATAACAGATTGCGATTTTTAATATGTTCACAACGTTCCTTCAATATTTAAAGTTGAGTTAATATCAGCTTGATCTGTCTGGTCTCTTGACCTCTTAAAGCAATCTCTTTGCCATTTTCCCTGTCTTCTTATTTTAGAATCCGAAAAAAAAATGGGCCTGTTGAGACTGCCCTCTTTGCTTAATTTACCACAATCACACTCTTGTCGTTGGATGATTTCAATCCGGGATGTCCATTGGTTTTTAACTTTTCTATGATAGACTTTTGTTACCACTAAAATTTCGTTTACACCAGCAGTTTTGTATAGATCTGTGTATGGTGGAGGTTATCCCACTTTTAAGTGACCGCTGGCATCGATCACCATTTACGAGCAGTCAATGACTGACCTTCTAGAGGTTTTTTCTTTTGTTCAACATTGAGGTGTGAACGCTTTGGGGGAAATGCAGAAGGTTGCGAAGGTGATATCTCTCTCAGGACAAATGATACGCCACATAATAATATGAAAGTAAAGCGTCAGTCGCATGACTTATTATAGGGGTGACTCCGAAGATTGCCAGCACCGTGAGTGATAGTCTATTGTACTGAGACCCCTGCTGATTCACAAAAGACAAATTGTCGAAAAAATCGTTGTGCAGAGCAATGGCCACATTTACATAGAATGTGTACAGAACTCTCCACTACCATCCGACAACCTCTACACAATGGGTCATCCATAACACTCATAATGTTGAGGTGTCTATTCAGGATACACTGGCAAGTTAGGAGGCAAATAGCTATCCTTATTTCCAAGCGTCAGTTGTAAATGCCACTCAAGGCTTTATTGTTTAAGTTAGGTAATTAGGTAAGAGGAGTCAGACATGCAGGTGGCCTTGCTTCTCTTCAACTTCACTGCTTCGCCTAACTGATGATAGCCTCTTCGAGTGGGAAAATTTTCAGAGCTAGCTGCCAATGCATTGCGTGCAACGTGTAGTATCGTTTTACAACTGAAACGGTACGTTTTTAAATCCTTTCTTGCAATGGAACGTTGCGCACATTTCAAAATTGAAATATAGAGATATATGGAGTTTTTAAGAAGTAGCACATAAAAATAAGGAGTTTTAAGAGTGCTTAAAAATGAAAGTCCATTTTAAGGAAAAAGCGAACCCTGAACAAATTTTACTTGAAAATTTTCCAACTTATTTTGTGTGGTATTTCCTCTGAACATGTCCATTATTTTGCATTGTTTCATCAATTAGGCCCAGGTTTAACTCTTTGTTCTTAGAAAATTATCAGAAAAATAGAAGGAAAAAAAATGAGAAAAACATTTAAAAAAAAAAAATGCTGGTTAGGAAAAAGTCTGAATTTTGGACAATTCCAGATTTGGAACTTTGTACTGTATTGTGATTTCGATTTTTTTGACAAGACACTGCCAAACAATAACAATTTGCTGAAAGGCATGACAGATCTGAAGATCAGTAAAATATGGATTGGAGCATTTAGATTGTTATAATGAGTTAACATGGCAAATTTTGTGCTGAAAGAATCAACGATAGATCTTCAACTCGATTGTTTTTGGCGACATAGATATTTTTGGATTCCCAAAGTTTAATGATTTGCCTTATTTAAAGGCAAAAATCTGCAACAATATGGAAAATCTGCAATGGTTAGTATTCCTGAGTAAGTAATACATTTATGTTTTTCTACTTACGGTCTGTAAGCATCGGAGCATGAAATGAAAGGCATTCTGCAGTCAACGCAACAGGAACACAGTTATTATTGACCTTGGGATGCACCTTGTATGATCCTACTCTAATACTGCGGCAGCGTATGGGAAATTCTGCATCTGAAGGGTCCAGCCTATCTTCATTAACCTCAGGATCTTCCTCATGAGGAGATTCCTCCTCTTCTTCCTCTTCCACATCTTCATCTTCTGCAGAACATTCCTCGTCTTCATCCAAAGCTTCACCATCATAATCCATTAGTTCTTCATCTACTTCAACATGTGGATTTATATCGGTTACACCAGGGAACTGAGGGTCATCAAATTCATCGTTGTCCTGTAATGTAAGTAGACATAACATTGAATTTGGTAATTTTTGAAATTCATCCCTTTTCATAAAAGTAATAATGGTAATAAAGAATCTGGATGTTTAAAAAGAGATATATTTATTTATATATGTTCAATTTCATGTCACTCACGTTGCAATCAGACATAAATTTTCCATATTAAATTTAATGTAAATAAAGAATGGAATACGATAAATAAACAAATATTGATTTATAAACTCATTGATATGTTCCTAAAGCATCTATGCCATAATTTAGAGTTCAGTGAGAATTTAGTTTCCCAAATTCACGTTACAAAAAATAACACTTTTAGACTTTCAAAAATGAGTTTTTCTCTTCTAAAAGAAGTTGATCAGAAAAAAGTATTTGGATGGTTTACTAAGAGTAGTAGGTTATTGTAAACATAAGAAAACTGGAATTATTGTATTAATTGGAAATTTTTATGTGACTCACGTTACATACTTTTGTGATTCATGTTAAATTTGTGAATTCAAAGAACTGAAGACTTATTAATAACATTTTGTAATTTTAATCTGCTAAAATTTACTTTTTATGTATAACCTTCTATTTTATACAAATTGCTTCC
Organism: Metellina segmentata; assembly: GCA_947359465.1. NCBI lineage: Eukaryota > Metazoa > Arthropoda > Arachnida > Araneae > Tetragnathidae > Metellina > Metellina segmentata. The sequence goes on along the minus strand of OX375880.1, from coordinate 37,769,763 downwards.
TTTATCTTGTTTCCAAAAATACCATGTCAGGTCAAATTCTTCTGTTCCAGGCAATAAGTAACATTTTTAGCGGTAAGTGGCAGCACAGGACCCCGAAATATCAAAGTGGCCCCAAGGTCTTAAAATGTCTTTTTATTAGGATTTGAGGAAAGTTATGACAGCATATTTACAATGTGTGTCTTTAAGTGCTCAATATGCCAATAGATTGCTGAACATGCAACAGTTAGTTTGTAATGAAATAAGTTGAAGGCAGTAAGCTCTGCAGTTAATAAAATAATTTAAATAAAACAAAATTTCTAAAAATAAAAATAAATACAGAATAAAGTTTAAGGTAGAATACTCAAAAAAATTATATATTTATTTACTTTCCTTTTTAAAGTGTTTTTTTTTTAAATTATGTTTTAATTCTATATTTACTGTATGTATATGTAATATGTAAAGTACAATATCCTACAGACCTCGGCCATTCCGGATTTATTGCATTTCTCTCTATATTAAAAAAAAGTTACTGTAGACGCTGCTGCCGCCCCAGGATTGAAAAATCGCTTTTTTCGCTCAATTGTTAGACAATTTCCCGAAAAAGCAAGGATCCCCAAACTACGAAATTAACATGGTTTGTTCAAAATTGTAAAAGGAACAAGACAAATGAGATTTTTTTTCCGATGAGACTATTAGTTTCGGGTTTATTAAGTGTCAAAGTTGAAAGAGCGAAATTTCAAACGCGAGTGAGCAAAAGACGTACAATTTTCAGTCTTCAGTGTGATTTTATTTTTTAGAGACCCCTCTAAATGTGAACTTTTGCAGGACGCTGAGTTTTTTTTTTAGAAATTTCAATTTGGTTCCTGATAACATCATTCTTTAATTCAGGAAAAATCAGGAAATTTTTGTTCCATTTTTCAAAACTGTCATATCTATATATTAGTACTATTAGTAATTAAATTTCAAAACATCCCAGGGAACATTAGAATGTCCTTTTTGTTACGGTGCAATTACTTTGAAATTGGTTAATAAATAAATTCGATGCAATCAAAAGTTGCAAACACAAATTTCGGAATGTTCAATTGTAGTTGTAGCTTCTCAGAAAAAACTGAAGAAATATGAAAGTGGGGCAGGAAAGTGAATTTTTTTTTTAAACCCAAAATTACTGAAAGCTAAAGAAAATCATTGTTTAAGTATTTTATAGTAAATAGATTAGTTAGAATAATTTACCATCATCTACGTCAGATAATTCTGTTTTGCCTACGTTCGAAACTTACTCCGAACCACATATAAGTGAAGAGAAAGAAGAACAAGTTGAGAATCAAGAGGTTGGAAATGCTACTGAAAAAATAGATTGTGAAAACACAGAAGATAGAGACAGTCCAGAAAGACGCCTCAATATACACATTGAAGTAATAAATGATATAGCTTTATGGCCAACAATATTAACAGATGGTATTACTGACCATATTCTTAACAAACAAAAAAATATCAGGAATATAGAGAATTTGAAATCAGTGTATAAAGACAGAGATGAGATCATTCTTACAGAAAGAACTCTAAATGGAATTTTGGAAAATAAATTGGCTGATATTTTCAGAAACAAGAAAAAGTGTTTACTGCTACCCCTTCAAACTTTTCTCAACATCAAAGTTTAAATTAATAACTAGTTTGCAAAACTGGGGATCAATTATTGTTATTTTATCGGACCACAAAGCTTCAAACGAACACATGTGTCAGCCATGTGTAGCTACTATGTATAAAAGATAAAACACAATTCAATAGAATTGATGCTCAACTATTACAGGAAAAGGAAAAAGATGTGTTACTGGAGAGATCTTCACATATATGGTTTTAGAACAGCTGACCTTATTCAAATAAAGTAAATGTGTAAGGTGATGCCAAATTCAAGTTTCAAAACTTAAAACTATCTAGAAAAGAACTAAAGAAAATGTGAGTTAATTTTTGCCAAAAAAATTTCATTTCCATGTCCCATGAAATTGCCCATATATACATGAGTAATTTGATTAGTCTTATTTACAAAAGTATTCCAAAAATTTTAACAACTTAAAAACTATTGCAGAATTGTTAAAAATTAAAATTGCCTCAAAAATAGCAAAAAAATAACTAAAAAAGCATCAAATTAGGTAACAACTGTGCCAAATTGAACTTCAAGAAAGCAATTAAAAAACAGTGGTCTCTACGCTACTCTATTATACCCTTTGTGACAGTTCAAGATGTTGACCAAAGCTGAATTTAGTGACATTTGAAAATTTCTTGCACTATAATAAAAAATCCAGAATAAAATAAATTTTGTTTAGAAGACAGAAAAAGTGGCTTCCTGGATGACTTATATGAAAAATCTATAAAAGATTTAACAGGTATTATATTACATAATTTCCATTCTCAAGAAATGCAATATCAAGGTACTGTACACATTTTTTCTGACAAAAGTAATCATACAAAAGCATTAAACATACAGTATAACTCATATCAATTCATGTAGAAGAGGGGGGGGGGGTACATTAAGAGTTTCAGATGTTTTTGAATTTAACATGTTAAAAATCAGAAAAAAGTAAAAAGTGTTTTTTCCCCCTTCAAAAAAAATTCCTGGATTTAGATACAGGTTGCCAAAGATGGGGCCTAGGACTTTCTCACTTGCGATTTTTGGCAAAATTTTTTGATACGACACAAGCCATACAATTTTTAGGCATAGTAAGTTACTCACATCTTGAAGTATATCTGAAGTACTAGAATGCTCAGACTTGCTTCCTTCAGATTCAATGGGATAAAGCTGCGATCCTGCATGTCCAACTTCATCAAGCATTGGGTTAAATGACATTGGAACAGGCTCTTCTTCATCGGATGACAAAGTGTAGCACACTAAATATAAACAAAAGGAAGATATATATGAAATCTAATACATAATTTTTTTTAACACAACAAACAAAGGGGAAGTGCACCTGCCAAAACGATATTGTGTGTAAAAATTTCTAAAATATCATCAGTTAGCCTTTTGACTGAATCCAAATTTTATACAACAAATCCTTTATTATCAATACATTTTTTGTTTGTATCTGATATTTTTATGTTATAATGAAGTATTTAAAATAACAAAGAATAAAATTTTCAAGACAAAAGTTTCAACAACGTAATCTTTGGATTACGCACAACTTGTCAGCCATATCAGGGCTTTATGGAAGCAATTATTCTAAACAGGACAGGGTAGCCCGGATGGAAGAGTAACCAAAGTCGAATCGAACTAAAGACCGTCATGTACAAATGGGGCTGGTAATTTGGTAATTTTTTTAGTTAACGTCGTACTAGAGCAACACAACGGGCTATTGACGACGGTCCGGGATCAGTCCCTTAAGGGAAAGACCGAGGACAACACCTCGTAATTTTGAACCACGGTCAGATGACGAAGCACCACCTGAGCTGGCACCCCACTCTCCAAACTTCCACGCCAACCCAAACAAATGGGGCTGGTGAACGTTAAATCTGTCATGGCTTTAAATGTTTTCACATTGGCATGGTGTGGGAAATTGGAGTGCCAGTTAGGGGGTGACATCGTCATCTAAACGTGGTTCAAAATTAAGTGGTGTTGTCCTTGGACCTTTCTCTTCTGGGGTCGATTGTGGACTGTCGCCAATAACTTTTTGTGTAGCTCAAGTGCAACATTAATTAAATACCAATCATCTAAACAGAAAAACAAACCCTGCTCTACAATTGTTTTTAGTTGATAGAAGTATGATCTAAAAAAAAAATATTTGAATATTTTTTACACAAAATATAGCCAAAAATTAGCAATTACATTTTTTTTTTGAGTGTTTTAGAGCTAAATTTGCAGGGTTTTTTAAAAGTGCCACGAAGAAGATTTTTACAACAATCTAGGAACTACCGATTCCGATGTCTTTCTTTCTTTTTCGTACTACTTCTTGGTGTTAAAACATTAAAATTGTTGACATGAAAATTTTCTCTTGAAAGAAAAAGCCAGAAAACATTTTCCTGTCCAAAAGACAGCAGGAAAAGTTGGCAGATATGTCATAGGAAGTCACTCAAATTAACGCTACGATACATTTGATACCTGGCAAACCTGTTAGTTAGAAATGTAACCTTCATTTCTGTGAAGATAAAGAACGCTTTCACTAAACTATCTAAAAAAAATACAAAATTTGTCTGATCAACTTTTAATTGCATCGAATTTATTTATTAACCAATTTCTAAAATAATTGTACCATAAGAAGTAAGAAAGAGCACATTCTAAGGTTTGCTGCGATGTTTTCAAATTTAAAAACAAAGAGTAATAAGATAAAGATATGACAGTTTAAAAAAAATAATAACAAAAATGTCCCAATTTTTCCCAAATTAAAAAACAAATTATCAAGAACCAAATTAAAATTTCTAAAAAGACTCGACATTGCAAAAATTTATATTTAGAAGTACTCTAAAAAAGACTGAAATTTGACTGACGGCCGAAAATGTGTACGTCCTTTACTCATTCGCGTTTCTTTCAACTTTAACACTTAATAGACCCTAAACAAAAAGCTGCATCGGAAAAAAAACTTCTTCGTCATGTTCCCTGGACAATTTTGAACAAACCATGCTCATTTCGTAATTTTTTTATCAGTACTTTCACGGGAAAACGTTTAAGAATCCAGCAAAAAAGGGGAGCTTTCAATCCTGAGGCGGCAGCAGCAACTTGTTTTTAAAAAAGAGAAAAGTCTGAAATTAATTTTGTCTCTTTCTTCTCAGTGCATTTTTTAAAAGTCTTGTTTTCATAAATAAATGGAATATAAATAATAATTCATAAATGGTTGTAACCAGTAATGTCTATTTTGTTTCAAAATATACTTTTTTGTACACCAAGTAAGCGAAATAAACATGTTTTCTTCAGTAGAATATTTATGGCAAATGGCCCGAAATGAGTACTTGCGTCATTTCACGGTTATGTGTACATAGTTGGGCTTTAGTGCCACAGCAGCGCCGCACGTTGAGAAACCAGATGTGTGCACCGGGCCCGAGATTGCCTCAAAATAAGTGTGACAAAAGATTTGATTTTGGCAGAAACCCAGGCATCATTCAGATGGGGGAGGGGAATTGCCACCCCCTGACACTCAAATGGCGTACCTGCCGTGAAGGAAACAAGCCTCAACAAGTTCCAACGCAAAACAAAATTACACAATATGTACTATGTTTACATTTGATTTTTTTTAAACTGTGCACTAAAAACTGTTCTCTTCAAGTAGAATTTAAGAACTTAAAACATCTGAAAAGGTGACAAAAAGTCAGAAAAGTGACAAAAGGTGATGTGTTACAAGTCCTGACATTTACGCCCCGATTATACAGAAATTATAATTACCTGGCTCCACAAATCTTTTTCTTGCTTTGGGTCTGCCTTTACCTCTCGGGGGGACATGGATCATAGGATTTCCTTCAATTGTAACTTGTCCCTGCACAGCCTGCTTGAAATGAAAACTCTGGTTCTGGCCCATCTCGGGGAACTGATACACAATCTTTTTTTCTATACTTGTTGTAACATTCTTAGTAACCACAAATGAAGGAACACCTTCTGACCTAGTTTTCTTTGAGTGATACAGAGGAGTGTTGGGAGCGAATCTGGTATTGCAAGAATCGCATACATTCAGATTTGTGGTACATTGCTTGCAGGAAGGACAAACAACTATGGTAGAATATTCTTCCTGCAATAAAATGAAACAGGCTCAGTACATGAAAAAGGTCAGGATAAAATACGCACATACTTTTTTAGCAGGTTGGTGTTGAGCAGTTCAACTTTGTATCTACCAGAAAGGTTTTTGTCAAAAAACCTCTAATCTAAACCAATCCACCCAAATTTTCCCGCTTGTTATTAACGTTCGAAACACATTTTCAAAACTAAAATAGCAAATATATAAATGAGAATGATAAAAAAAATACTTTCTAATACAAAGCAACAAATTTTCTTACAAATCTCCCAATTTTTCTGTGTGGAACATGCTGTGGAATATTACTCTGAACATGTCTGTTATTTTGTGCTGTTTCATATATTAGGTCCAGGTTGAATGACCTGTTTTTTAAAAATTGTTCTTAAAAGAGGAGGAAAGAAAGGGGGCAAAAAAACCGATGGTTAGCAAAACGTCAGAATTTTGGACAATCCTGGATCCAGGAAGTCTGGACTTTGTACTGCACTACTGCATCATAAGTTAATTTTTGTAGTGGAGGCTAAGTTCGCCACAATATTCCCCTCCCAGAATTTAGCGGCAGCCGAATTTTGATAAATGATGCCACAAGTAGAATGATTGTCATTTGCATGAGACTGAGAGTTATACTAAGATCACAATTGTAATTGTCCTGCGTTGCCTTTAGCAGCCAAGTGTGTGACCCCTTGTGAAGTGAAGCCTGAGCAGCAATGAAGGGAGTGAAGCCGTGATAGTAAACGAGAAGTGTCTGCTATCATAGTGACCATCCATTGAAGATGTAAATTTTTGCGTGCTGCAAACACATAAGTAAGTCACCAATTTAGCAAGACTGAATGAAACAGTGTAACTTGTGTAAACTTCATAGAAGGGTTGGGTAAAACAGTTATATACATACTACTGTATTGTAGGTTAAATTTTGTAGTGGTGGCTAAGCTCGCTACAAGTTTTTAGCAGAAAATATTCTCCAACATTAAAATTTGGAAAATATAGAAGAATTTTCGATTTTAAACCTTATTCCTTAGGAAATTGAAATATATTAATTGCAGAAATGAACCTGAAGCATATTTTATGTATCTTTCCCAATATATATAAGCAATGGATACAATACAATATATTTATAATTGTTTGTCTGATCTCGCTGGACTGCTCTGGAAACAGCTCTCATAGAACTGTTCTCGACTGAGCCAAAGCCCCAATGTTTGACGAATTTGTGAGAGGACTAGTATAACAAATGTGAAATTTCATAACTCTGTCACACAGCAATTGACATAGTAATAAATTTTCTGTCTATAGCAAATAAAATTTATTTTTTTAAATATTACTAAGATTTTGTTGTTTAGCTTTATCTCAGACTAGCAAAATACCCGACCTTACTCGGTTTGAATTGGTTTACTCTAGATTGAAAAGATAATTAAAATATATAATGGCTTACGTTTATTGTAGAGAAAAATTGAATTTAACACCTTTCGCCATTTTTATATTTTCTACAACTTACTTTGGACAGAAATCCTACACATGCATATTCATTCATGTAATACATTTCACATACATTGCAGCCTTGCTGTATGACAAAACTACAAAATGACGAAAGGTGATACTAATGTTACTATTATAAAAGACGATTTTGAGGGAGATTTGGAATTCCCTTTCTTAAGTTATTTTCATGTTCAACTCAATTAATTAAAATTACGATTTACGGCGAGTGCTCTCGCACTCATAGTCAACAAAACAATATTTTTTTTTACTTGTGGCACTCTTGCATCCGTTATGCGACATTGTGAAAGTTTGCAATCTTCTCCTGTCATTATTACAACGAATTTTTTAACGTTGGAAAAAGTTCTAGTTCTGATTTTTAAACATTATTATTCTTTCAATAACGGCATTATTCTTTAAATAACGGCATTATTCTTTAAATAAAGGCATTATTTATTCAATATTGGCACAACTACACTTAAAACTTACTGAAAATTTATACTGACTTACTTAACATTTTTAAGTCGAATACTTTGTGGTGCTGTTGCGTGTGATGAGAAGGAAAACACATTTATTAAAATAATAAATATTTAAAACAGGAAACAGCAAAGTAAAACAAAATAAAAGATGTCGCAAAAAATTGTTATAAAGATATTAATTTGTGATTCAATTTTATCTCTTGATCTCGCACAGTTGCCACAACTTACAACTAAAAGTGTATAAAATTTAGATATGTGAAATTAATTCAGAGCAAAAGAACCAGAAAAAATATCACTGTTCGCGCGATCTTGTTCATTCTCGTTTTATTGAAAAATATCGTCTGTCCCAAATATTCGGAAATCGTTTTCATTGCGCAAAGAATAAAAATAAGACTCGAAATAAATGAAGTATCAGAGATGAAATTCCATAAAAAAAAATATAATTTTTTGAAGAATAATTACTTTTTCAGCAGTACTGGTAAAGCAATCGAAGTAATCGTAATATTCAATAGACATTCCAATTTTTCCAAAACTACCAAATTATGGTTGATTTAAGTATACTTACTCAGGTGTTTTAGCATGAAACTCAACTAAATATAACAATAAAGAAATGTTTAATATTGCATTCACTAAAGTAATAGATAATGTATAAAATAAAATACAATGCAATCAAATATCTGGAATACAATTCATGTGATGTCTACACAAACACAAAATCGAGCATAGAACAGAAAGACGGACAGACAGACTTTCGCAACCAATGCCACTCACTAAATGAAGATAAGTACTCAACGTATGCAAATTTTCATGAAAATATCTCAAACCGCGTGGACGTGTATAGGGCACAACATACAGACACCAAACGAGAAAAAGGCGGATTCGGCATCAGAAGGGTCCAAAACGGATAGAAAACTTGAAATGGGTCGAAAATATTGAATGTACAAACAAACACTCCATTCTTATTTATATAGATGGTGTCACCTCTACTCATTCATAGGACTTGCAATGCTTTTAACATTATAAAACTGAATTGTACACACAGAAGAACGTGTTTACTTATTTCACTGTGAAAAATTTGGATTGGGTGTTCCGTTCTCTGTATATAAGTCGGAAAATGATCTCATTTAAGTCGTCTAATATGATTTTAAAGATATATATGTCGGAAACAACAAAACTAATGTGTTGAAAATCAAAAGTGATTTTTTATATATTTTTTATCTTTTAAATATAAGAAAAGATAATAATTAACCTGGTTTTTTAAAAAGATTTTAACTAATTTTACTTTCCAAGTGGTAATCTCTACGTATCTAAGTGTTTGTAATCTTTTAAAGGGCAACTCCCTATTGCTTAAAGCAATAGGGAGATTTTATGTTTAGAATTCTTCCAAGTGATTATTGGATACTAGATTTTGTTGACCTAAAAATGACATTAATACCTAAACAATTAGCTACTTTCGAATTTCTTATGTTCTTGTCACTGCAAATATCAGTTTGGGAACTGTACTTGATGTGGTTCAGATTATTAGCTGTCACTAGGGACCCAGAGAAATTAAAGCATTTCGATTATAAGAATTTTTTTAGATTTACAAATATAGTCTTATGTTTTTTACCTTATTACTAAGAGTGTGGCGCAGCTTAGCAAAACTTGCCCCTTGCGCCATAAAAAAATCAATCCATTGATTAACAATTCAAAGACTATATGAATTGATGTTTGTTTAATTTTCATCCTGTTAAAACTAGAGAAAACCCTACCAATCAAAAAGCCCAAAGTGTCATTTGTACTTTGTTTAGATGTGCATGTGCATACTAACAAAGGTGACATGTCAACAAACAAATTTCGGTTTCAGAATTCAAAGTTTTCTGTCTATCATGAAAACTGCTCGTGTCAGTCTAGAAGTAGGAACAGGGCTTGCACATTTTGGGTAGATATTTGAGAGCAGTGGTTGAACAGAAGAGCAGATTAAAAAACAGTTTTTTTAAACAAAAGAGCAGGAACAGCAAAGACCTAATTACATTGATTTGTCAAAGGATTCCAGATAACTTCTTTCTTGTGTAATTTAAATTTCCATAAATTCCTATTTGGAACTAAATACTTTTTATATTTCTCAATTTTCCATTTCTAAGCCCCAATTAAAATGTCAGACTGAAACTATTCTATATTCATTTTATTAAAATCACAATTTGTAATAAATTCTGATGGAAGATAATTTGGCCAGCATAAATGCTTAGATTTGGCTGTTGCAAGAATGTCAGCACTATCACTTCATCAAGGAGACAGTAATAGCCAATCACACTGAACTTATGATTTTAATCAGTGGATCACTTAATTTTGTGGTCAGTGAATACGGATTTGCTGATCCACGGATTATCTCAAGACTTCTGAATACTGCCATTAGTGAGAATTTTTTTCCATTTGTTTTCTCAGAACTATATTTTCAACTTGGTGTTCCACTTTTGAGCTGACAATATATGATCTTAAAATAAAACAATGAAAACCTACACCAATCTTTTTAGTTACTCCACTTGTACTTGGATTGGATGTTGATGGAGAATTTATAACTGGAGTTATTGTCAATCCTTGCGCATTAGTCAATCCTCTAAAAATAAAACACAAAAATTAAAATTAAATTATACAGTAAAGCAAACACATAAATGATATTGAAATGTACCAAAAGCACTTAAAATACAATGGAAACTTACTACATAATAAAATATTTAATTATAATGAAAAACCAGTAGTCATAAAAAAGCTTTCCAGAGAGCATTAGCATTACATAGGCGATTTTAAATAACTTAAAAAACAATTGAATTATACTTCAACCTTACTTTAAATTAAAAAACTGTTTTTCTTTGATTGATGATCCCTCATCAGAACTCGCATTACACGCTTCTGCACTGGTCTGAGGTTTTCCACTTTGGTCAGAAATATTAGCCGAAAGCCTCTTCGTACATCTCTTTTTGACAATAGGCGTGCTATAAAAACATTTTACATTAAAAAACTATTAAAATTATTTCAATTATTATAACAAGCATGAATGATAAACCTATTTATGTACCATCTAATTGAAACACAACCTCTTTTCAATGAATTAGGTTAAAACGTGTTGCGTAGACCTGCAAATGGCATATGTCCATATGCAAGAAAATGTAACGAGTTGCTCCCAAAAGTGGACACAAGATAAAAATTACTTCTGACCACTTACAAGCAATTAATAGATATACTCATGAATTCCTAGTAAGGTACTCGTACATATATAGTTTGGATTACATGTTGACATGAAATAAAACTCATGCAATTCACTGGCAAGTGCTCTTACTGTTCTAAACCATATGGCACAGTTGAAAGTATATCATATAGTAAATATGATATGCTTTCATACTCTAGATAAGCCATCCAGCAAATGATATTGTTACCACCATGCGAAAGGCACCAATCTGCATTTTGACAATTTTTACCAACCACATTTTTTGAATCACTATTTCATGTTTTATACTATGACAAAGCCACAAATCATCCCGATTCTTAATGGAAATACGTATTTTCATGATAAAACAGCATTTGAGTCGTAATGTTTCCAGAAGCATCAAAAATTTGAACACGATTTTGCAGGAAAATCAATTTAGCAGATTGGTGCTATTATCATGGTAATAATGATGTAACCTGAATACTTTTAATTTTTATAGTAAAGTACTCTGGATAAAAAGCAAGATGGCAGACACTACGAAAAAATGATCCCAGGATGAAATTATGTTTGTTTTGTCAGAAACATGCAGAAAAACTAATGTTAATACTTCCATTTTTTAAATATTTCAATTGAAACTTTTTTAAAACCTAACATTTTGATACACTTCAAATGCAAACCAATAAACTGGCTATTTTAGGCAAATAGACAAGATATTTTTCGTCTTGTCCGAGCTGTTCCCATTTAGACTCATTTAGCACATAAATGGATTCTTTGCATGCATTAGTGATTGATCAAATTACTATAACAGGGTGGCAACAAAATCTTCGAAAAAAAGTTCCCTGATATTTCCATGATAGTCATGCAAAAATTTCCCTGATTTTACAATTCCTTTAAGAAATGTGATCCCTAATTGGTATCGATATACGGTATGCACACGACAATATGTTTAAATATTTAGGGTCAGGTGAGGTTGAAAGGATCATTTCCCACAAATATTTTGTATTTTTTCTCTTTAGATATTTTAACTGTTAGTGTAAAGGTTGGAACCCTTAATGGAACTCTAACGATAGCAATTGAAAAAACTAGAGAAAAAATACAAATACTTTGATTATGAACTTTTTAAACTGCATTATCTTACTATACATCAAAATGAAATACAAATTTTCACAAAAATCGGTACAGCTTCAGTCTACATTTATAGCGGTGGCCAGTCTTGGCGTTTTTTTTCTTTTGCCGTATTTCTAATAGCGATTTATGGCAGGTTAAGGCAACCCATCTGTTACGTTTATTGTGGTTTTTCATGGCAACCTCGGCAAACAGAATCTCTAAATTTTTGTTTTGATTATTCTAGAAAGTTCTTTCAAAATCCATTAAACTGCTGTTTGAATTCGTTGGTTCATTTGAAATAATTCTTTTCTTGGCAACTTTAGAAGTGTGCCAAAAAAAGCGTCAAGACTGTTACCACCATTAAAAGCCGTAAAAACATCATTAATTACACAAATTTCAAATTTTATGCCACAAGTTGTATCGCCAGCCTCACAACGACAAGACGTTGTGGCCGCCGAAAAAAACTGTTTTTCGTGGTGTTCAAAAATTACGACACAAGTGTACTTTATTCGACTTACAATTTTGGCAAATACGATTGATTAGATTCTTAAAAGTACTCGTAATCGTGCATCTCAAAAAAGGACAAATGATAATCGTTGCAATTAAGGTGTCAAAATTTAAAAAATTCCCCGATTTTTGTGAAATTTGGAAAATTTTCCCGATTTTTCCAGAATTAAAAAGTTTCTGGAGAATTCCCCGATTTTGTTACCACCCTGTATGATAAATAAGCATATTGTTTGCAAGCATATTTGAATATTTTCAGACTTGTTAACAATTTATTTGGCTTAACCCCTCAACGCATTTTCCCGTGTCTGACACAGGCAAAAGTTACCGGCAGATTTGCACATGCCAATGTCTCACACGGTCAATCTTGTATCTAGCATTATTTTATTTCTAATGCCCATCTGAAATCTGTTCTAGTAAAAATAGATAGGCTAGATTATAATTAAACTTATTGACCATAGATGGCACCACTATGCAGCATTTTCTTGTGTAAACCACATGGTGCATTTTGATGATTAAAATGTTTCGTCAGAAATTCTTTGTTATAAAGCAGTTGTTTGGTGTGGAAAAGGTAATATATCCATTTTTATTGCGTTAAATAGCATAAAAGTAAACAGTCAACCATAAATTAATTTTTCTAAGTGTTTTTGTAAATTATTTAGAAAAGTTATCTGAAAAAGATCTCTGACGATTTTGAATATGCCAATTTATCAGAAGGTTTCAGCGATGGTATATCATACCAAACTAAATTTTTAGCCATTCTTATGCTTGTAAGTATAACAGTTTGATTTAATTTTAATATTTTGAAATTCAAAATAAACATGTAATCAAATTGTTTACACTTTGTTTGTATAATAATTTTTTTGAAAAACTTTTACCTTCCCCCGCTCCCTAGTCACCCACCACAACTGAAATTGCAAAAAATAACTTACACTATACATATATATTCATTTTCTGTATTAAAAAAAAAAAAAAAAAAAAAAACTGTGCGTTAAAGGGTTAAAAAACTTTTATTTACACCAATTGAACTAATTATTTATTTTGTAAGCATTAATTACCTCAGAAAGACAAATTAAACTAGAAAATACTTGTGTATACATTAGGAATTTTAAGTAATTTGATGATTAAGTGCCAAAAACAAAATAGATCAAACCAATTGCTACCAACTTTTAATCTTATCATTTTAAGATAAGAAATACATCAAAGAATAAAATTTGTTGCTGTTATTTAACAGCTGTCTTATCATAGTCAGTTTTAAAACTTGATATTATTTTTTTCCATCATAAAATATATCTACATGTATATCTTTAGGAAACCATACTAATAGGGTTTACTTACCTACTTATCTTGGCAACTGGAGCTCTTTTAGCTGTCCCCCTCGAAGACATGGTATATATTACAGAATTTGAAGGACAATCATTTGAATTATCTGAAATCAAAACACTTTGATTCATATTTCAAGCAGATATCAATAAATTTATCAAGTGCACAGCCAATTTAAAAACATGTACATGACTAATTTTTAAACCAAGTACTTAAGGTGATGTGTGACTGAAACTATCTTTCCTATGCAAAAGATGAGACAAAAACAGCATGAAATGCATAATTACAGGGTCATCTATATAAAATAAAAGCCCATTGACCCTATCTTTTCAGGAGAAAAAGTGTTCCATTGTTCATCACAACTGCATTTTAGGAAAATTGGCAACAGATTTTACAGGTCTACCAACACTTGTCCTTCATTTTATTAAGAGTGGTCCTATAAATGCACAAAGAATTTTTTTTTAAAGTGAAAAATTTGAGGACGCCTCATAATTTAAACCACAGTTAGATGACAAGGACGATACAGATTAGGTGGTAGTTTTTATGGTACAAGGGCCATATTTGGCCAAGCTATGACAAACATCAATTAATGGACATACACAAAAAGGTTTACTGACACAGAAAAGGGAAATACACACAGGGAGGAATCAATTGTTTGTGCTGCTTAAAACTCACAGGTGATAAAGATTGGAAAAATCTCTATCGACATTGTTCTTTTTCATGACATTGCTTGAGTGTTAAAACACTGATATTAAGATGTACCATTTAGTTTAACTAATTGACCCTGTTTAAAAAGTCAGTTAAGAGAATGTTTTCCAGGAGAAGTTAAAGCATCAATTTACTCTGCAGCGTGTCAATTGTTTCATTCAGATGGCGAAATATAAAATGGTCAATTTCCCATGAATTACAAAACTCATGGAAACCTGCAGAGCAGTTTTAGTGGGAAGTCAATACAACTAATTAAAATTCTTTACAATATAGTGTGTATATATCTGTTGTAATCCCGGAACATAGGGATCATTCCTTAGTAATATTATTGAGGACAGCTGGGAGATCCAAAGAAGAGCATTTATTAGTATGTTTGCGGGATCTAGTACATTGGCAGTCGAGGTATGTAGATGACAACAGCTGTAAGCCGCGTATACGGTGTGGCTTTTCTCCTAATGACCAGGGAGGCCCACTTGGATGAAAGAGAGACTAGGGGTCACAGCAGTAAAGGCACAGCCGCATTATGCGATGTTGCCCTTGGGGTATTAACATATGGTGGTTTCTGATAGGGACAGTTAGCTCGTAGTGAGGTTAACTCAGGGAGTTAACAGGTATTGTTATAACATATATATATATATATACACATAAATATATATATATATATACATAAATATATATATATACATAAATATATACATAAATATATATATACATATATATATATATACATATATATATACATATACATATATATATACATATATATATATACATATATATATATACATATATATATATATATACATATATATACATACATATATATATATATATATACATATACATATATATATATACATATACATATATATATATACATATATATACATATACATATATATATATACATATATATACATACATATATATATATATATACATATATATACATACATATATATATATATATACATATATATATATATATATACATATATATATATATATATATATATATATATATATACGAGGGTCTTTACAACACTTACACAGAAACATTAATAATACACATATGTACACTAATCATTTAGGCAATTTTTAATGGCTTACATTTTCCAAATATCTTATCCACATATAAACCTTATCACTGAAATTGCCAAACAAGTGCAAAGTCTGAGAAGAGCCAATTATGAGGATTGTCTCCAAGACATGGTCAGGGGCATGAAAAGTTCAATTTGAGGCCCAAAGATGGCTTGATTCTAAGAATTTCGTAGATCTGTTAATGATTACTTTAATGTTTTTTTTTTAAACCGAATAGGCACTTCTGCCTCCTCACCATAAAAAGCAGCAATGTTAGTTGACGGGCTATCTCACCATCATCAATAGAAACATGTGTGCACACTTCAATATATTACTTATTTTATTTACTAGTTATTTAGATTTAATTTAAATGCAAGTAAAGAAATGGAATATTCAAAAAATTGTATGATAATTTACAGAAAAGAGCTTAATGTTTTATTCATGCAAATAAAAGGACAAAACCATATCTGCTCACAAAATGTGTAAGAACCACTGAATTAATTGATTTAAACACGAAATTTGAAAACTTTTCACTAAAAAAAATCATAATGCTAAATAACTTTTGAAAATATTTAATTAATAACCAAACTAATCTGACAAAATCAGACACTTTTGATATCTTTTTTTCTTATCAATCTATAGAGAAAACCAGTAATTTGATAGCTTGAACCAAATAATTTAACATTAATTAAATTGTAGTACTTTGCATTTTTCATGTCACACAAAAGGTTTACTCTTAAAACCCTATTTTTTTTTTCACTATTCACAACGAAACCTTTCATATTATGCGACAAAATTAATAAAAAAGAAAGTACCTTATTTTGATTTACCATTGAAAAATTATGAAATGAAAAATGAAATGAGATGTGTTAAGACATGAATTGGGCAAGGGTGTTCTCAAATTTAAATGTCACTTCCGAAAATTGATTTCCATTCAAATTTGAAAACAGTACAAAAGGGAAAAGGATGAAAATATACAAGGAAAGTCTCGATGCAAATTAAGTATTACATGAAAAAGTATGAATGGTGTTAGGACTTTGCTCATGCGTTAGAAGTAACTATATTTAAAAAGAATTTCATGATCCAGTAAAAGAACACAGAACAGAAAGGAAGAAAGGTTAGAAGTTTTATTTACCAAATGAGGCTGTTGCTTTCTGAGGTGGATCAGAAGAAACAGAAGAAATTTTTACAACTTGACTAACTGCTTTACTTTCTGACTGCATCGTCAGGCTTTGCGAAGTTTTTGAGTGCACTGCACTTTGATTTTCAGACGAGACCGCAAGATTTTGAGACACTCTGGTAACCTTAATTAAAGATTTTTCCTCAGCAGTATGGGAGACCTTTTTTGGCAAAGTGGAAGCTAACCGAAAAGGATTGTTTACAGAGCGTTCCGTCAGCAGAGCAGAGCTCCCAGACGATTGATCAACCATTGATCTACTATCAGATTTAACAGTAACTTGGCAATTTCTCTCTCCAGGCATACCTTTCATTACTTGGTTCCTCTGAATCATGTTAGAAGATTTCACCTCTACTACTTTGTTTAGTACTTTTGGTGGGTTGTTAAATGTCTTTGAATCGGTCACCACCAGACTGTGACTATGTTGTGAAATGCTGCTCTTACTTTCATGGACAGTGGAAAAGTTTTTGTTTGCTCGAACCTGATTGCTGGTTAGCACTTTTATCTCTGAAGGTGGAGAATTCAGAGACATTCTATTGTGGTTTGTTTGTACTTTGCCTTCAAACGTCAAGGCTTGGTTTTGACTACGTCCTTGGTTAACTGGCGTCTTAGATTCCACTACTGATGTCACTTGACCCAATCTGCTCTGACTCTTATTTTCATGCACGCTAACACTAGCTCTATTCGTCTGGATTTTGTTCTCAGCAAATGCAGCTGAGGTTTGAGAAAGACGCGTAGAACCACCCAGGCTCTTATTTTCAGGTACCACGGAAATAACCTGAGAAGAACGAGTGAGTCCTTGAGGTTTATTATCAGCTGTCAAATTAGGAGACTGATTACTCCAACTCTGAGAACCAAATGCTCTAGTTTCAGACGTAGAAACGGATGGCTGATTAGATTTATTAATGTTACAGGCAATTTTGCTTTCTTGATATACTGCTGGGTTGGATTGTTGGGCTGATTGTCCAACAGAAGTTCGAGTTTCAGGTGATGTAATAGGTACAGATCTAGCCTGCAGTAAAACAGATTTGTTGTCTGTTACAGTCGACCGAGGTAGAGGCTTAGAAGGTTTATCGATAGGTACATTTTGCTTTGGTCTTGTTTCCTTAGATACCTGGAAGAAAAAAGCAGCATTTCAGACACCTCAAAGAAAGACACTCAAAAGAAAAGTCCAATCACCTTGTTAAATTTCAGATAAGAAAGATAACCACACTGAATTAAGATTGTATTCACACAGTGAAAGTCTAATTTTAAAAAGAGCAAAAGCAAATATAATGTGAAATAATCTTCCAAAAGAGTTGCAATCTTTGCTGCAAAGAAAACATATGAAACACGAAGGAGTAACTAACAGTGCTTGAAAAACATACTACTTCAGAAATGGCTTGCTACAACAGATTTTTAAATTCCAATACTTCGGGAATCTGTTATCTAATGTACTCTATCTCAAGAAAAATTGCAAAAGTCAAATGAGAGGTCATTTGAAATTAGTGCCCATATAAAATCTCTTATCATGTATGCCAGATGCCACTTCTAAAATCAAATATTTAGAAGAAAAAAACAACCAGTATTTTTACCAATTTACTTTTTACTCTCACACAACTTCCTACAATAATTTTAACTGCCTGACTCTTACATTTTTATTCCCTCCAATTTATATGCACATATATATGATCAGTGCCAATGATACATTAGAAACTGGCCAGTTAAATTTCAAAAGAAAAATCAATGATCCCACCAATTGCATGTCATGTCATGTCATAAAATGCAAGTCATAAGGCTGAATTTTGACCATTGATCCAAGGAAACAGGCTTTAGACTTGAAAACTAATGAACTGTTTTTCAAAGTTGTAGATTCAAACAAAAATTTGCTATAGCAAGTGATTTGTTTACACAAGTTGCAAGTAAGAAATTCAGAACACTATATAACTAGTCATTTAAAACCTGAAGAGCACAATAGCAAAGGATTATTATCAACAAAGATATGATCACCAGACCAGTGCCCTGCAAAGATTCTCCTTGTGTTGAATACTTCTACAGCCACCTTGCACAGGATGAAGTTCACCTTGGATGGATCAAGATTCCTGGTGAACTCGCATGATATTTGCCTCTTGATGTATCAGAAAACAAACTATCCAAGAATGAGTTTAAACCACAATGGCAGACTATACACCCAAGACCAAAAAACCATAAGGCCTAAGTTGAACAAGATAAGCAATGGAGCCTAAGTTGAACAATAAAGAATAGTGAATGCTTGAAGGTCAATTTTTTTCTACCTGTGGATTGGACTGAATTTTGAGGTGCAAGGTCTTAAGCAGGACAAGTTGTGCCAAGAAAAAGGTTTTAAAAATGAGCAGATCAAAATAACTAGATGCCTCTAAGGATGACGGCAGTTTCAGGAGTTTGCTACTGACATTCATTATGCAACAGAAGACCTAAATCTAATTTCTGACAAGCAATAATGCTTTCTCTATTCATTCATAAATAAGGTTGTTCATATGTAAGGTCACTTGTACTCCAAGTTTTTACCATACCTGAGAGGTAATGAAATAATCAGTGATGTTGATTTGACATAGAATGATTCAATATGATGAAAAAATGTGGTTTAGGAACAATCATCCAAAAATACCCTTTTATTGAAATACCAAGGTATGCAAAATTTATCTCATAAATAAAATGCCTAAAACATAATTTTAATTAAATATCCCGAACGCATTTCTGCTAATATTTTATGTGATACTGCAATCTGTGACAAGCTTATCATTTTTTCTTGGCAACAAATTGAATTACAATTCTTTTGCATGTAATACAAGAGTACCAAAGCCACTTCAAGCATAAAATAGCTTAGCTAACTTGGTGAAGTACCTACTAAAATTTCTATTTTATGCTATTGATAAACAGATGGAGATACTATTGAGAACTTTCCCCATGATTACCTGAAAATCTACTAGATAATTGGCTTAGGAAATTTCAAAATGTGGTTTCAGAGTGAATTCACTTCACTTAAAAGGTTTAAGCAATACACAAAATATCACCCTTGGGCATTTCTTCATTTTAAATCGTATGCCAACATTAATTATTATTTTTTAAATATTTTAGGAGATGTTTAACAATTAATTTGGTATCAACTTTGAATCGTTCCGGTACATTCCATCTCACTTCAGGCAGAGGAGGGGGAGGCTTACCTTCATAGTCTCAGATGTTTTTGAAATTAACAAATGTCAAAATTCAGGAAAAAATTTAAAAAAAAAAAAAAAACGCATATTTTTTTGTTTTGATAAAAAAAATTACTTAATTTTACAGGATTTGTATACTTATGGTTACTACATATCCTGAAAAGGAGAACCCCCCACTTTGGTTCTGGAATTTTTCATGAGCTTCTTTAAGAAATCCATTTTTGGACCAATGTGCTCAATGTAATGGAATAAAAATTAGATAAATTAAACACAGTTGGAACGGGTGAAATATTTTTATTCTTCTGGATTTTTAATATATAGTACCTTCCAAATTATAAAGGGTCTTCTGGAACAATGTGGAAGCTTCCAGAATGTAACAGAACCTTCAAGAACAATCTGGAGACCTACAGATAATTCCAGAATGTAACAATACCTTCTAGAACAATCCAGATAATCCAATGTGTTTGGCCTAACATATGAAATGGAGAACATGTGAATTCAGTTTAGTTGTCAACAGGCAAACAAAAAAAGTGGTTCACCAAATGGTCCAACAGCACTTACGTAAGCTTTTATGAGGATTCTGCTGATTGAGTTGTATGGTGTTTTGTGGAAATGGTCTTCAGACTGGGGTCACACGAGAGTGAAGTGTGCTGACTATTTGTATATCCATAAAAGAGTGATATATAAAACTAACAAAAAATATGATTTTCTTCAGGTTGGGAATAAGAGCGCCCGTTTCAAGACTGTTTCAAAGTGAAGATGTTTCCAGTGATGACTTTCTGTGTTCTAAATGCTTTGACAGAATATCAAAAATGACACTAACTGAACAAGAAAGTCTCCCATGGTGTGGATGATGCAGATTTTGTATCTGCAGAATAATTAGATTCCTTAAAAATCAGTCAGCTGTAGAGGTTTGTGTTAGTACTGTTAGGAAACCCCTCAGTGAAGTCAAGTCATAAGCTGTATGCACCAAGAAAGTGCAGAGAAATTACTGAAGCTGTGGGTGAGTCCATCAAAAGAAAACTGACCGAACTCTTTGACGTAGAAATTCTATCTTCAGAAAAAAATGAACCTAAAGAAGAGTTGTGAAACTTGCCTGGAATTTATGTCAAACATCAATTCAACTGTTGAATCATGTGAATCCTACAATGAAAAGGTGCAAGTTCTAAAAATTATCCCAGTGTCCTTTTTAAAGGTACAAATTTTGCACAACATTCCATCTATATCAAATACACGGTGGACAAAGCAAGAAATGAGAGGTCTGCAAAAGAAGTGTTTTGAAAATCTGATCCCCATTGTGGTCATCCTGTGACTGAAGCTCATGTTGAAATTGCAATCATTTTATCTGAAAGATAAATGAGACTGTTTTTGCCAGAGCACCACCAAAAAAACTCTATCACTATAACAGTTGCAAGAGTAAAAGTGGTGAAAGTGAAAAGATACATGACCCGCAGTACTAAAGAAACTTTCCTTATATATAAGAAGGAACATCCTGTATTCCACATTGGAACATCAAAATTGTATGCGCTATGACCTAAGTGGGTGGTTCCCTACCCACCTACAGATGTCTATGTCTGTATTGTTCTAATGTCAAACTTTGCGTGGTAACTTTGAAGAACTTACTTGAAGGCATGACATATTACACCTGGGTTAAACGTGTAAAGTGGTTAGTAGTCTGTGATGTAGAGTAAGACTTGTTTGTTTCAGGAATGTGATTACTGCCCTGGAAAGGGAGGACTCTCCTTACAGACACTTGGTCTGCCAAACATAGTAGATGACTGTTCTGAAGTTACATATGCAACATGGAGGAAAATCAACTCATTAAGAAAACTGTTACCATTGATACCTTCATTGACGAACTTGGGAAATGGACAGTGAAAGCAGTAACACACTAACATTTGAAGAAATTGCAACAACATATTGCAGAAGTGAAGGGACATGTAGAGGCTGAACAACTATGTTTAGTGCTTCACTGTGATTTTGCTGAGAACTGGTCTGTGATTCTGCCACAAGAAGTACAAGGGTATCACTGGAGTAATAACCAAGTTTCAATTTTTACAGGAGTCACATATTTTCAAAACAAAACCACAAATGTTGCAGTGATAAGTGATGACAGAGGACATGACTCGGCATATGCATTGTTGGCAATATGCAAAATTCAACAACAGCTAGAAAAGATCATAATTATTTCTGATGGTGCTCCTAGTCACTTCAAAAATAGTTACCAACTGTTTGAAGTGACTAACTCGCTTGTATCAATGGAGTGGGTATACAGAGCTACTGGTCATGGGAAGGGGCCATGCGATGGTGTAGGAGGCCTACTGAAGCACCACGCTACAAAACATAATCTTTCCAAGTATAGATGCAATTCAGAATGATGAGGATTTTAGAAGTGATGAAGTCGTATATACATCAAAAGCCCTCATCCAGGGTTCATACAAATTTTCACAAATCAAAATCAAGGAGTATTTAAGGAGTTTTCAAGGAGTGATTTTTAAAATTTCAAGGAGTACGTTTTTACATAACTTTACCGATTACACCAATAAATCATGCTTTGCAACAAATTTAAAAGTAGACTAGTTAAAAAAATATTTAAAATACCTTACTTAAAATTTAAGTATAACTAACCTCTAACACACTTTTAATTGTTAGAGGTTAATTATAACATCTTACCATAAAACCTCATTATTAAGTGCATTGATAAAAAAATAACAAACTCAATAATTTTCATACAGTTTATTTAAAAAAAAGGTTACACATTTTTTAGATCTGCTTTTTTTGCAGTTATTTGTACAGCAATTTCATCTAGTGTAATGTTTTTTTCTGAGGCTGTTTGACTTAATTAAAAAAAGAAATGTCTCTTTTTGCCTCTCCTTTCTGAGCAAGCTCATCTGCTTCTTTTTCATTATCCACAATATCTTTCTGGAGACAACATCTTTTTTGTTCCAAATAATCTATTTCTTCCTCAATCAATTTCCTTTTGACTCCTACCCCTTTGTTTTGGTTACGTTTTTGTGTTTCCAAAAAATCTTGATATTTGCCCCTTGCTGCGGAAGCAGATAGCCTTAGTTCCTTTGTTATGTTAACATTCTTAGCACTGCCATGGATTTTTAAAAAATCGTGAATTTTTCTTTGAGCACAATATAGGATTCATCCTTTAAATTTTCCACTTCAATAGATTTATTGACTGAAAACCCTCTTTCTACAGATGCCTGGTCATGTGACAGTATCAGGAGCATCTTAAAGAAGTCCAATAGGTCTCCATACTTTTCCTCCTTTAAAAAGGAATAATATAATTCATCAAGACACATTGTTTTGGGATTAAAATTCTTGAATTCCACCGAGAGGTTCTTTTTTATATCTTCTAAAAATTCAAGATATAATAGAAGAATCCCCCCCCCCCCCTTTTCATCAGAAATTTATTTCTTTTGGGAAAAATATGTCAGAACACTTTTTATTTTCTTTTGTAACTTCTCTTTTGATTTTATCATATAATTAGGAATAATGCATGATACATTTCTTACAAGTGAGTAGGTAATTGGGCTCTTTTCCATTAAATGTTGTATTAAATTAATGACTAGATTTTTACAATCATTTTTCAACAGAAGAGCATTTCCTTCTGTTATCTTTTTCTTAAAAATTTTGTCCTTTAACATCTTATCAGCAGTGAAACTTAAACTTATTTTATGTTTAGATTCACGAAGAGATAAATCATCAAAATCAAATTCACTCAACTTCTTCACTGATGAAATTTCTTCAATGCTTGAAGGTTTAATTACTTTGAAAAGTTTCAGTAAATTGCAAACAACTTTCAAAATATCCTGGCCCAAAAAGGGAAGCATAGGTTTATCTGTCTGGTAAAGTTCCAGAAAAGGTGCAATTAATTTTGCAACAGAGAGGAATACATTGAATTTGATTTCAATAGATGGATCTTTTACAGCCTCCAAAATCACTGAAAACGATTTGCACGTAGCTTTTGGAAAGACCCCCTTTTCAATTTCAGTGAAATATTTAATTACATCATTCCATATCTCTAAAACTCTTTCAGTAGCCGGGCACTTTTCCAGCCACCTGTGGTTGCAAAACTTTATATGAAATTTTTTTGTATCAGATACTTTCATATAATCATCTCTTCTAGCTGGAGAATCTTTGAAATACCAATACAATGCATTTAAAATTTCTGTTATATTCCACTGATTGGAAGAAACTCCTTTATTTAATGAATTATTAATTATATGCTGCCTACAGTTACACACTGCACATTGAATTCTTTCCCTAAACTTTCTTGTAATTTTTCATAAAATTTCCAATTGACAGCAGGGCCATCCATAGATACATGCAGTAACTTTTTCAGATCTATCTTCGATGTAGCCTGGTAAAAAGCTTTCAGCAAATCCTCAGAAGTAGAATGACCCAAAAATATTGAAGTTAAGTACTGAGTCCTTACCCTATTATCGTCAGGATTCCAATACCGGATGTGTACATCCATCTGCTTCTTTTGGTTGGTGATGTTAAGCATTTCATCAAACAGCAATGTGTGATCTTTTAGGTATTTATTCATTACACTTTCACAGTAAGGTGCAATGCCAAAATGACATAAATATCTTGCCTTAGATTCCAGTAAGGCATTCGTTGTTTATTCTATTGATTGACTGGCATACAGCGAGGGCCATAACTTTTCGAAGCGATAAGAGATTCGCTACGCTAAGGGGCAGAGTGAAGGTCATGATGAATGGGATGATGTTTTGGTATGACCCACGTGGAAGAAAACGTACGAACCCTGTCATCCTGTTGCAAAGAGGAAGTTGAAAAATTCCACCAGAAGAAAAAAGAATGGTCAAACCAAACTGCCCCTGTGAAAGGAATTCAGAAGTCACATGTGTGGACTCACAGTGATGGGCGGATATATATTGCCTGAACTTTAAAGAGCAATAAAGAAGAAATTTCATTAGACCAACCAAGGTCTCAGATACGACGGGAGAATATTCAGATTCACAACCTACAAAGACAGATGTGTGTGTGACTGGTGGATTGCAGAGGTAATAGAAATCAGTTGTGAGTTAAATGAAATCACTGTGAACTTTATGCTACTACATGGACCGTCTGCTCGATATAGATTTCCAGCTGCAAGACAGCAACACCAGTGCTCACTTCCAATTCACGATGTTTTAAAGATTGTGGGTGTCCTAGTTCCTATTGGTTCAACAGGAAAACATCACTCGATATCAAAGGAAGATACTGACACAGTTGAACAAATTTTTAGTTCATTGAATTGCTAATTTCAATTCTAAGCAGAGTGCACAGAAGTGGTATGCTGCGGAACCTGTAATATGTTTTGAACTTACACATATTTTTGGAAGCTTTAATATGTTTTGAAAGCCGTGTTACTTATCTTTATTAAGAACTAAAATGACATGCCATAGGAGACTAGATTTTGATTTCATGAGACCAATATGTGAGTATTTGGTAATGGAAACTGGTTTAATATATGGCAAAATTTTCAATTGTTTATAAAACCTGATAAACTCAAAAGTGGCAGCTCACCTTTTCAGGGAATGTCCAGACCTCCAAAGTGCTAACCAACAGTAAAAAATAAAAAAAATCGAGATTGGCATTTTTGAAAAAAAATATTTCCAAATGGAGGACATCATTTAAATTAGAAAAATATTATTGTTCAAATAAAAAAAACGCAACAAAATATCTTAAATCGTTTCAGAGATAGAGCGTTTTAAAGTTTTGCTGAAAATTGCAAGTGAGAAATGGTGTTACAACTACAGAAATGGTGAAATGGAGGCCCCATCTTTGGCAGCCTGTATTTCAAACCAGAATTTTTTTTTTGAAAAAAAAAAATTGTGTTTTTTACTTTTTCTTGAATTTTAACATATGTTACATTCAAAGACATCTGAGACTAGGAAGGTAGACCTCCTCCTCTGCCTGAATTGACATGGAATATACCCCTTCCACATAAACAGTTATTTTAAAATAACTATTCCGAGTGATTCCCCATGCTTGCCAAATAGCAACGCACTAGACAAACCACCAGTCCTTTTCTTTCTCACAGTGTTCAAGAATCAAATGAAGGACAAGTGAAAAGAAAAACACGCCAACTTCAGGTAATTGGTAAAATTTAATTAACGTCGTAGTAGAGGAATACAACGGGCTAGACAACTTTAGGAAAATAAGAAATTTATATACTGTTTTCTGAAGAAACACAAAGACGCTAGAAAGCAAATCATTTGTGAATTTTATAACTATTGTTGTATTATGGTTGGTACATAAATGAAAAATTTTAAGTGCTTGAATTTATTTCATATGAAGTTCATGCACAACAACAGGGCTGCCACAGCCAAAGCATTTTAGAAAGCTTCGATAAAATAAAACTTCGAAAATGAAGACTGTCTAAACTGTTTAACACTCCTAATAGCACTATTTACCATAGTAAAGAACAATGATCAAATTGATTTTTTTAAAATCTAATTCAGACTGTTATTAATTAAGGACAGTTTCTTAAAGAGTGTTTTTATTCAGAAATTGTACAAATTTATAACATAAAAATTTCATTTCTTTTACTTCCACCAAAATTTTTTTTAAAAATGTTCAACATACAGTGACCATTTGATATAACATGTCTGGAGCAAAGGTCCCTTCAGGATATATTCCCCTAAACACGAGCCTGTTGTACATAAAAAGAAAGTCATTCTAAGTGTTCATTACAGTTAATTACACCTTCCCTTGTGTCCCATTCATTGCATTTGAACAAAAGTTTCAGTACATTTATTTTCTTTCTTAACATGCTGCAAAGACCAGAGAAAATTTCCATATACAAGAGATGTTTCCAAAGTTATGAGAATCTCAATTTGGCAGAACAATGCAGGGCTAATGACAAATGGTTTTCAGATGCAGGCAAGTTCAGACTGGTTTTCCCATTGATGGTCTATGTGGATCAGTGGGATTTGGTCTTTTTAAGTGTTAATTTTGCAACTATGGATTGGTTAGTTGTTCTGGGGTTTTATAGCACAAGGGCCATGTTTGGGCTAACTGAGCCAAACAAGACAATGTAAAGTAATGGTGAAAAGAGAGGATGGAGAGAACAAGGTAGAGAACAATTGCTAGGGCATTCTGGGGTCGTGACCCCTATGTTTACCAGAGGCAGTAAACACCACTAGGGGGCCCGTCCCCTGCTCGCGAACCACAGGAGGATTGCTTTGCAATCCTCATTGGTTCGCTTCGCTCGCATCAATGAAAAATTGTGTCCTAGCAGAAGGAATTGTTTACAAAATATGATATTCTAAAAAAATATTTTTCAAATCTAAATTTTTTTTTGCTGTTTTTCAGGAAAGATATATACAGTACCTATGGAATCAGAATTCAAATGAAAACTTTGAGCAAATTTTGACTCGAAATGTGAGCGCTGATTTGGAAATTGAATACCCAGCATGTTGTTTGCGTGTACATTTACCCTGCACTCGAGCCACCCACGCTTTTTCATTGAGTTTGTTGTCGAAAGTTGTAGTGCAAGTGTCTTGTTGAACTATAATTGTTGGCCTTAAAAAGGACCTTTTTAAAATGGCCCTGAAAAAATCCTCCACTTTCTTTGATTTCTATTAGTAACTGCAACAGCTCAACTAAAAAATTTTTTTTCTCAATAAAATTTCATTCGAAAACACTATAAATTCAATTGAAGCGTGAGGCTTCGTGATAAACAAACAATCGTACAATGTTGCCAAAACTCGATAACAAATAACGTTTTTTTCGCGCGCATAAGAGAATTATATATATAGATGGTAAAAGGAACCCCTTGGAGCTTGCAACTATGGAAAGTGCTGTAAATTATCAAGAAACGTTATTTTTCTTCTTATCATGTTTCCAGAATTGAAAAAAGCTCTATGGTCTGTTTTCAGCATTTAAACAAAACAAACAAAAAACACAATGGACAAAACAAAAAGTAGTTTCAGATAGCCTAGTTTCAAGCTTGGACAATGGCATATGTTAAACTGAAATTACAATGCAATACAGACAAAAATTAACAAAGCATTTATAGCTCAATTCCCAAAATTTCGGAAGCATCCCTGGTATCTTCTCATAGAGCATCTGTAAGTTGTAATGAGGTATATGATCCAACCAGTTTCATCCAGTGGCACTGGAATTTTCTGTGAATCTTCTGTAGAATGGGTAGTTTTATGGAGCAAGGGCCATATTTGGTCGAGCTGCGTCAAAGAGAAAATGTGAAGTAATTGTGAAAAGATAGGATGCAGAGAAGAAAGGAAGATCGCTTGGGCATCCTGGGGCTGCGATCCCCGTGTTTACCAGAGGCAGTAAGCCTTATGGAAAAATAGATCACTAGGATACTTCGGGTTTGTGTAAAAAAAGCCTGCACACACCTGAACCAAAATTATTCTTTTCATTAAGCATTATGATGGTAAATAACTATAATTTTACTAGTACCGTCCTTCAAAATTCCACCACATTTATAGATTTTTCTGAGCAAATAGTTCAAGGACTGTCATTTATAAACTTGTCATTGGTCTCTTCTCAGTTCTACTGCAGCTAGAAACTCGTGAACATTTGGACTAATTTCCCTTGCATTATTAGTTTTACCAATTCAAAAGGAAATAAAATGTAGAAAAATTAATGTTTTGTCATTTTTATCCTATATCTGACTAGTTAGAAAAGACAATGTGAAGGGAAGAAATTACAATACTTATACAAGCTAATGAAGAGCATTCAAACACATTATGAAAATAAACACATGAAAGCTTAACATTTGTCACATTTGTGAACACAGGTGCCATCTATGCATAAAGATTAACCCACTGAAACGCTACTACCCATCAAAATGTTTCATGATTAAATAAGATAACATAAAAAAGGACAAAACGAAGTAGCGAAATATGGCTGCTTGGGTTTTATGGTGAAAGGGCCATATTTGGCCAAGCTGTGCTAAACACAAGAGACCTACATGAAGTACATAAATGAACATATGCACAAAAAGAAAGTATCACTGACAAAGAAGGAATGTACACGGAATAAGTTAGTGCTGTGGTCAGCAAACCGGGGCTCTTTACCCATTTGAGTGCGCCTCTATCACAAATCAATTTTGACTAAATGCTGGCAGTTAATATCCCACCAGTGATGCGACAAAGAAAGCAGCTGAGGAACTTCAGAAGAGTCAAGAAAAGTTCTGTATTTAATTATTGGGCGCAATCTTCCAACAATGTTAATATTGCAAGCTTTCCAAGCTTAAAAGACAGAACGGTCAAAAGGTCTTCAAATGTAACTAATCAGCAAAACTGCTTGAAATTAAAAACAACATACAAACCTGACTTTTCCAAGGAAATGCAAGGTCATTGTTCATATTAAATCCGTGTTTTGTCACATTTTAATGAAAAAAATATTTTTTGTCAAGAAATATGATTATTATTATTATGATATCTGGTTTTATTTAATGTTAGTAGTTAGTTTAAACAGACTCCTAAAAACATGGTACTTGAAAAGAAATTTAGACCTCAAAAGAAATCTTAATCGTTGTATTGCTGATCTTTGGCTCTTTTGACAAACGAGTTTGTGGACCACTGAGTTAGTGCAGTCAAATTTGAGACGTCTACAATTTGCAGATCCCCAAAACAGTGGGCAAACACACTGAGCCGCTGCAATGCCCAATGAAATACAACATTGATAAGCTGTTAAATAATGATATATAATAGTTGTTTTTGGTAGTCAACTATCAGTAAATGTAGAAGTTAGTAAGTTCGAAAAAAAAAATGTTTACCACTAGATTCTAGATTTGATCCAAATCAGTAGAACACACTAAATCTTTTTAATGACTTTCAGATAATATTAAGGCTTTTCAAGAACCCTTAAAAGATGAAATGAAAAATGTCTGTGCAAGGCTAGAGTCCTGGGGTCATATTTTGTTTTGCTCACACAAGGAACTAAACAAAAAAAAGCTGATCTACCAAAAGGAGTAATTAAAATTCAAGAAGTAAACTACAAACTTACGGATGAATCTGAAGGGAATGATGGTCTAGGAGTATCTGTATTAACAATGGAAACAGAAAGCCCTTGTTTCTGTAAGAAAAAATAAAATTAAACTTTCATCAAAATGAAAATATTGTTTAAATTATATAGGTTTTGTAAACAAATTTGGCACTTCACAGAAGTATTTGCATTTCAGGAACTTTTTAATGTGATATATTTTAGCTATGGAATTTGAAATAGCTATCACTGACTGCTTAGAAAAGCAACTTAGTTTATACACTCAAAACAAAATAAAGTTGCACCTGGAATTGGCAGAATGCAATGAAATTTACAAGGTTGGTAAAGTGCTTATGAATGAGTAAATGATGATTAAAATTTGAGACTGAAATATGCAAACTTTATCGAGGAAAATTAAAAAAAGTATAATTTAGTATGGCATATAACTGCCTTTATTCCTAATGCAGTATGCCAAATGCCTTGGCAGTAAGTCATACAGGCTCTTTATGAAGTCTTGCGACAGTCCATCCCATGATATGAATCATTGAGTCCAAGATTGTCTTATTTTAATTTGTTTATAGACACATGAAACAAACAGTACAAATGGTACAACTACACAAATAGTAATATTAGACAGAAATATGTAAGTCCAAGATTCTAAAACAAAGAGGGTGCACATCAAGAATGCTCATTCCGCAAAGCCATGCCATTAGGAACATGTAAAAAATTAATTTGTATTGCATTCCTTTTCGAAAGATCGCATGGTCTCGCAAAGAGTGACAGCAAGAAACGCCACCCTCAACAACACCCACATGGTACAATTGCATTCAGAACATTCTGGCCCCTCATGAACCATAGGGGTTCATCAAAATTTCCTGGTAAGTACATAACAGGCCTCAAAATATATTTTTTAATACAGGTGCACCTTGAGCACCTAAGTTTTTTAATTAGGTGCACAGGTGCGCCTAGCAGTAAAAAATTAGGTGCACAATTTTATTTTCATGTGCACCTGGGTATTTCGAGCCCTGACATAACATACTAAAATTTTTCACCACATAAAAATTTTAACTTCAAAATATATTATCTAGTTTTTAAATATTAAACACTTCATGCTTCATACCTAAAGAAATCATCTAATTTGTTAAACACAATTTTAAAATTAAATGCAACATTAAGCAATTCAAGCACAATAATTCAATAACACTTCAGGGAAAATTAATACCAAGTTCAATAAATCTATCCATGGTATGTGATTATTATTTTGTTTATAATATATATGAAAGTATAATACATATACATTTAACAATCTTTGGAAACATACCAAGACTCCATAAAAATAGAACATTATTTTAAATTATTAAACATTGGAAACAACTAGAATTCAAGATATTTAACAAAATAATTCAAGAAAGGATACCAAGAATTAACTACACAATATTTTTAGGGTTTTGTTCATGTTGAAAATTAAGCTAAGTAATCAAGTATTTAAGCAGATAACCCCTAATCCAGGAAGAGAAATATCAAAATTTAAAAAATCTATACAGCAGATGAAAATTTGTGAAAATATTGAATGCACATAATTTAAGAATATCAACAAATACCAATAGGAAATATTTTAAGATAAAAGCATTTAAATCAAGAATACCAATAAAATGTAAATTAAATAATACTAGGATTAATGCAAAGACAGAAAATACTTTCAACAGAAAATTAAATCTGAGTTAAACAATATTCAATAAAATTAGATAGCATTCAAATTTTAGTACAAAACACATTAAAACTTATTATTGGTAATTAAAGTTTTACTTATTGTTTTTGCTGGAGTTCGAAATTGTACACATGACGTTTAATAACTGACGACTCAGTTTTTATTTCGCAAGCCCTCACCTTATCTCTTCAAGGAAATAATTTAAGAATTCTCCCCGATTTCCAAACAT
Source organism: Metellina segmentata (assembly GCA_947359465.1). Classification (NCBI taxonomy): domain Eukaryota; kingdom Metazoa; phylum Arthropoda; class Arachnida; order Araneae; family Tetragnathidae; genus Metellina; species Metellina segmentata. The sequence continues at coordinate 37,737,965 of OX375880.1, read as the reverse complement.
TTCGGGGTAAATGATCATTTTTTACCAAAACTATCGTTAACTTTAAATTGGGGTATGTTGTGTTTAACCAAACTGAAATGGGCTGATCTTAAATTTAACAAATCTCATTTCTCCACCTGGACTAAAAGGATCTTATTAACCTTTCTCGATAATTACATGCCTTTATCAATGTTTTCCTAGAAGAGAAATTTGAATAAAGGTGAAGTCTCACAGAGGGCAGCAAAGTTATTATTTTACCTAAGAGAAAATGTGATTAGGTTAAAGCATTTGGCTCTTCCATGTCACTTCCAACATAGGTAATAGGCCAATAGTTAATCATTCCTTCTATTTTGGTAAAGAGAGTTTGTAACTGTTCAATAGTCATACTTTCCAAGGGTCTTTCGCAGAGCTACTTTCACTGTATGTACCATGCGTTCATAAAACCTGTCCCACCAGGCGGCTCTTCCATTATATACTTCCATTTTATGGTGTTGAAAACATGAAAGTTTTTTACTTCCAGGTGATTCATAACTGACCACATTTGTTTTAGCTCCAATTCAGCACGTTTAAAAGTACATGTATTGTCAGATATGACTACTGAACACAAGTCTCGTCGAGAAATGAAGCGTCGGAAGGCAAGAAGAAAGGTATCAGTCAACAGACTACCAACTAGTTCAAGGTGGACACTTCTTGTCACAGCACAAGTTATCAAGAGAATATACTGTTTTGAATCACTGTCTTTCACAAATAGTGGACCATCAAAATCAACACCGATAATCAAAAATGAGGCTAGTTGTTCCACTTGTTCAGCTGGTAGAGGGGCAATATTATGGTCTGGAGAAGAATTGAATCTTTTGCAAATGACACATTTTTTAGAACTGCTTTTATAGTTTGCCTAGCTTTTAAGATCCAATATTTTTCTCTCACTTGCACTAGTGTAGTGTGTAAATCAACAATTCTGTTAATTGTGATATAGAAGGGAGTATGATAGGATACTTTCCACCCATTGAAAAATGGGCTTTCTGTAATTCCCTTTACTTGCAGGACATCTTTGTGATCTAGAAACAGGTTTAAGCATAATAATTTTGAGTCTTTTGGAAGAGGTTTACCATTCTTCAGGAATGTAATTTTTTCAGTTCTTTTAAACAGTTCTTACCCAAAACTATTCAGCACCATTGAGTTCGTCAGAGGTAAGAGGACCTTTTTGATTGTTAAGTGCATCAACAAAACATAATGCCCAAGCATTCACTCGTAATAGTCTACAAAGATTGCTAAATCGGTCTGCATCAATAATTTTTTCATGAACAACTGCTGAGCTGACTATAACTTTCTATTGATATTCAATCTATCTGCCTATCGAGTCATATTCCAATCCCTTTACCTTGGGCCAAGTGTTTTCTGGCTCATTTAAGGATTTAGGGCCATGCTACCACCTCTTCAAGGTAATTAAAACCTTTACTTGCACATCCTCTTGACAACAAGTCTGCAGGATTATGTTTACTTGTACAGTGCCTCCAAGCAGTGGGGTCCATAATTTCCTGAATTTCTGCATCTTGGTTTGACACAAATGGCTTCCATTTGGACGCCAAGTCTTTTATCCAATGGAGCCCAATCGTTGAGTCACTCCACACTCCTTCAATAGTTTTATAGATGTCTTTACAATGTTTAACTATTCTTACGGCTCTATTATAGCAACCATCAACTCCAAACTGGGCAATGTTAACCTTTTAATAGGTGCTACCCTAGATCTGGAGATTACGAAACTAGTTTGAAAAGTCTTCTGTGATGTTCTTTACCTTTCTCCACTTTCTTTAATTTCTCCCGAGATTCCACACCAAGCTGCCATAACTCTTGCAAAAGGCACTTTGCTTGAATCTGGAAAGGCGTTATAATTCCACAAGGATTGTAAATTTTTGCAGCGGTGTGGATAACTTTTTTTTAGTGCATACATTGTCATCCAAAGTTGACAACAATGATCTTAAGTGAAGCCCCAGTGTGTCTTAACACTTTTTAGTGTGAATCTGAGTGTACACATATTTCAACTAAAAAATTAGATTTCCTCCATACGACTTTGAATCTTTAGAATTAGTGTTGAATTTTCTCATACTCATGTTCGCAACTTTCAAAATCAAGCATCAGCAAAATACTTTTTGTACGGTGGAACTTCTATAAAAAAAGGTCATCCACATAAAGTAATTTGCTTAACATTTTATGCGTGAGAGGGTGTGTATCCTTATATGCTTTAATATGAGTTTTGATAGTTGCAGCCAAACATAAGGAGAACATGTGACACCGAAAGAATGTCTATTTAAATTATACACTGTTACGGGTTGAGTTTTGTCAGTTTTTATAATACAGGGAAAATAAATCATTTCCGTCAAAATCCGCCACTTGTATTTGAAGGAAAACTTCTCCAGCTATATCTAAGGTCGCCATAACATCTCTTTTAAAGAGAACATGTCCTCTTTTCCCGCTCGGATCTTTTCTTCACTCTCTTTTTTAAGATTCTCTATATTCATCTTCTGGCAACCCTAGCTACATCTCCATAGAACCCAATTTTGTGTTCTCTGAATTTTAAGATAATATCTATAAGGTTGGCTTTCAAATTCTCTCAGGAAAGAAGGCAATCATTAAGGCTATTATTAGTTCCTTGTTTACTACTGGCATCATATACAACTCTTGTTTTAGTGCTAGAAGATAATTCTCTGAGGCTGATAATTCTCTATAAACGTCTCTATGTGGCATCGTATACCCATTATAAAACAACTATCATTACACATTTCAATAATTGATCCTTCATTACTACATTATACCTTTTAAACAGTAACTCATCACTATTCTATCTATTTTCTAATGAAAAGAATCTTTTTTTCGCGACTTTCAAGATTATTCGATAAACTTTCTGACAAAGTTTCTTCTTTCCATAAAAGCAGTGCTTTGTAACAAATGTTCACAAACCACAATGAGTTACGAAATTACGGTTATCCCATAAGCATTTCAAATCATTCTCAGCTGAAGAGCAAACAACCTTCAAGCAGGAAGTTGTGTCTAGTATTTGCTCTGCTGGCACCTCTATCAGTTTAGGATAGAAAGTCGTAAAAATCGTGTGTTAATTTATCCCTCAAAATAGGATGTACCCAATAGCTTTGTTTCTTGTCGCTTATAACGATATACAAACCTAAAGACAAGCTACTTGCTCAGCTTTCATGATGAAAATGACATAATAAACAAGACAAGTGAATATCTTGGAGCACGACTCCTAACGTTATGACTACAAATTTTCATGCATCAATTTTTCCCTTTTGCTTTACACTACTTTTTTGGCCGAAAAAGAAAGCCTAGTCAAATGCGTTTCGCAAAAAGATTAATTACGACTACAAAAAATTAATTTTTTATGAAGGAAACTATGTTTTTGGTATTGATCTGGTGTAGACTTTTACGCAGATTTTAAATCCGTTGAAATTTTCACTTTATCTTCAATGATTGCAAAGATAGAAACTTGAATTAGGGGAATAAAAAAACAATTTAATGCACAAGGAAAGCTGTTTCTTTCCATGACATCCATGAATTTTTTTGCATCCAATGATTTCACCAATCTCTTCTGACAAATGATTTTTGTGAGCCCGAATCGAATAGCAATCTAGATCCACTTTCCATTTGTACCCTAGAAGTTTGTAGTAAAGTGGTGTAACTTTTCATTGAATTTTCACCCTTAAAAACAGAAGATAATATGGTTTGAAGACAATACAAAATCTTCTCCATAGTAATATTGACAAATTAAATTTCTGTTTGAAATAATGTGAAGCACCATCTGAAAATATATTAACTTCCTTTAACTTTGGAAGTTTAGTCTTCAAGTCTTTAATTATTACTTCATGGAAAGAGTGGACTGCATATTTATCATGTTGCTTGTAGTTAGATATGATGGCATATGATTCAACAGCTTTGCATGGTAACCAAGCAATCGCAGGGTAAATAGTGACCTGCTTGTCTTTATTCCAATGGGCTGATTGAACTTCATCTTGAAACTTTGTTGAAAATTTTTCACTAAAATCAACTTGTAGAATCATAGAATATTTTTATACATTTTCTTTTGCTTTTGTAAAAAATTAAAACTGTTCTTTCTTAATAAAACAATGCCTTAAAAAAATCTTCAAGCCTTTCCTTAACAGTTTTAAGAACATTATCCTATAGTGTCACTTTCTTTAGTTTTTACAACTCCACTATCCACTGAATTCCATTGATACCATGTTACTTCTTTGGTTTTTTCTTCTTCTGAAATTTGGTTTGTGGGATTTTAAAAATTTTGAAATTTTTTACATCTGATACAAATGTTTAACATGTATTCTTCTGAGTATGTACAACAGATTTCTTGAATAAATTCCGTAGTACATTTTGGAAAATTGTGATGCACTAAAGCAACCAATAAGAATTGAATGTTGCCATCTATGAATGACACCACATAACATAGTACATGTCTGTGCAACTATTAGCAGACACATACATAATGTGGAGTCTGAGAAGATAACAATACATACTCTGGTCTCAAACTTGAAAACTTCGACAACCCAATCTTTAGTTCAGGAATTTTTTTTTGTTTTGAAAAGCTTGTGAGTTTCTTTCAGTGTGAAATACATGTCGCTTTTGTTTGTTTGTATATTTACCATTTTTCCAAACTGCTTTAACATTTTTCGGCCTGGAGCCTGACGGGAAAACATACAGAATTTCGATTATAAAAATTAAGGTGTATTTAACGAGTTCTATCAAAATTTTTAAGGAGTCATAGAAGGTTTATACACACATTTTCAAGTGTGAAAAATAAAAATGTTTCAACACTCTTAAGAACTTAGTTCCACTTAATACTATTTTTTTTCTAATAACTCAAAACAATAAAATTATACTTTGATATTTCAACTCAACACAATAAAATTATACTTTGATATTTCAACTCAACACAAGTTCATTTCCCCCTGCTCGCTGGAGTTGTTTTATATAGGATGCTACTGTAAACAGTTTGTATACAATGAAATCTCAGTATTACGTTTCACAGTTTAAAGTACATATTTATCTCAAATCCCTGCTTTTAACTCACAATAATAGAAATCCAAGCATATTTGTTTTCAATAAAAAGTATTTTTCAAAATAAAATATCAATTAAATATTTTTAGAATGTAAGTTATACTGAGATTTCAGTGTATTCCACAGGTAAATTATATTTTAACTTGCATTGGTTGGAAGTACCACTCAAGGCTCTATTGCTCAAGTTAGGTAAGAGGGGTCAGACATGCAGGTGGCCTTGCTTCCCTTCAACTTCACTGATTCGCCTTACTGATGATAGCCTCTTCTCGTGGGAAAATTTTCAGAGCTTGCTGCCAATACACTGCGTGCAACGTGAAGTATTCTTTTACAATTGAAACGTTAAGTTTTTTAATCCATTCTTGCGATGAAAAGTAGCGTGCGTTCCGAAATTGAAAAGGTGAAAAAAAATTATGAGGAGTTTTTAAGGAGTAGCCACACACAAAAAAAAAAGAAGTTTTAAGAATGCTTAAAAACGAAAGTCCACTTTAAGGAGTTCTTAAGGAGCATGCAAACCCTGTTTTCCCAATGACTGAGATAATCTATATAGTTTGCCAAATTATAAAAATTACAACAAAAAAAGGACAACATGTCAACACAAATATTAAAAAGGCACAAATTGTCTTTTTCCTGATTAAAAAAATATTTAAAAAAACTTAAATTTTTTTTGTATTTAATATTGTATTTTTAATTAATTTTACATTAATAATTTTTTATTCTTAAATCAATATGGTAATAAAAAAAATCTGAAATATTGATAATCAGCACTTAGGTAGTACAAATTTTTGCAATTTTTTCTATTGCACCTGAATTTTAAAATTTTTACTGTCCATTTTAAAATTAATTTAATGAGCAGAATGACCTGTTTGATTCAAGAAATTAGATTTCATTTCCTGCACTCAGCAAAACAAATAAAAAAACATTTTGACAGGTATTGTTTGGTTCTTTTTTGTAAAATCGGGATCATTAAAGATACATTAAAAATTTCAACGGATTTGAAATCTGCAGAAAATTTACACCAGATCAATACCTTGCATTTGATCTTCATTTAGAACTAATTTTTCAGTTAAATATTTATATTTTCTGCAAGAGATTGTGACGTCACGGCGATTGGATCTCTTCTCAATTGGAATTTGGCCGAATATGTCTATGACGAGGCCATCACAGCATTGCCCGTGGTGGTGGTTTGCAATGCAAACCATTCACACTCAACATTCAATGCCTCTCACACCAACATTTCAACAACAATGCCATTCACAACAACATTTCATACAACAGGTGGAAAATAAATTAAGATGTTATTAATTTTAGATTGGATTGGATGTGATTTTGTGGCATTGAGTCCTCTTGGGACATATTATGCCAAACTCAAGATGAAAAATAAGATATATAAGCTAATAATAAAATGAAATGAGTCATGTCATAATAAAACAAATATCATATAATACAAATACTTGTGATACTATGTGATGGATGAACCCAATGTCATGTAAAAAGCTAAAAATATTTGGATGAGGATTCTTTCCAACCATGAATAAGGCCAAGTGAAAGACCTAAAGCCAAGGTATATGAATTAAAATGTTTAAGTCGTTGACTATTAAAATTAGAACATTCTATTAAAATGTGCCTTACCATTTGTGGGCAAATGCAGTAATTTGCAAATCGGGTTATCTTCTCCCAGGAGGTGTCTATGGGTTATCCGAGAATGTTCAATACGGAGACGTGTTATGTTATTAATTTTAACAGTTAGTAATGAATTAAATTTACCATTAAATAATTTTATTAAATATTAGTAATTTCTTGACAATTGGAGATAACATTTATCGCTAGCTCTTAATATCTTCAATAAATTTCTTGCTGAATTAATAATAATTGAATTTCAACTGCTACCAGATTAACAGTCTATAAATGGACTCCAGTAGAGTCATTTGCTGCTTATTTTGAACCATATAAAGCAATAAACAAAGTTAAGGTTTAAGGAACAAATTTAAGGTACTTAACGAACATGTTAAGTACCTTAAACTATTAATCTCAGATATATTAATGTTAATTTTATGATATAAAGTAATTTTTAAAAATCAGATAGGAAAAAGTTACTTTTACCTGAATTTGCTTCAGTGCTTCAGCAGTTGATCTTGGCATATTGGAGCTTGAAGATGCTTGTTTCATACTAACAAAAGTTCTCTTCAGATAAAAAGTTTATACCACTCACTGCAAAGAAAAGCAACTGATCACCTGTCAATCGATTATACATTCTAATAAACTTTCAAAATAAACTAAATTTAAGATTAATGATTTCAATCTGAAATCATATTATTAAAAGTTTATGTAAAACATTATTCTTCCACCAAACAGAAATGTGTTGTAATAAATTTAATAAGTAAGTCAACTGACTGCTTCCTGAAGCGAGTTGATATCTTAAGTTGTTAACAAATAACTCAACATTATAATTCAGCTCTGGAAATAGTCATGTTGTTTGGGGATAGTAGAAATAAAGTCACACTGGAGCAATGGGCTATTGGTGACGGTCTGAGATCAATCCCAAAGGGAAAGATCAAAGGGCAATTCCGCTTAATTTTGAGCCAGTCATATGACATCATCAACACTTGAGCTTGCACACCTCTCCCAACTTCCACACTCTGCCAATACGAGGACATTTGCAGCACAACAGATTTAACATACACCAGCTCCAGCATTCACATTGGTCTTTGGTTTCAAACTCACAACTCTCAGTTGTAATCAGTTATGCTTTCAACTGGACCATCACAGCACCAAGTCGTTTAAAAATAGTCTATTTGATAAACAGGGAACAGGATTACTTAAGCAATGAGTTACTCCGATTTCCACAGCATGGATTTTAGCTGAAATTATTTGTTGGTGAAATCAATAGCAGTGATTACAATAGTGAACAGTGTTGGCAAAACGGTACGGATCGGACTACCTCTAGATGCTACTACTTCAGTTTCTACAAATTAAACTTCCTACCCAAAAAACTGTTCTCTGGCATTATCTGTAAGCTCAACCACAGAAAGTTCTTTTTAACCAGGTTGTTTATACATAATAGATCTTGTAAAATTCTCAAAAGGGCAAAATTTCTCCCACATCAATATTTGAGATCAAGGATTTTAAATTATCTTTTTTACTTTCCAACTTAGATATTATATTTGTCCAATACTATTAACACACACACAAAATATATTTAATATTCACAAGTACAGTACAAAGTCCTAAAAGTTTCGGATAATTTACATTTTTTGTCAAAGAAACCTTAACCTTTTTTTGTATAGTATGTGTATAAAATCTAATTTCTTGAGTTATTTTTTTTACACACACACACATGCAGTAATTAATTGGTAAAAACCTTGTTTTTGAGAAAAAAAAATCATGTTAAAAAAAGAAAACAATTGCTAAAAAATTTATGAAAAAATTCCAATATTTAATATTATTTAGCTTGCTGATAGTATGCATTTGTGAAAAAATATAATTTGTAAGTAAATAGTAAAAAATGAGAAAAAAAAAAATATATATATATATATATATATATATATATATATATACATAAATTGAAATCAAATATGTCTATTTTTCAAATTTTCTGAGCATTGATAAGTATTTTGAAGTTATATTCCAAGCATACAAAAGGGTAAATATACAAGAAAATGAAGCTTTTCACTATAAACAAACAGCACAGAATAAGTGTAATAGCATTCCCCAGAACATGCCAATTAAGTGGAACTTAAAATATTCAATCACGAAAATAGCTAGCTTCCCACTTCAATCTAGTCTATTTAGTTAACACACTCACTCAATTATCAGATGGGCGAAATAAATTTTACATTCAAAATTTCAATTTCATAAATGAGAATAGTTATGCTAACTGTGTAAAGAATTCCTAGGAATCAATGCTTAAAACTTATTTTTTTTGCTTATTTATTTTTATATTATTTGCACTATTACTACTACATCTGTTGTAATTTCCAAGTATTTATTTTTGTGCTAAGATATCTTCCAATCATGTCTGAGTATCTGACCTTCAAGATTGCTCCCCTGGATTCCTGAAGTCAACTGGATGCTGTATTTTACTGTCTGAGTTCAGCCTGCTATGATCCAGCTGCTTTTAAAACAAATGGTGGTAAGTTTTTTTTTTAATACCAAGAGTGAAAAACTGCTAACTAACTTCCGAGTTCATCAAAAAGAATGGCCAGTGACATCAACCTCCCTTTCCATGTAAATAGCCCCCAAGAAAACTTTTGAGCCCTTCGAGTGCATACAGTAAATTTCCCATCTCTAAAATATTCCAAAAGTATCAGTATCCTTACAGATACATTCATGATCCCATAGGATGGTAATGAGAATTCCCAAGCCTCGAATGGAAAGTATACCAACTGCCTCGGACATCTAGCAGAAATGCAGAAGCAAAGAGAAAAAACACTGTTCTGAGACTCCTTATGCAGAGGGCTCTTGTCAAGATTGTATTGTTACTTTTAAATAAGGACATCAACTTTAGTCTGAAATAATAAACTATGAATGTACGCAAGGAAGGAATTATATATTACTAGACCATGGCTTCTTATTACTTGGCCTCTTCTGCTAAAAAATTTTAATGATGAATTATATATAATATCTAAAGAACCTATAGATTAAGTTTCAAACGAAGCTTGAATTTGATTTCACTCTTCTGATTGTGAAACAGATTTATTATGAACAGAATAATCATTAGTAGCAACAACTAATAATTGTTTAGTATCTTTGCATGAAAAAATTTAAATTTGAATAAATTATTGTAAAACTATAAATTTATGCAAATGTTTACAGGTTATGAAAAAATGACAAATCTTTCTTGCTGTTCATATTTTTATCGATATGAAATAATTGTTCATGGGCACACTAAATTCAGTGCAAAATCAAGACAAATTGCAAATAAGCAGCAATATTTCATTAAAATTTAAAGTTGGAATTGATAATAGAAAAGATTTGTCTAATAACTTCACAAAGACAAAAACGTTAAATGATATCGAACACAACACACTACACAAGATACTTAACAAGTGTACATTCTACGGAAGCAAGGAAATTACAGCGGTGTTATAGACTAACCAAACCATATATGACATTCCTCCGGAAGGCATTCCAGACAACAACGGAACTTCGTTAAAATAAAAAATATGAGTGTAAGTGCAAATTGGATTGTGTCGGGGGTCAGGGATAAGCCCAGTTTCGAAAATTTTATAAATAAGTTAATAGCTATGAAGTAAAATAGATTAAATAAAAATATTGTTAACAAACAGTTTAAAAATGTCCATTGTTTATCCAATATGTTTTTGAAAGATAATTGATACAGTTTTAATGTGTTGCACGATGTGATCTTTGCACTATTTAAAATAATACATACTTTTTCATAATTTTCATTATATTTGAAAGCCACAATAGTCAGCCATCATGGTTGTTCATAATTTGGTCACAGTTACTAATACGGTACAAAACCTCCATTTTGTCAGACACATCATTTGAAAAAGTAGAGTACGGATACGTGAGTTAAATTAATAATCCAAACTGAATTTAGATGAAGCATAACCTATGTAAAGAATCACAAACTGAAATTCTTTTCAGTTTTTCTCGTTGTGTTCAAGAACACACACAATGTAGTGGTGCGGAACTACTCCCAAACTATATATTTTTAAATCTCATGTTCATCTGTCTTTTGAAGATTTAGTATAATGCAGAAGATTTAATTATTTTTACATATACAACACTAATATACATATAAAAGGATAACGCATTGAAATTCAAAGTTTATTATTGCGCAGAATGCGTTTACTTGTTCAGCTGACTAGAGATTTTGACGGAAATCATATTTAATATCGAAAAAATGTGTTTAGAATCGTCAATGTTCGAAAATTGACCAACTGGAATTTTTTTCTCACGATTTTCTAAAATTTTGTCAATTTAATTTAATAATTTTAATAACCCGTTCCATTGTTCTCGATGTAACGGCTCAGTAATCGCTGTGTGGCGTAAGTTTAAATCTAACGGAGATATTCTCAATCCGTAAGTAAATATTTTGATCTGAAATCGAGGTAATGATAAAAAAAAATAGTTGTATATATTCTCAGAAAAAAATTTTAAAATTATAATACTCTTGTGAGTTGTTTCTGCTGGTGTGTAATTTATTTTGCTGCAAAGAAATGTTTTCAGACTGCATATAGAATTAAGCCTAAATTTACACATAGATGATAACGCCAAATAATCTTTTTCATTCATAAAAAACCTAATTAGGAACTCCGTTTCAAAATTATTTGTTGGAGTATTAGAGGCATTTCTTGTTCAGTTTGTTTTTCTTAGTATTATTTATATTGTTATGCGTTAAGGTAAACATACCATATACCGTTTTGCAAATGGCGATATGATATATTATTGACGCAAAATAATTTGCTCATGTTAAGTAGTCATAGAAATACATTGATTACTCTCCCATCCAAACGTAAAATATGTTTTGATGAAATTATTGCGTTCAGAGTAGTGGATGTCACATAGGTTTTTATGTATTTGCTGTCAAAGGTTGATATATTAGACCGCTAAAATAATTTTTATAGATTTGCCAAAGTAGCGATATTTCGCCAAATACATACTATTTGAATGTTTGTTTACATGAAAATTGAAACTTGATATTGGCGCCATCTGGTATTGGCAACATTTTAATAACTATGTTTATGTTATAGTACCATGTGATAAATCGGGAACTTTTTGTTGAAATTTTCCTTTCATTTGTGAAATGTGATTGGAAGTGATTTTTTTTTTATGCCAAGATATCGGGAAAAATTTTCAGTTGACTTTATAATCGATCCAAAAGATTTTTATATTTGAAATTAAATCTTTGGGACTTGTGAGAAAAAAAATTTTTGTTCAAACAATTGATTTTATTGTTTTTGCTCGATATTCTTTCTAAATTTTCCAACAAAAACATTTAATTTTTGAAAGAATGAGTAGTGCTTTTTTTTCTTTAGCTATATACCATAAATTTTATTTATTTTGAAAAGATGTGACTATAAATTATTTGTAGAATTTAATGATTTTAATCGTTTTTTAAGTAGTTATTTTTTTGAACAGTTATGCTTTGGGATACATAACTTACGATTCCTGCATTAGTCAAATATTAAACAAGTGATTTTTCCTTGTTCTATAGCTATACATCATGGTGAACTAGCCATTTGACAGCTTGGGCTGATTGCCTGAAGGTATGTTTAACCTTCATAGGCTGGGACATTGATACACATTCAATTTTATTAGCATTATCAAATTTAAATTTTCATCAAATGTCCTATCATGTTTTGCATACTTCAAGTTGTCAATTCTCACTTCAAATAGCCAGACCTTTTGCACTTGGATCCCACTATATTGGGAGCATTACAGTTCTTAATTTAAAAGTTCCAAGAGCAAAGAGGGAAAATATTTTTTAATGGAAATATTTCTTTTATGTTGAAAAATGGAAGGCTTCATATCTGTACACTTTCATGTTTGTGGGTATCCTACTAAAATGTCTGTATCAAAAATATAAAAGTTTGCACTCACAAATGAATAAGCTATTCAGCATCATAAAATTTAATAAAGGAATAATTGGGAAAAAGGCTTATGTTATATAAAATACAAAAAACTTATAAGTTAACTTAATCCTGCACACACACTTGTTATTTGAAGAAATTTCTCCTTTGAATAGCCAGTTTGTCTTTAGAAAATTCAGTACAGCTGCTATATATAGACTTTTTTAGGCAACATTTGGCATGCTTTTTGTCACATAGAATGAATTTCTTAGAGTAGAAGCGTAGTTTCAGGCTCTTTTTTTTTTGAAAGAAAATAATTAAAACTTAAAAAAATAATTTTAAAAGTAAGAAAAATCCACACAACTAATTATCATTAATTTTTTTTTTTAATTATTATTTTAACTCCTTAATCTAAATTTGACAAGTTATAAAAATATTTTGAAAAATCAATTTTTTCCCTCACACAAATTTTATACAAATACACGGCGAAATAAAAATGAAATTTGGTTTGCCTGTTGTGAGATGGTAGTAAGTTTGCTTTAAGTTGCCTTCCACTAGAAAATGAAACTTAATTTTTGAAAGGGGGAATTCAAAATTTCAACATAAAAAACACTGAAACATCTACAATGCTCTATTCAAATGGCATGGTAAACTACAAAAGGATAATAATTTACCAAAATTAATGAGTTTTAAATAAAAGCTAAAAACAATTCAAGGACAAATGAAATCAAAGAACAATAAAATAAAAAACAAAAATACATTCTATTTTTATCTTGGGATCTTGCATTGTTGCCACAACTTACTACTGAAAATATAAAAGAGTGAAAAAATTATGAAATATTCAGTTTAGTGTGGAAACCATGCACCTAATGAGAATGATTGTTACTCATTGAGTGCAGCTTAAAATAAAACCAAGAAAATTTATTTGATATAGATTTAAAAAATGCAAGTATAGTTTAGTAATGAAAAGTATGTCAATATTTTAAAATATTTTAAATCAATTTCATTAGGCCAAAAGAAAAGGTTTGTTTCCTGTAACATGAGCAAAAATATTAGGGTCTGTAGATAGGAAAAAAGTTTTTTTGTTGCAAAATATTTTTAGTAAATGTGCAAAAGGAAATATGTATTATCTGAGAGTTAATGTAAGATTTAAAATTGCTCAGTGATGTAAAATACATGGGTAGATTTATTTTTGCAGGTCAATATCATGTTCGATAATATATTAATTGATTGTGATCGCTGTAAAATTGTAATCGTTTTAACAAACATGTTTTTTTTAATTAAATTTTTTAAATAGGCTAAAAAAACTTTAGGGTCGGAGTTTTTGTACCGTAATTTCATGGTCTGTTGGGTTACAGGAAACAAACCTTTTTTTTTTAAATTGAATTCTACAACCATGCCTGTTAAACGAAAGACACTGTATGTTCGGTCCTGAATATTCAGAAATTATTTCTATTTCACAAAGAAAAATACAAGTGAAGTATTTATTTATTTATTTTTTAATTTTATTTCTGTAAAAATTATTTATTTTTCTGTATTGGTAAAAAGTAATCAGAAATCGCAATACTCCAGTTACATCCTCAGCATTTTCAACATTGCCACATAAAGATCGATTTAAGCATGGGTGTTTGCCTTTTTTTTTGTATGAATCTTGTCTAAATATGTAGGCAGAGAAAATTGAAATAATAATGTTCTCTAATTTTTTTACATCTGATGAAAATGTATTTAATTTGTTATACTTGCACAATAAAATGTGATGAGGCAACCTGGTGCTATTAAGTTAAGAAACTGGGAGTACTACTCGAAGTGTAAATGTCATGAAAGTATGTGCATCCATTTAATCGTAATACGGGCAAACACATACAACAAATACAGATATCATTGATTTTGCATCAAAATGAGCAATGTATTCCTGTGCAAAATGAAGTGCATTTCTTAGAAAATATTTATTTTCATGTGTGCTCAACTTTGCCTATGTAATGCAAGACAAGTTTCTCAAAGTTTTAGGAAAATGTAAACTGCATCTGTCCAAGTGTTCTGATTTGTATTTGTTTGTTTCAGGTTACATTTGTTTAAAACACATTTTTATAGTTTATGAAGAACTGCTGCCATGCCTCGGAAAACTAGTCATGCTGTGGCAAAGGACACAGCTGCTGTTGAGAGTAAGAATGAAGGGGTGAGTGTTTGCTTTATTTGACTTGATTTTACTCCCAAATCTCTACCTAAAGTGAAAGTGATTACAAATTGTCTTGAAAGGCAATTGAAGAAAGTGACTTCCAAGCTTTTGTTAGCCTGGGCAGCTTAAAAAATAAAATATTCTTCTTCTTATTATTATTTTTTAAATTTTTTATTTATAACATTTAAAAAGGGGCACTTAATCAAGACTTGGGGAATATTTGACCTATTTATTTAAACTTATAAGTCAATATCTGGTTCTAATGAAACTTGCAATTCTTAGAAGTTCTCAAGATGCATGTCAGATAAATTTTATCTAAATTTTGCGCTTCGTGTGATCTATCTTTGTAAGAGCCTGGCAAGTTTGTCGCTACAATCTGCATTCTGGCATTTCTAAAAAGAAAGGGAAATGAGATTGTGGGTTCATGTAATTTTTGCTAAAAGATTAGAAAGTGGAGCATTTTATACTACCTTGCTCAAGGAATGTACGGTGGAGGATAAAAGTTCTTCAATTATTTCCAGATGTCAAGTTACTATAAGGCAGGGCTCGAAATACCCGGGTGCACTGTGCACATGAAAATATAATTGTGCACCTAATTTTTTCCCACTAGGTGCACACAGTGCACCTAATTTAAAAGCTTAAGTGCACCTGTATTAAAAAATCTTTTTCAAGGCCTGCTATAAGGATAATTCCATGTGAAATCGCCTGATTTTAATATTCTGCCGTGCTATCACATCTCGGACATATTTCTTTTTTTTTTAATAAATACATACATGTGGGTTCAAAAAAGGTAAATGATAAATAACTCTTAAAGTTTAAATTTAAGTTTAATTACAAAATTAATGTATTTATAGTATATTTACAAACATCTTTAACAATTAAGAATATTCGACAACTAAAGAGGCCATCTGCCTAAATAGTCATGGGCCGTCTGCCCAACTGCTAGCTTCGGTGTCTGGGGGAACATCTGTCTCATTGCTGCGGTCGCTTCTGAGCGGACGCTTCCTCTAGGTGGCGTTACTGCTGCGGACATATCAGGCTTTGGCGCGCTCGTCGCACAATCCCACAATCGGCTATCCGGACTGTAATTTCGTCCTCGAAATTCGCCATATTCAACATCAGTAAACAGGCCATAACATTCTCACATATCTGAAAATACAAACAAAAAAGAAGAAAGAAAGAGGGAAAAAAAGGCTTATATGCATTTTTTTTTTTTACTGTTGACCAGTGGACCAGGGTTTTATGTAATCAGCTGCTGAAGTAGTTAGGCTTGGACCTTCATGATCGCCCACTTTTTCAATGGCATATCTGTCATTAGGAGACACTTTTACAACTCGATAGGGTCCCAAAAATTTAGGTTTCAGCTTAAGCCCAACTCCAAACTGCGTGTGCTGAATGGCCACTAGATCTACTTTGTACACTCTAGATTTTTTTGTCCCTTTGTTATACTGACGTTTATTTTCCTGTTGCAATTTGTAAATATTGTCTTTTGCTTGTTCGCGTAATTCTTCTCTCTCCTTCATCACGGACTTTTCATACTCTTCTTCCAATATATCTTTTATCTTCAGATCTTCTTTATTTTTCATTGTGATGCCAACCATCAGTTCGAATGGCGTATGCTTCGTACTTCTGGATGGTGTACTGTTTATGATACTTTGTAGACTTGGAACATATTTGAACCATTTGCTAGGCTCCTCTATTGAAAGTTTGGCAAGAACAGGAATCAACAGACCAATCATCCTTTCTACCTGCCCATTGCCTCTAGGAATTCCGGTTGTTATTTTACAATGTTCAATTATCTGATCAGTACAATAATCAGTGAATTCCTTCGATGTAAACGCTGATCCCCTATCTGAAATTATTCGTGATGGGTTTCCAAAAGTAGCTTGTTGTAATTTCAGCTTTTCTATAGCATCGCTAGCCGAGGTAGATTTCACTGGGTACAACCAGACAAACTTCGTAAAGGCATCGACTACCGAGAAAATATGTTGGTATCTTTTATTCGTTGTTGGAAGGGGTCCCAAAAAGTCGATATTGTAAGTCCCAAGTGGAACGTTGTCTTTCGGCACTGGATTAAGAAACCCTTCGCCTTTTCCACGTTTTCTATTGCAGAGGATGCACTGTACGCAATTAGAAATAACAATTTCAACATGTTTTCTTGCATTAGGAATAAAAAACTGCTGCTTAAGAATTTCCTCTGTCTTGGCAGCGCCAAAGTGACCTTTGTTGTGAACGTCTCTAATGATGTTATTTTGCATCGCTTGAGGAACCATTAGTAGTTCTTTCCCATTCTCATACTTGAATAGAACTCCTCCTTTAATGAAATGTTCACTGTCTTGTCCTTCTTCAACTAGAGTTTTAATTGCTTTAATGTGATCATCTTGATGTTGTGCAGCTTCTATTTGGGTTGTTAATTCTCCTTGTGCACGAGTTGTTATCAACAATATGTTCCTGCTTAGGGCATCCACATGCTTCATTTGGGTGCCTGATCTATGGACAACCTCATAATCATATTCTTCGAGTGACAATGCCCATCGAGCAATTTTTGGTGTAAGCTCTTTTTTCTGCATAGTCCTCTGAAATGCAGCGCAATCTGTCACTATTTTGAACTTAGTACACAACAAGTAGTAGCGAAATTTTCGCAAAGCCTCGATTACAGCCAGTACTTCCAATTGGTAAGAACAATACTTCTCTTGTTGAGGAGTAGTCTTCTTGCTCATGAAGTGAATGGGATGAAATTTCTCATGAGCTTGCTGAAGCAAAACAGCTCCAAAGCAGTGGCTACTAGCATCCGTATGTAATTCTAAGGTTGCTCCTTGCCTAAAGAGATGCAATACCGGACTGCTTGAGAGAATTTCCTTCAGCCTTTCAAATGCTTTGACTTGCTCAGAGCCAAATGTCCATTCGACATTATTTCGAAGCAGGTCACTTAATGGTTTTGCAATTCTTGAAAATCCACCGACAAATTGTCGAAAATAAGAGCAAAGACCCAAAAAACTCATGACTTGTTTTACATTTTTCGGCTGGTGAAAATTTTTCACTGCACGCGTCTTGGATGGGGAAGGTTGAATTTTGCCGCCCTCGATAACGTATCCGAGAAATTCTATCGAATGTTGAAGAAATTGACACTTTTTAAAATTTATTATTACGCCGTATTCTGACGCAACCTTCAAAACCCTTTTAATTTTTTCCAGCCCTTCTTGTTCATCAATGGAAGGTATAACAATATCATCCATGTAAATTATTATAGTCTTGTCTCGAATTAAGTCTCTAAACACCGTGTTTATGTACCTCACAAAAACACTTGGTGAGTTACTACATCCGAAAGGTACAACATTGAATTCGTACTGTCCTTCATGGGTGACAAATGCTGTGTAACGTGTCGAATTAGGGTCCATTGGTATGTTGAAAAATGCATTTTTTAAGTCCAAAGTGGAAAATACCTGTGCGTTTCCCAAGCAATCTAAAACATCTTGAATTAATGGGAGTGGGTGCTTATCTTTGATTAATTTTCGATTAACCGATCGATAATCAACGCACAATCTGTATGAATTATTACCCTTCTTTTTACGCAAAACAATGGGTGAAGCGTAGTTAGAACAGGAGGGTTTAATTATTCCGTCTTTTAGCCATACTTGTATTTGTTCCTCAACTATTTTCTGTTCTTTTAAAGACATTCGGTGCGGTCTCTGACAAATCGGTATATCATCAGTTAAAATTAAAGTCATTTTTACTTCTGTGTTTTTAATTTTATGCGGCTTATATTCACTAATCAAAATATCTAACTCGTTTCTTATTTTAGGATCTTTTAAATGTTGCAATTCAATTTCATCCATCAAGGAAATCGGCAATTCGGATAAAGGATTAAAAGTCAAATCATTTTCTTGAACATCCTGTGCACAAGATGACGCAATGCCTATCATTGGAATATTAATGGCAGTCGCCAGTAGTTCACACCTGTTTTCTTCTTTGAAGGGGTGAGTCAGGGGGGAGGGGATACCAAACATCTGCCTTTCATTACTTTCGGATTCCAAAACAGTGGCTCCATTTCGGCAACTCGTTTTTGTTTTTATTCCTTTACTTCCTGAATGGGGTCCCTCAAAACGCTTAGCTTTTATTTTTTCAGACTCTTTCACTTCCGAAGTGTGTGTGAAAGAAAGATTAATAGAATTTTCTCGAAAGCTCAAAATCCTTAAATCATTTCCTGATATTGAAATATTAAGCTTGTTAATTACGTCCATACCAATCACAATATTGCAACACAAGTTTTCAATAACAAAAAACTCAGTGAGAATATTAAAATTGTCAATAGTAATTTCAGCACAAAAATAACCAAGTGATTTTACACTTTGATTTCCAATACCATTTAACATTATGTCACAAGGGGTTAATTCTGGTGCACCAATTTGCATATAAAAATCATATTTCAAAATAGATAAATCTGATCCCGTATCAATTAAAGCATCAACATATTTACTCATAATTTTAAGACATTTGTACAACTTCTTTTCATGATTACTGGACATATTAATTAAAACCTTCTTTTCTTCATTTATATCAGTTTTTACACCTTTATTACATTCGAATTTACGGTGTCCATATTCATTACATTTTAAACATTTAATTCCTTTATTCTTATTTGGACACTCAGAAATTCTATGACCAATTTCATTACATGAAAAACATTTAACATATTGGTTAGTAGCACTTTGGTGAGCACGGACGATCGACGGTTTTTTATTGAATTTCTTGGAGCGCTGATGACTTTGTGTTTCAGCTGATTTCATATCTCTAGCTCCCGGTCTTTTAAGATGGAATCGTGCCGCCTCGTACTCATCCAATTTATTCACTAATTCGGCTACTTTATTCAATTTCGTTAATTCATCAATAAAATGCTCGCGCATTTCAAACGGTATTTTCCTTTTAATTTGATCCGCCACTATGAGATCTTTCAATTCTTCATATTTAGAGATACTAAGACCCACAACCCATTCTTCGAAAAAATTATCTCGTAGGCGAAATCACGCCAAGATGCGGTTGTTTCTTTTTTATGAGTAAAAAAGTGCTGTCGAAACTGCTCCGGTGTTAGTTTAAATCGATTCAGTAAAAGTTTTTTCACGTGATCGTAATCATTTGCGAGCGGGTCAGGCTCTCTTGCAATTAAATTTGCGATATCCAACGGTAAAAGACTCACAAGGAAAGTGACCCAATCTTCTTTAGGTATTTCTATGCGATTAATCTGTTTTTCAAACAAAGATAAATACATGCTTAAATCACAGTTTCCGTCGAAACGTGTCATTAGTTTTGAAAGTCAGTTTTAAGTGGGGAAATAAAATCGAAACTTCCAGTACTTTTGTTTTCTAGCTGTAACTTCAACTGAAATTCGCGTTCTGCTTTCTTTTAGTTTTCTTTAGCTTCCCTTTCGCGTTCAGCTTTATCGTCTCTTTCCTTTGTTTCTCGTTCAGAAACAATCCTTTTTAAAAGCGTTTTTGTTAATTCCTCATTGTATTCATCAGCTATCGTTATTAACTTAATAAGCTGCAGAATTTTGGTTCCTTCCGTTGCTATTAGATCTAATTCTTCTATTAGCGCTAGAAGATCGATCTTGCGTGCTCCGGCTAAATACGTAGCCATGTTAGTGTCAAAATGGAAAATCTGTACTCACAGTTCAGATGAAGTATTCCTCGAGATCCAATATGCTGAGTCAACGGTCCTTCAGTCAAATGAAGTTCGCACCTCGAATCCGATGAGCATCAGACGAATATTGGAATTGTCCGCGTCTCGAACAGTTTATGTTAAGTTCGCTTCTTGAAACTTTTAGGTAAAGTTCACTTCTCGAACAGTTAAGGTAAAATGCATGTGAAACGGCAATCTTCGGCCTTTGATCAAATCCAGGCCAAACCCCCAAATATATGTGGGTTCGAAAAAGGTAAATGATAAATAACTCTTAAAGTTTAAATTTAAGTTTAATTACAAAATTAATGTATTTACAGTATATTTACAAACATCTTTAACAATTAAGAATATTCGACAACTAAGAGGCCACCTGCCTAAAAAGTCATGGGCCGTCTGCCCAACTGCTAGCTTCGGTGTCTGGTTGAACATCTGTCTTATTGCTACGGTCGCTTCTGAGCGGACGCTTCCTCTAGGTGGCGTTACTGCTGCGGACGTATCAGGCTTTGGCGCGCTCGTCGCACAATCCCACATACATATATGACTTATAAAGGGGTGACTCTGAAGAGTGCCAGCATCGCGACTAAAAGTAATACATACATATAAGAAACTCAAATTAATTTTTTTTTATTAAATATTCTACTTGGGGGAATTTTTTTTAAACTTTGATTTTTGCACGCTTTTGGCTATTGCACTTTTGGTATCATTTTTGAAAAACCATCCTGTTTTTCTTATTTTTCAATCAATATCTTGTTATCTAGTAAAAGCTAATACTTTTCTCTTTCAAAATAAGCTATTAAAGGGATATTAAGGGCAATAGAGTATTACCACTCATTAGGCCTGGGCGATGTTCAAATTTTGACATCGTGATACATCGGCATTCTAACATCACGATATCACGATACATCGTGATGTTAACCATGTATTTTATGCATAGTGTATATATATATATTATATATGCGCATAAAAATTTTTTTAAGTTCTTTTCTTTGCTATATAAAATTGTGGTAGGAAAAAAATAACAAATAAAGATCTGCGTTGTACGTTTAAGAAACACGCATGATTTAAAACAATATTTTGCAAAATATATATATAAATATGTGTGTGTGTGTTCCACGCACCATATATGATCAAGTAGATTCAAAAATTAGCTTATTTACAAAGAGAAAAACTTCTACATAAATAGAAATAAAGGGGCATTTGATTTCTGTTAGTAATGATGACGGCATATATAACCTATACTTCCACAGAAGTTCACAACAAAAAGGGATGCAAGAGGATTGATTGAAACATCAAGAAACAAGAGGGTTTTTGGAATTCAACTTGAACTGTGCAAAATCATTTTTGTTTTAAAATTTTTTGATTGTACTGAATTTCAATTTCACACAAAAAAAATTCTGGAAACAATAGTCATCATCAGGACACAAATGATTTTAAGAAATTCCTCATTAATTTTAAAAAAAATGGAAACATCTTTAAAATTTGCAGATTTTGCCAAATTATTTTGTTTTTAAGTATTTTTAAGCAAAAAAAAAAACCATTAACTAATTAAAAAACGTAATATAAAGCTTACCTAGATAAATTCAGCAAACGAGTAGAATTATTCGCTCTCTCACAGTTTGAAACTTTTAAAATTCAATCTTTTTCTTACGCCGACTTATTCCCTACAAAAAAAAAATCAGCGCAGAAATCGCAAAATTAACTATAAAAAAAAATCTCATTAGTTAGCCTTTTATCGCGGCATCAAAAATCTAAGTACCGTGGTGGAAAATCGCACATGCACATAAATAAACATCGGAAACGTTGTGTCGATCTAAACCCAAATTTCCCCCAAAGATGCTAAAATAACACGCCATCATCAACGCGAAATTTCATACCGGAAAATCATAAGATACTGATTAGGCAACTCAACGTGAAAATCGCGCTCAACGCGAAACCGATGTCCACATCGGTTTTTCACAATGAATTGCGCATGCGCTATGAAAACATCGAAAATCGTGATACCGGAAAACCATGAAATACTGGTTTGGCAACTCAACGTGGAAATCGATGTGGAGATGTCAACATCGGTTTTTCACGATGAATCTTGATGAATCGCGCATGCGCTTTGAAAACATCGAACCATCGATGCAATGAATATCGTGACACCGAAAAACCATGATGATGCTCTGGGATTGGCTGCGTGGTATCGTTTGAAACCGTGATGATGCCCTAGGATTGGCTGCGTGGCATCGTTTGAAACCGTGATGATGCCCTGGGATTGGCTGCGTGGCATCTTTTGAAACCGTGATGATGCCCTGGGATTAGCAGCGTGAGATCGGGAAAAGCCGCGATTTCGCGCATGAGCTTTGAAAATATCGAAATTGTGATAGTGCTCTGGGATTGGCTGTGTGACATCGGGAAAAACCGATATATCACGATACATCGTCATCAGGAAAATCGCGAAACCGGTATGACGATGTCAACCTCAAACCGGTTTTCCACGATGTATGGATACATCGTCCAGGCCTACCACTCATATGACTAAATGATTTTTTTTTTTTTCATTCAATAGGTTCAATAGGTCATACTTCATAAACCACAACTAACACATGTATCATTTTTTTCTGAAATGAGCAAATCATGTACTTGTGTTTTTTTTTTTTTTTTAAAGAAGGCCGTTTTTGTGGTAAAAAAAAATAATTTGTTTTGCAAAAATTTTATTTCAAAATCAACTTTTTAAAATGTACATTTAAAGTTTATTTTAGCCTAAAATAACTTTGACTGCAGTTTTTTGTCAACCTTTTCATCTATTTTGTATGTTTGTTCTGGTATAGATGATGTTAAAGGAACTGGAACTTCTTGGACTATATTTTCAAATGGCAATCAGTTTTAGTTGGCCAAAAATATATTCGTGAAGGGCCTGAATTGAACTTTTACATCCTTTTCTTCATATTTGTCTAGTACCTTCCCAATCCTTAATTTATTGTCATAGATGACTGCATAAAACTGTTCAGGAATAATATTTGCTACATCTCTGGTTTTGCTATCACAGTGGCAGTAAAAAAAATTCAGAAGCTGAAACCTTCTTCAACAAAATGTTTCTTCTGCCTAATAGCTTTAAAAAAAAGTGGTTCTCTCTGGTACCTACAAATGACTTTTCAATGACTCATAATGACTTTTCATATCTTTCCTTCAAAAATTCTTCATTTGCTGCTACCTCTGCTGATGATGTGAAAAACATCTAAATCCCCTTTGTTTTTGGAGGCAAATTCAAACAAATCATGTGCATTTAAAATCTGTCCCTCAACAGTTCTTTGAAGACTTGCTCTTGTTGCTTGAAATGGCATTCAGCACTTCAACAGTCATACCAGTCTTCTTTGTGATGACATAAATGTATAATGGTTTTGTAGTTCTTATATTGAACTGAACTACCATCACTAAAATATATTACATCTTTTAAATTCAGTAGTTCTTTTCTCACATACTGTAGAAGTGACTTCTGGAATGTGAAAAAAATGCTGCAGTGTTATGATTAAGGCAGTACACTGTTGAATCATTGACTTTAATTTAAGTTCACAGTTATGTTTTTAATAGATTACAAATGGGTGTAGTGTAAAGCTTCAGTTTCCAAAGAAAGCGTAGCGGTGGGTGACATCACTAAAATGTTGTTTATACTAACCCATTGTGTTGGTTTCCGAGATAACGTTGTTCGTGAGCGTAACGAAAATTATCGGAACCGCCATTTCCATGACTGTCGTCATACAGTTGGGGAACGTTTTTTCTCTTGTAGCGGCAAGATTTCATTTCCTGTGCCAAAGGATCCAAGCGAAGAGGAGCAAAACAAACAAACATTTTTGACTGCCATTAATTAGTTCGTTTTTGTAAAATCGGGATGGTTAAACACAGAATAAAAATTTCAACAGATTTCAAATTTGTGGAAAATTTGACACCATATTGATACTTTAAATGTGATTTTCTTTAAATAAATAATTAATTATTTAATAAATAATTAAATGGTAAATAATTGATAATAAAACTGTTTTTGATATTGATCTGGCGTAGAGATTTACACTGATTTGAAATCTGTTGAAATTTTCACTCTATCTTCAATGATCCCAAAGTTAGAAACTTTGAACTAGAGGATAAAAAACCACTTTGTTTCTCGAATAAAATAAACCACGACAGCCATCTGTGTTGCCCATTCTCCAACATATTCTGTCCATCTAAGTTGACACCTCTGGACTCTTGTTTAGATGGCCGTCTAGTTATGCCCACGGCATCATGGCGTATCACGGCTGTTAGATAACGGCTTCACTTTCTTAGGAAACCGAAACTTGACCTGAATTTATGCCAATCGAAAACCTTGAGCAGCATATTACAAGATGCAGGTGTCATTTTCTGCAAACTCTGCTAAAATTATACAACATTCTTCACCCAAATCTGCTTTTGTTTGCCTTAAGTATTGACTCTTTGATCTGGCTATAAAGTGATGTTTTGTTAACTTTGCGAATTTTAAAACTAGTATATCAACAAATTCATCCACTGATTTTTCTTAAGTTTCGAGGATTGATCAGTTTGGAGCCGGATTGATCAGTTTGGAGCCACTGCTTAAATGTAACTGTTTCTTTAGTTTCAAAGTATTCTAACCCCAAAAGAAATTCTCATTGGTCCAGTTGACTGGGACATTCAGGACAACGGTGAAGCATGCATTCCTCTGATTCCACATTACACACGAATTTTAGCAGTTCCTGGTTTGGCATTTTTAAATGTATACTCTGCATCATAAGTTTAACATTCTGATGATATGTTTGATACAAACACACTGAATGAATCCTTCGACAATTTACAGTTACACATTCTCGTGGACGTAATTCACAAAACTTGGTAAAACCTATCTTTTCTGTGGGATTCTTCTTGAATGATAAGTAAGCATTTTTTATGTTGTGCAATATTAATATTTTTGTTATCAATTCTCTTTTACCATGTTTTGTTGGTAAAGAAATTCAATATTTTTTTATTAGGTGAAACTGCTTATCTCATCATCAAACCCTTGCTTTCTGAATAACTTCATCACTTAGAGTACAGCTTTTTTTTTTTTTTTTTTTACTTTTACATAAAATGCCTTCTTCATTCAATAATTTCCTAGCATTTTTTTCACTAAGTATACAGAGGTTTCAAAATTCTTAACTGTTTGTAAGATACTCCATGACTCAAAAACTAGAGTAAATATCTGAATTATGATGATCCTGCAATTCTGATGATTGCGAAATCGGCGCTTCGACCTGGCTAAAGACCGTCGTGTTCACTAATGGTGACTGGGGCACATTAAATAGGTCATGGTCGCAAAGTCCCCCATGTTCCCATACCAAATCAATACCTGTGGGGGTACCTAGTCAGGGGGTTATCGGCCTCTGATTGGGATCTAAATTACGATATGTGTGAGTGAATGGATGTATGAAAGGGACCTTCCTGTAAAACGGATGTGTCATGTATGTCGAGCAAAGTCGGACTTCCTCCCAATGGGGCTCAATAACATGGAAGGCGCACCTCTTGCCGTCTTTGACGGGCCTGGCACTCCTCTGGTCTGCCAGTGTAGGCATAAGAAACAACAACAAAAATCACTACACTTCTGTTTGTTCTGTCTTTGTTTTTTGATGAAGATTCAATATTCAGAGCCTTGTTTGCCATATTTTCGAATCTATTTGCAGTTTGCTCAGCTTTATTTCCCAAACTAGGGGGCTCCGCCCCCTGCTTGCTTACGCTCACCAACCCCTTTAGGGGGGAAACATTCTATCAATTCACAGCTTTCTTTTAACTTCGCAATGCATTATTACTTAAATCATGTGGTTCATAATCACTATCTGAAAGATTGCTTACTTTGTCTTGAGAAAATGTTGAGAAAACTGCTTTTATACAAGAAAAATACATAATTTTGTACCTGGTACTAGTTTAACCCATTGTTTATATCAGGCCTCGAAATACCCGGGTACACAGGTGCACTGTGCACATGAAAATAAAATTGTGCACCTAAATTTTTCCCGCTAGGTGCATGCCATGCACCTAAATTAAAAACTTAGGTGCACCTGAATTAAAAAATCTATTTCGAGGCCTGGTTTATATTTTTAAATGAAAGAGGCAGTTTTAAAACCTTGGTGTGCATTGTTTATGTGTTTCAAAAATTTATCACTACTTACCCTTTGTCGATCCTCAAACATTGAAAGAAAGGCATGCATATGTTGACTGCATATATTTTCAAAATTCACACATTTTGTTCTTTGGATTAAAATTTTTTTTTCTTCCCCAAGTTCAGAACAACTTACAAAGTTTTCTTGGCTATATTCTACTTGAGTTGATGTTGTTGAGTTTTCTTTCAAGTGTTGACCAACTGAACACATTTCCATTAAACCTCAATAAAAAAACTTGAAATCATAATTTTTATGTATTTAAAATAACTTTGTAAATAACAATTAAAAAATATACCTTATTAAGTCTTAAAAATGCCGGGAAATAATGTATCCATCAAACACTCCCTTCCTAACAGCAAATCTGCATCTAAAGCAAGACTGCACATAAATAAGGTGGGAGTGGGAGATCATTGGCAGGTGGTTTTAAAAAAATTCAAACAAGTCCAATTAAACAGTAAATATTGGTTAATTTATAATTAATATTCATTAGTTCCAAATTTCTCATTCATCAAAATTTGCTCAATTTTGCTAATGTGGAAATACCTTGACGTGACAATGACCAGGAAGTAAAGGTTCTTAGTAATCTTTGAGTCGAGCAACAAATGAACAGTGTCCTTGATTCAAATCCTTATCTGGGTAGGATGTTTGTAGTAGTTTTGAATCCACTTTCAGCCATAAGTCCCTCTTATTCAAAAATGTCCCATGACAAATTGGGCAACGGTCAAAGCTAGACTTAAATTGTTTCATTGATTTTTTTTGTCAAGGTATTGCTATTGTAATGTGAGATTTTAAAGTTGGCAATATGTAATTTATTTAAGCATTGATAAATTGTGTTTCAGAATGCTCCTAGAAGATCAGGCCGAGCTGTAACTAAGCAAGAAACTTCTGGGAAGGATATCATACGTTCTCGGAGAAGCTCTACTGCTGCTCAGACTGCTGCATCCGTAGCTGATTCTAAGACCCCTAAAGGAAGGAGCAGCGTTAGCTCTCGTAGAGAAAGTAGTTCTCCGTCAGAAGGTCGTACTAGGACAGGAAAGGAAGGGGGATTGGAATCTCCAGCAACTCGGGTTAAGTCCACACGGAGGAATGCTAGTCGCATTAATTACAAAGAAAGTGATGGGGAGGAAGAGGTAGCTACCCCCAAATTCGAAGACAGTTTTGTCAGTGGGGAGGAATTCGACGATTCGGAATCTGATGAAAAGTCCAAACGAGGAAGAAGTAGGTCTTCTAAACCGCCTGCTAGAGGCCGTGCTGCAAAGGAAAAGCCTAAAGGATCAACCCGTAGTCGCAGGGGTCGCCCTAGTAAAAAGAAAGAAGCTGATGACGAGGAGGAAGAGAATGAAACTTTTGATATATCTGATGACAGTGCTGAACCTGAAGAAACACCTTCAAAAAGGGGAAGGGCACCTAAGGCAACAAAAGAAACGCCTAAATCTTCCAGAAGTAGAAGGCAGAAGTCTGAAGTTGTGGAAGAAAAAGGGAAACCGGCATCTGAAGAAAAACCAAAGCAGTCGTCACGTAGAAGTTCTCGGACTGCTTCAAACAAAGATGAATCGCCTAAGAAAAGGCCATCCCGTGGTGTGCAAGCAAAGCGTTACACTGAAGAAGAGGAAGAAGACATCGAAGAATTAAGTGACTCTAAGCTTAATGTTGATGAAGAAAATACAACAAAAGAGGATGAGGGTAGTCGTAAGCGAAAAAGAGAAGACTCACCCGAGGAGCCTAATAAGCGTGTCAAAGAAACAGAAAAAGAGATAGAGGATGATGAAGTTGAAACCAAAGTTGTTGAGGCTGAGGAAGAAAACTATCTAGAGGAAGAGGAAACAAAACTCGAAGAAAAATCTGTAGAAGAACCTATGGAAGTGGATGAAGCTGATACAATTAAAATTCCTGAAGCATCTACCAAGTCTGCTACAAAAGAGGACTCTAATACAAATGTATTAGACCATGACCTTGAAGTGGAAACTGTTGAAAAGGAAATCAATCGCCCACCAGCTAAAGAAAGTGAGAAAGAATTGAGCAAACCAAGTGATACTGAGAGCTCAGAAAAATTAGACGAAGGCGCACCTAGCTTAAAATCTGAACAAGCAAGCAAACCTGAGGAATCAGCACCTTCTGTAGAGGATTCAAAAGTTATAAAAGAAAATTTAAAACCTGCTGAAGCAGTTATTTCTCAGCCCAAGACTGAGACTAACGTGGAAAAACCAAAAGAACTTCCTAAACCTCCCGCATCTGAAGTACCTGAGCCCATGGAGGAGGACTCGGTTGTTTCCAAGAGTTTGCCTCCTCCATTTGTTCCTGAAGTAAAAACAGATAACAATGTGGGTAAAACAGAACAGAGCTCACATTCACCAGCAAAAAGTGAAGGAGAAAACATTAAAAAAGGCAGCCATGTTTCTGAAGA
Organism: Metellina segmentata; assembly: GCA_947359465.1. Lineage (NCBI taxonomy): Eukaryota > Metazoa > Arthropoda > Arachnida > Araneae > Tetragnathidae > Metellina > Metellina segmentata. The sequence goes on along the minus strand of OX375880.1, from coordinate 37,708,952 downwards.
AACTAAGTCTATGTCTGTAGATAAACCAACTGCTATTCCAAGCACAGGGAGCTCAGTTCCTGTTATACAATCAAAAGAATCAAACTCTGATGCTGCACTGAATGGAGCTGAAAAAGATAAAGCTGTTCCAAAACCTGCACCTGAAATTCACAGTAGTACTGCTAATGTAAACTCTGAGAGTGCAGACAAAAACATCCCTAAAGCAAACGGAGCTCATAATGATGTACAACATACCAATTCAACTCCACCTACTAAAGAGCAGTATTATTCCTTGCCAGGTCGTAAATATGTTATTAACTCTAAGCTGAGTGAAGGTCTGAAGCAGTCGGTTAAAAATCAAACTTTTGGATTTGTATCCTATAATTTAGGAACTTCAGGTTCTGATGCATACATCCAGAAGGAGAAGCTTTTAAATGAATTAAATAACCTGGATGCCCATTTAATTTGTTTGCAGCAGGTAGCAAAACCTTTTTATTCTACTGTTTTAGAACCTAGTCTTGATGCTCTTGGTTTCAAAAGCATTTTTAGCCAGCCAGAAGACAGCCTTAAAGGAATTGCCACCTTTTATAAAAGTTCCCTCTTCAGACTTTCCGGGCAATCAGATATATCACTGAAGCAATTGATTGAAAAGGTGAATACTTTACTTTTTCTCCTTATTTGATTATATCATGACATTGCCAGTGATTGTGTCCTTACTGATACTGAAAACATTAAAAATAAAACAATTTTAAGAATGAGTTCACATAAAATTGAGACTACCTGAGGTATCAATCTGGTGGGAAATTTTCACTCTTATCTTTAACGATCGTAAAGATAGAAAACCTCAAATTGGCCTTTTTGTGTTCGTAATGAATGTCTTCATGAAATGCGGCCAAATTCGTATTGCAAAAATATAGAATTTCTATTGAAAAATATTTTTTTACAAAGAAAAGCACATTTAAGGTATTGATCTGGTAAAAAAAAATTTCAGATTTTAATCCTTTGAAATTTTTACTCTCTTTTCTTTAATGATCGCAAAGTGAAAAACAAACTAAAAAATAAAAAAGAAATAAATGCCCGTCAAAAATTTGTAATTTGTTGTTTTGCTTTGCTGGAATTGCTTGTCGTCAGGAAATGAAAGGAAAAAAATTTATTAAGAATCTGATCTCTTCACACTATTGCCATTCTAAGGAAAACAAATAATAAATAAATGCCAATAAATTAAGTTAATATATTCTAGATTATATTTTAAAATTCGGGCTTTGCATAAAATTAAGACTACCTGTGTGCCAAATTTCGTTACTATAAGTCCTATAGATTCGTCTAGACACTGCATAAACACAGACACTTCCTTTTATGATGGAAGAGATTATTTCCTGCTTTTATTATGTGGACCATTTTTTGTAATATGCTGGTTTTGTTTTGTTCTTTCCTAATAAATGTCTTGTTTAAACTATCAAAAATTTTATTCTAGATTTTTTTACTTAAACTTATTTTGGCTTGGAATTTTTCTAGGATCTTGAAACTTCTTCGCTAGATACTGCAGACCGGACAGCAGTAAAAGCGCATGTCCGAAAATGTGGCAATGTTCTTTTTTCACACTTTTCCACTGTCATAGGGTCACAGACGATCACTGTGGCAAATGTACAGATTCCTCCTACAGATCTTAGTATACATGCACTGCAGGTTAGTTCTTTTTAACATTTCCCCTCTGATAAAATGTCTCACCTTTCATCAACTAAGCTCAAAAGTGCTTTAACTTTTTTTTTAATAAAAAGTTCTGTTTTTAGTGACAGTTGCTTGCAAACTGCCTAAAGTTCCTTTGAAATAAAGTTCACTCCGTTAGCTATGTGAAATTGTACAGTAAGCTTCATATCTAGTACATAATTATAAACATCTTGGGCATCATCAAGTAATTGCATTGAAAACAGAAACAAAATCAAAAGTTTTTAATAAAACAAATGTCAAAAAATAAAATAATTTGCTTTACTGTAGATTCATCTATCAGTTCACAACAATTACAATCAAATTGTCTCTTGGACACATATGGCCCTTGTGTCATAAAATCCAACCAACCAAATTGACTCTCACTGCCATAATAGCTTGGTGATTAGCAATCTTGCCCTCAGTTCAATAGATCCTAGGTTAAAATCATATTGGTGTGAGCATTAATGTTTGTAGAGTGGTTAGAAATTCACTAAATGTCCTAAAATTAAACCCAAATGTTTCCTTAATATTCTAATAACAGATGCATGAAACTAGCTAATTGAAATGATATTATGAGAAGTACAAATTTCAATTTATTGTGATTGGTTTATTTTAGAGTAAGTACTATTAGACATTTGGTCAGGAATTTTGCAAGTTAGTAGAACTAAATTTTGCTTAATGATGATGTTTATCGTTGCTATTTCCAGAAAAATTCTGTATTTTGTGTTTGAACGTGTTTTGATGAGAAAATGTTTATCCATATTTAATATGAGATCTAATTTTCTAGGTGTCTTGCTTAGCCAAGGAGGTGGTGAAAATAAACGAAGGAAGTAACAAACCCTTGTTGATTGGTGGTGAGTTCAATATAGCAGAAAATGATGCATCATACCAATTACTTAAGGATGGATACCTTAGCAATGAAATGATTGAAGAGCTGCAGCGAAGAAAAGATGTTATTTTACCCGGGAAAGAGGTATATTCCATTGTTTCCTATATTGTAACCATGATGTGTGATTACGAATTGTTGTTTTTGGCTTAAATCAGTATGGGATTGCAAACAATGGGTAGTTCCCATGTTTTAAGTTATATTGATGTAATTAATTCAACCAATAGTTAATAAAGTGTCTTAGTATGGAATTAAAAATAATTAACTATGTGGTGAAAATGTGCAGTATCATTTCTTTGAAGTGTTTCAAAAGGTTTGTGAAAACCAGGGAATGCTGATTTTAATCAAGTGTTTTTTAAGTTCATTAGTACTGAAAATAAAATACCTATGTTCCAGGTGCATGTTATTTTATTCAGATAAGTTAAGAACTATATCAAATAAGTTATTAGCCTGTTAATGTAAACTAAAGACATTTAGTCACAATTTTTTTTTGTAGTATCACAAAAGCATTCTAAATTTGCACATAAATCTTTATGTTGGGAAATTTTATAGATAACTATTCTGTATTTATGGAATTAAAATTTAGATTGTAAAAGTTCATTCGCACATCCGATAATTGAATGTTAACAAAATAGTTTATAAATTCTAGCAGAAAGCTATATCATTTATTCTGATGATTTTATTTTATTGTAACAGGGTGTCTACTAAATTTCTGTCGATCCATTAAGGGACATTTTGGGGACTTTCTAAAATAAATGCATAGTCTGATTTTCCATGAAAATGTGGGTCAGCTAGTTGGATGCAATTATACTTTAAAATCACACTTTTTTTTATTGCATACAGTCAATCTCAAGAAAAAAGGAGTCTAATATCAAATTTCAGCTTTAATATTCTAAATAATTCTGTTTTCTAAATAAAATCTATATCTATAAAATTCAAATACCACTCACTGACTCATCACTGTATCTCAAGAACTACAAGTCGTAGGAAGCTGAAATTTTACAGGGGGATTCTTCTTATACCGTAGGGGTGCACTAAGAAAGGATTTTGAAAAATTCGAATCCTAAGAGGCCTAAAATTGACCTAAGGCCTAAGCCAAAATCAATTTGAAATCGCCATAGAAATAACATTGAGTATAAAACGATTGCTGCACGCATCTCAGATTGCTTTACCAGTGTTGATAGAAAAACAATTTTCTTAAAATAAATTAAATTATAATGTTCATGTTTGAACTGAATTTTTACTTCTTTCCCTTATGAAAATAATATTTATAAATATTTGATTGACGAAGAAAGACTATTTAGAACATTTAATTTTATATTTACTTAAATTTTATAATGGAGCACGAAAAGCCCAAACGATAAACTCATTGATCACAAAAGCGTAGTTTTGCTATTCGGTATCTGGCAACCTCAGAATTAATGTTTAATTTTTTAATTTGATTTATAATTCTTTTTTTGGGTATTTGAGTTGAAAACGAGATGGTTGCGGTCACATTTGGGGATTCCCAAGTATTATAAATATGTGTTCTTTTTGCTTATAAATCATTGTCTTTATCAATATTGTTCAAGTTTTTTGTTGAATTGTTTTACTTCAGAATATATTCAGAAAAAAAAATTCTACACGCTAGAAAAAATATTTTTTAAAAAAAAGAATTCTGCCTTTTTTAAGGATTGGAATAATGTTTCTGTTTGCTTATGTGTTCCGGTATATTTCCTATTCCAGAAATATTATTTAGGAGCTGGCTTTTATTTATTTATTTCCTGCAAAATATCACTAGACATGGTGCTTTCGTGGTGGTATATGTATATTTACAAATCAAAATATTTTTTAAGTGTGTAATTTATTATTTTAAAATGACATGAAAAATTTCAAAAAGAACTTTAAAATAAGCTGGGTTACGTTAAATTTAAACTGGTTGTCATACTTTGTAGTTCAAAACATATTTCAAAATTTTGATATAGCTTTTCATTGAAAGACAATTAATTAAATTAAACTGGTTAAACCAGTTAAAACAACCAGTTAAATTTAAACTGGTTGTCATACTTTGTAGTTCAAAACATATTTCAAAATTTTGATATAGCTTTTCATTGAAAGACAATTAAAATAAACTAAATTTCATTTGTTTTTCGTGTTTCATGGGTGTTATTGAAAGCTTACGCCGTAGTCAAGTAACTACATCTATCATTCTAAATAGATACGTGCTTTACATTTAGAAACCAAATTTCTGATCTTAAAAAGTACCATAAGGGTTCAATTTAAAACTGTATGTGTGTTGGAGAAAACGGAATTTTTAACAAGGCTTTGTTGATTTTGGAATAATATCACACTGTTATTTTGAAAATTTGAAATTTTATGTCTTAAGAAACAGAAAGTCGAGGTTACTTACTCAATTTATTGAAGCTATTCTTACGCAACTTAGATGCATGTGAATCGTTCGTTGAAAATTATTTTCTTTTTGTAAAAGTGCTGTAAAATCAACCTTCTGTTTATTAAAAAATTGTTATCGATTGGGTTTAATTTGTCTACTTGGATGACATGTATTTCTAACAAAAGCTCTGTTTTTCCACATGCCACTGAATGGAATTTTCTGGGAAAATGTGCCGTTTGTTTCAAATTAAATTAGTCACGAATGCCGTAAATGTTTAGCCCCCTTGGGCATTATAGAAAGCGGGTTAACATGTAGCCTATCATATCCGCAGGGTTCTAAAATATAAGTGTATCAAATGTGTGGATTGGTCAAAAGGTGGATTAGTGGAACAGACAAACATCAACTCTGCTTTATATATCTAACAGAAGTTCCGTTATTCCATCTGCCTCTGAATGGAATTTTCATGAAAAATTGCGTTTGCTTCTATCTAAATTAGTAACAAATGTTGTAACAATTTAATTTACCATCTCATATTGATGATGAAATTCGAAAATATCGCATACTAGGTGAAAGAATGGCACAATGAAAACAGATTCATAGAAAAACTAGGTGCAAGACTATCCACTGAAATTCGTCAGAGTTTTACTGAAATTGAATGCACGGAAATATTCGTAGTCACTCGAAAACTTAAAATCAACTTCAGCAGAAGTGTGACGAATATGAAATGAATTATATGGTTGGATACAACATATATGCATATTTGCGTCCGAAGTAAATTGTAGAAGCGATGGAGAAGTTAAATTATAGTTTTTTTTTTCCGTACACTTAAATGATGCTAACATTCTTTTATGAAAAAGAATTCATGACTTTTCAATCAACATATTATTAATTCAACCCGAGCAAAGCCGGGTCTTTCTGCTAGTTTTAAAATAAAGACAAACCATAAATCATGTCAAATAGATGAACATTAAACAAATACTCCATATTATATTCATTATTTTTGTTTTCTGACTACTTGAAATTTTTATAAAAATTTAAGAAATCAACAATTATTTTTAAAACAATTCATCGTGTAAATTTTTTTTATGTTTTATGTATCAAATGAAGTTGGTAAAAGATTATATATCAATTTGTGTACTTCAAAAAACTCTACAAATTACGTTCGATTGGGGGAGTTACACCATTTTCATTTTCTTTTCAGTTTGCATAATTTCTTTGTCTAATTGTTCAATTTCATCATTTGCAGTTTGCATTATTTGCAATTCTTTTTTTTTTTCATTTGTTCAAGTTCAACTTGCAGCCACCTTTTGATTACGCCTTAAAAAATTTGTAAATTTTCGGGACAAAATTTATGATTTAGGGATTTTTTGGGACCAGTAGACACCTTGTGCAAGCTAAAAATTCCACTCAATTGGCATATTCTGGTGGAATGCTATCACACCAATTCTTTACTGTTCATAAATCATGAAAAACCTGAAACTAAGCTTAAAAAAAGTGGGAATTTTGGTTCACTATATCTGAATTCCTTGCTTTTCAAGATCCTTACAAGCATTTGAAAATGTACATTAGTGACATAGGAATTTGGTTGGGACCATTTGAAAAGTTCTGATCCATCTGAGGGATTGTTATAATGAGGTTTGACTGTATTAATGTTTAGCAAAAACAAAACTATATAAACTGCTGTAATTCGTATGTCTGATGTTCAGTAATTTAAAACTTGTCAGGCAAATGATTACTTAATATAAATCATAAAAATATGATTTAAATATTTAAAAAAAATAGGATTTAAATCAAATCCTGTTTTTTTATACTGTTTAAAACACTTCCGTAAAAGACATTCAACACTTAGAAATTAATTTTATAAAGTTCAACACATGATACTGTTTATGCAAAGCAGGGTGTAAAGATTTAAATCAATTAAAATCATGATTTTAATCAAATGATTTTTTTTTTAATCCTTGATTTAAATCACAGCCAATCTTACATTTTTATAACTAAGTAAATACACCCTCAGAAAATCACAAAACTCGTCAATTGCTTTAAACTTTCTGCACTCATAGTGATTTCAGCAGTAATGGCTACACCAGCTCTGATCAGCTTTTGAAAAAAATGTTCGGCACTGGACACTTGAAAATATTCAGAGGTGTCTAAGGAGTATGGACTAAGTAATCTGTTGGGTGTTGAGTCGGGGATTCTGCCAAACACAGTAAAGTAAAAAACGAGTTGACATCTTTTTGAAAGTTTTGACAATGTTCATGCATAAGTTTATAATCTGTTATGAATAATAAAGCATTCATTCAAGTATGGGAAAATATTGAACATTAATGTTATACTTTAAAAAAAATTTTTTTTAGCTATTGATTTTGTCCATGACCAGTAGGCCTACTTCTAAGTGTCAAGACAGCCAAAGAAAAACCCCACTAGTATGCCTAAACTACTTGTTACCCCTTTAATTGACTGTGGCCAATGGCTTAGCTATATTGATTTTTCAACAACTTTTTTTTAATTGAGACAAATACAAAGTAACACAATTAATGTGATAAATAATTTATTAAATAAAAAATAGAATTGAGCTTTCTTTTTGAAAGGATGAAAGTTTAAACACTGAGCATCTTTCAGTTTGCAAAATGCTCCCTGAAACAGTCACCTGTCACTTTAAGAGTAGTGGCCCATAACAAATATTTATCTAATCAGGCTATAATTTAGGTCTGTCACTCTTACTGATAAATTTGTTAACATGATGATGTAATTTACTCGAGAAAAACTATATGAGATGTCAACTTGTGTTTTTAAAGTTAAACAAATGTTTTACCTTTTACTTTTATTTTGAAAATTCACTTTTTAAATGTATTGCCATGTAACAAACTATGATTTTTAGTGAAATATTGATTTACCATGTCACAAATTATGATTGTTTTCTTAAAATAAATGTTGATTTACATGTCATATCAAAAAATCAAATTTTTTTGTTTAATAAATGTATATATAATTATTATAAAAACCATGTATAGCACCTACATAAATGTAAATTAAAAAGAAATCAGATTTAAATTTTTTTTAAATCCAATTAGTTGATTTTTTTTTTTAATTATGATTTTTTTTTACATCCTGATGCAAAGTATACATTAGTTTCCAAGACTACTTAGTGCAACATTTTATGTCTTGCTGCAAAATGATTTCTACTTGTATGTTTAGGCATATTCAATATATATTAAAAAATATATTAATGTTATCTGATAATACTTACGACTTTTTTCTATAGAATGCATCACTGGTGAATCTACTTTGGAAATCTTTTCAACACCCGTCCTCTAATTTGTGTAGCTGTTATACTTCAGTGTTGGTGAGTATTATCTTTTACCATCTGTGTACAAGAGAAAAATATTTTTGTCTATTTTTATGTTGACATGGTCTGATCTTTTTTAACAATGCTTGCATAAATTTGTCACCATTCTATCATTTACCTTCCGAAACCATCTCTGCAAAGGTATTTTTACCATTACTTAGCCCTGATGTGTATGTATGAGGACTGCCACAGGCAATTTTTTGTTACTGTTTTTCTACCTTGGCGACTAGAAGTTATTAAAATTATCTTGCCACTTCACTTTAAGGAGTCCTTGAAAAGTCCTTGAATTTTTTCCTAACTAGAGGCCCTTGAAAATTACGAAACTTGGTGAAAAGTTCTTAAAAGTACTTGATTTTTTTAAAAAACTAGTACTTAATTGTGTAATTTCGTCTTGCATTGGAACTTGTCCAGGCTAATTTCCTCCACAGCTGGTGCACCATTTGAGCGTCATTCTGAATAAAACTGGTGTTTCCTGCTTTGATGCTATGTGATATACTTGTAATGCCCAACATACTATAAAATATAAAAAGATGAAGAAATGTTATTTATAGGTTAATTATCTGATTTTTACGCAAATAGCGCATTTTTTATTTCACGTAAGTCTGAGTAGTGGAGATTTAAAAAATGATTTAATAAATAAAACAAAAATACAAACTCCGGTTTTATTGTTAATAAACATTTTTAAAGGTTCAGTTACTTAGGTTATGTATAAAATAAAAATGAATAACTTGAAAAACATTTCATTGTAAATAATTACTAAACTGTCATTACTTAATTAATGTGAGGTGTTTTTTATTATTATTATTATTATTATTTTTTTTTTTACTGAGCCATTTATATCAGAATTAGTTAAAGATGTTAACAAATTGTGTGCCCACATCCTGGCCCATGTCATCTCTATGTCGCATGACGGTATTTCTAGACAAAGCTATTTTACCAACCATATTTTTGACCTTAATATCACCTACATTTTGGGCAAATGTTAAAAGGCTATTTTTTATTATCTCTCTGTCAGAATAGGGTTTTTTCTTGCGGGCTAACAACAGAGAAGTGCATAAGAAGCCTTCACCATAGTTTCCATTTCGTCATTTCTCTTCTAGAACAAGTATTGTTGGCCAGCTAAAGATATCTTTTTTTTTTAATTGATAAATTCTGTTTGCAAGTGTGATTCGACAGGATATTTGCTGTTAAAATCACTATGCAGATGTTTGAAATGTTGGTTCAGGTTACATTTTTTCGGAACTGCTACACAAATTCCACCTATCAAACAAACAGGCAAAAAAGAATCGGCCTTCAGCAATACTAGTTACAACAATAGATAGAATAACTCAAAAAGTTTTTTTTCTAATACCTCATTAAAGTTCCACAGTAGATCCTTTCGTAGTACGAAGAATATCAAGACGATATTCCAATTCAATCCATGAATGTTTCGGCATGCTAACATAACTGTAGCTACAGCTGTTTGGATCTTTTGTTTCAATTCCATGACACTGTTGACTTTTGTTCGGTACACAGCATCTTTTACAGAACCCCAAAAGAAAAGGTTTAGTGGTGTAATGTCAGGAGCGTAAAATCACTGAAAATCCAACGCTGTGGGAATGAATTATTCAGCAACTCACAGACTATAAATCTCCAATGTTGTTGTAACTAGGTAGTTTTGCTGTAGGCCTCTTCTTTTTTTTTTTTTTTTAATTAATTTTTGAAGTTGTACTGATTTTTTTGGAACACCCTGTATTTTGATGCGTAATGTAAACACAAATTGTTCTTCCCAGACTGTTTTAAAATCCCGAATTGCAATATCCTTTTCATATTTTCTTTTCAATGTCAAAAGTTTACTTGTTAATAAATTTTTTAAACAACTACACTCGACGCCAAAATCTAAAAACAGTTTTTAAAAAGCTTAACGTCTTGCTCTCGGCAGTTTAAAATCGTCTGAGCAAGACACAACATCATACCATTGGGCTTGTCCCATGACCATGCTGTCTTGCCGCATCGTTGTACTGGTGTCAAGCAGTGCCGCTTTGTATTCAGTAGCATATGATAGGGTTTTACGAATTTTGACAAAGTTTCAATAGACAACATGATTATTTTTTAATAAGTCTGCATGTGCCACTGTTAAAACTCTGCTGTGGCACGCGTGCTGCGGGTTGGCCATCCTTGGTCTAAGTTGACACCTCTGGTCTCCGTTAAGACGGCCGCCTTGTTATGCTCACCACATCATGACTTCTCACGGCCGCTAGGTAACAGCACCATTTTCTTAGGAAACCATAGCTTTAGCAGTCAGGACGTCATTGGAAACCTGTCACGCATCCAAAGAAATTAAGCCAAATTATAAAAGTTACAATTGATTGGGGGAAAAATGTTCGATCACATTTAAGATATTTTTCTGTTGTAAAATGTTCTGCAGATTTTTAGAGAGAAATGAAACGAAATTGCAGGGAGTTTGCAAATCCGTTGAAATTTTTACTTTATCTTTAACTATCGCAAAGATAGAAACTTCAACGAGATAACAAAAAAGCCCTAACACCAGTCAAAACTTTTGATTTGTTTTGTTTCTCAAACAAAATAAACCATGACTGCCATCTGTTGTAGGCAGTGGACGACAGCAAAATGGAGATTGTGTTGTGTAAATTGAACCATCTGCAAACTCCCATATTCTTCGTGCCACCAAAATAATTTATTGAACGTTATTTTATCGCACGACAGAAATCGATATGTGTGCAATTAGCCTGATAGTTAACATTGAGACCAGAAGCCCACTTTGCAAAAAAAAAAACGAGGTTCTGTGAGAAAAGAAAATCAATCCTAACCAAAATTTATGATAACCTTTCTATTTTTTGACTATCAGTTGTATAAAAAATTATGCCTTTTTTTAATATTTTTTTTAATTGACAACTTTTGTGTATGCTTTGTTTAGGTCGTTATAAAAGTTTTAAAAATATTTATTTAGTTTTGAAAAGTTCTAGAATTTTTTTTTTTTTTGTATAAGGTGTGGGAACCATGTTGGGGAAATGTATGTGTTCCTTGAAAAGTTCAATTTCTTCTGACCAAATGTATACAAACCTTCTGGGATTTAATTTGACAGTAAATTCTTGACAATCTCAAAAATAGGTTTAGTATTTTTTTTTTCAGTCATTTGTGTGGTGCTTGTGAACTAGGTTTCTTATATTTTCTTTTAATATATGCTGTTTTATTTCTAGGGTCATGAGTTTTTCATTCCAGAATTAAAGTTACCATCACCTGATCTCGTGTGGTACAGTTCAGACAGTTTATGCACTGTTGGAGTTCTTGATGCGACTTCCGGTAAACCGGGTGATCGCCATTTCTCTCTAAAAGCTGATGTAGCTTTTAATGTCTGAAAAAAGACAGCATTTTGTTTGTCTGTTATTAAAAATATCTAACAGCATCTGTTCATTTTTAGTTAAAGAGAATAAACTTGTAGTTTGCTGGAAACCTTTTATATACATGAAATATAAATTTAGGTATCCCTTGTCATTTTCTTTATGTTTTGCTTACCAGTAGTTTCATGTTACTAAAATAAAAATTCTAAAACAATTGTGCAGTAAGACTATGAAAACTTTTCTATCGCAAATTTTGGACTGTATTTGTAAAGGGTCAATTTCATTTTGCTCAGTAATACTAAATTAGGTCTTTAAACAAAATTATTAACAAGTAACTGAATTTTATGACAGTAATAAAATAGCAATCCTTATTTGGTTGCACCGTTACTGTAAAACTGTTGTATTTGAAATCAATATTTATCCCATTTGATCTTGGAAGCATGAAATCCCCCCTTTTTTTAACAATAGGAAGATGGACCAAAAGGTGGTTTTATCTACCTTTAAGTGCTAAAATTTTAAGAAAAAAGTATACATCTTGGAATGGGTAGAACGTGAAATTGTATTTGTTATTTAAAAGAAAAAGGCTTATCAAGTATCTCAATACTTGGTTTTCAAAAGAAAATTGTGCAATAATTTTTACAAATCTAAAGAGATTACAACAATTTTTTGTTGAGTGATGAATTCATTTAGTTAAATCAAATCCTGTAGGAAGGGGGTGCAATCTGAAACTATTGGTATAACTGTGTGCCATTTCTATGACAATGTTGAAGCATTTTCCCTACTGTGCTTGTGCAAAAAACCAACTCATTCCCCTCTCCAGCATTTTAACATTAATCATGTGAATATAAATACTTCATATCTTGTATTATGTGCATTTGTGAAATGTCTTATTAGATATTAGATGCAGGTGTAATCATTTAGATCTAGTTTTAAGTAGCATTCAAAAGTACAAAATTTTCTCTATGCGCTCTGTGAGATTTTATTTGAAGCACTCAGAAGCCCTGACTATTTTTAAAGTAAAAGTGTGGATCTGATTTCCCTGTCTACATAAGTATGATGTTCATCTTTTTAATCATGACCTTCATGAACCTCTTTCCTGAAGTGGGAAAGAAAACAAATTGGTTTTATCAAAAGTATTTTGCTTACCTGCACATTGTATTTGGAAAGTGCATGTACAGAAGAATATGCAGATGTGTTAATGATCGCATTGTAAACTCACTTTTCATCTCATTATTGTTGAATCATTGTGAAGCTACATAATGCATTATCCTTTTTTAGTTTATTGAGTAAATAACTTGTTTATTGCTTTCATTGTAGTTTTATTTGTGTTTTATTATATTTGTTTGTTGAAATGGATACGAATTTTGTATAAATGAAATAGTGGCATTAATAGAATCAAAAACTGCATTTAAAGAAATGAGCATCTTTATTGAAGAATGAGATTTGTTTTGAATGCAAAATGCATCATGTTGATCTAAATAACTTTTAGACTGCTTTATGGAGCTACCATTAGAGGTTTAAGAGGTGGGACGTCAATTCAAAAAAGTGCTATAAATCATATATTTTAGTTCATTTTTAGTTAAATATTTACGTTATGTTAGAAATTAACTTAAACTTTATCTCGATTTAAACAAAGGTTGTGGGTGTTAAGTTTTTCTATCTTACACATTAGATGCTCTGTTGTAGATTATTTTAACTGAATGAATGCTTCTGAATTTTCAATGTACAAAGTTGCATATAGTATTTTTATTTGCTGTTTAAATGGATATTAAAAGCAACAACTGTATTATGTGCTGGATATATACTTAGGTTAAGCATCCCCACTCTTAGCATCAATGAACCTTGAAGATTGATTTTTGTTAGCACAATTATCTGTGTATTTTATATATGAACTTATCTTTAAACTCTTTTGTGTACTTCCTTTCGTATGTTGTTTTGTAATTTTGTGTTTATGCTGATTTATATGTGTGGTCATATTTCTATACTCTTTTATATAACAAATGAGAATTCCAGTGCTTAGAAGAATCATGTATATATGTTTTAAATGTTGGCTTTAAAAAATAGTATGTCTTATAGACTCAAAAATCTGTTTACATTTGAGATTTTTAAAAATCTGTACATTCAAGAAATATTTCTATCCATCAATTGATATAAAAAGGTGAAAAAAGGAATTGATATATAGAAGTTTGAAGAAATTGGTGTAACATGTTAAATAAAAAGCAATAGTTGGATATGAATTGAAACATGATCTTTCAACTTTGTCTTTAAAAGCCTTTAATTGCTAATAATGTTGCATAAATACACAGATCTGTAATTGATTTTGAGGTCAATGAGACATTTTGTTCTATCCAAATACTCAGACTTTTTTATACTCGAAATGTTTGCTCCATACTCCTCGGGCCCTTTTAAGATATTACTATCAAAAATGTTTGCAGTGGTGTAACACACATCTTTATGCTACTAAAATAGCTTTCTTATTGAGGAATTGTGTAATAATGTTTTACAAATTAATTTGGAGTAAGTTATGTTTCACTTTGTGTTCAGTGTTTTGGTACATGATTTTTGTTACCACTTGAATCCCTGAGTTGATCAGGAGCAAAAATTATTTATCCTAGTTTCATCGAAATCAATGAAAAGGGGGGGAAATTGTGTTTCTGTTTTTTCCATATAGTTCTTAAGTTTTTTAAATACTTACAGCCTCTTAATGTAATTAGGTATGAAAGATGTGTTACAATTTTAAGATTTGGAACTTGTTAATTTAATGTGATTTAGTTATTTGCCTTATATGTTTTGTAAATTGGCCTTTCTGAACACTAGCTACAAGGCTAAATTGAAATTCAAAAGCCCTGTTACTGTATGGTGTCAAACAGGAAAATATTGGTTGTGTAAAAGATACATTAACTAAACTTAATTTCTTAAAAGTTAGAAATTTTTCAAATAGCATTTTTATATTCATTTCTTTTTTTTAATCTCGTAATTGGCATCCTTGCAGTTTTACAAATTGAAAAGTTATTCTTGTGCTTAGTTTCAAATTGTTAGTTCCACTTTTGCGATAAAAATAAATTAATTTTTTTTTTATTATTTCAAGTATAGTTCTTTTTTACTAGTTGGTGAATGGCCTCAATTACCATGGAATTGAAAGTAACTGAAGTTAATTTCTACTTATAAATATGTTGTATCTCTTCCCAGATATACATATACTCAATTGATTTCTTAATATGACTGCTTTGAGAAAATGGAATGAAATCTGTATGTTCAGATTTTGGGAAACTTTAAAGTGATTGTTAATAAATGTGGCACTTTCAATTTTGTATGAATAGAAGTAATTGGACATTTATCAATTCACACACTTACTGATCTCTACTGCATTCGGTATTAATGTGGCATGCATATTTTAAACTTGTAATGCATCGTATGCACCTTCAATTATATTAGTACAAAAATGTCTTGGTAAAAAAATTATTCTTTCAGATAAATGTAACTTTAGAAAGTGCTGCCCTTGCTGTCTTTTCTTATATATAATTTTTCTTTCATAAGTTAAATCTTGTAAAATGTTAAACTTGAATCTTTGGATAAGAGTTTAAATAAAAACAGTGTCAAGTAACATTTAATTCATTTTATATTTTAATTTAGAAATTTTTCCCAAGTTCTATGTATAGTAGTGATATGGCAGTGTATTTTCCCTGGAATTAAAAGCACATTCTACTCAAACATAAATAATACTACTAAAAAATTAATATAACAATACTTGTGAAATTAATGATGGTGATCTATAGATGTACCAAGATATTTGTGTTGATCATCAGAACCTTGCCACTTAGGTATTTAATTCCTTTGCTTTTGAATGTTTGTGATGTTAAGTTCAAAATTTGAAAGAGAAAAAAAATTTCACTATGCAATACATCCTAATGTTATAACCTTTCTAACAATACACTGCCAAAATTATGGCAAAGTTTATTAAACTGGGTTTTCCAGAATTAAATTTTGCATTTTTAGTGAATTTTAGTGTCCTTAAAGAAAGTAAAACAACCTTTCACTGATATTTTTAACATGTTTTGACCTTTTGTTGCTTGGGTGTATTTTCCTGATGGCTATGTATCAATATATTGTGTTTCTGTGAATTACCTGTTTTTTTTTTTTATTATGCATTTCTCCTTACCTTCTTTACATGGGATATAGGTTAAAATACTCTAACTGCTGTTGCATGATTTTATAATTTGACGGTTTCCTATTGCTATGTTTAAAAATTGATGTTTGTAATTTGTTAAAATTGTGTCTGAAAACGGGATTGTGAAGGTTTCCTTTTGTCTTTGTTTTGTTTTCAAATAAACCATGTAGGTTTAGTTACAATAAAGGTTTATTTTACACTGATGTCCTGTAGAATTGTCTTGAATTGATGTACCTTTCGGAAGAATTACTCATATTTTATGACTTTAAACATGTAAATTTGATTAATTATTACACCTTTTATGCAAATTAGTTTCTTAATGCAACCACATTGTAATTAAATGGTTTTCATCAAATGAAATGATTATTTTCTTAATGAGTTACAAGTTTGCTGTATTTGAAGATATAAATAAAATTAATAGAAAATGAGAAAAAGTGCTCAACGCATATCCTGTATCATTTATCTGAAATTTCTCTCAAAAGAAGATAGGCCCCTACATCTACATTCCTGGCCTTAGTGCTAGATTAGATCACAAACCCCAGAAATAGTTTAAAGGACAGGCACAAATGTAAATTAATCTCATTTTCCTTCAAACGATTGCTGTGCACTTTTTTGAAACAATGAAAAGATTAAAAACTTGGAGCAAAGCTGAGTTTCATGACTTCCATACCTGGCCAACTTGCACGGTTTGCCCTTACAATGTATGATTCTTTTTTCCGATTGAATTATACAGGCGTATGGTAAAACTGATAGTTTAGCAAAATTTTGAAATAGATCTTAAATTTTATTTCAAAAGATCTTATACGCATTTAAACTTGGCAACTATGATTTCTCCATAATTTACTGAAAAACAAACTATAGTAAAAGTAAATTCTGTATTGGAAAATAAATTTTCATTCCAAAGGGTTTTTTTTAACCCTATTTTGTGTAACTACAGGATAACCTTCCCCAAAACAGATGGCGTTTTTTCAGAGCATGTGGCTAAGAAGTATCATCATAAAGGATTGGTGAAGACCTCAACATGCGGTTATGTTGCAATCGATATTTAAATTACAAAGGCACTTGGACAACTATATCTATCCTTTAGTGTCACATAGTGACGTACATGAAATGAGAGTATAAGATAAAAGTAAAACTATCAACAAGAGTCCAGCTACTTCAAAAGTTCTCTAGCTTTTCAAGAAAGTAAATGGACACTTCCTCGCTAGTACCAAACATACTAAAAAGTGGTCATATCACCCATCCCTTTGCACAAGGCATATTTCTGACTATCATAGATGCCAACCTGATCCATCGCAATGTTCATTTCTTCCCTCTTGAATGTTTAAATTCTTTTGATATTGCCCGGAACTTGATAACAGCACCACAAGAGCGAAATTGTAAACTACTTTGCGATACCCTGACGCATAACGAACGATGGGTTTACGTTTCACCTCATCCACACATTTTAGGCACAACTCGTTTAGAGGCCACACGTTCATTCCAAACGCACGAACATCCATCCTAGATTCGAAAAATGGAGCTTTTGATCCAGAAGCTAGCTTAGTTTTTATAACGCAATTAAATGGCGTTGATGCTTTTCTTCATCCCATAGCAAATAAAGACATGTATCGTATTAAATGTGCCATATGCTTAAGTTGGTACGAAACTGAGGTCAGTAAAGGCTCAAGTTTCGATGAAAATAATGGAATTATTAGCTGGGATTACATAGTTAATCTTGTTAACCAACAAGTAAACACCTTCATCCAGCAAATAAGTTGCGTAGGCTACATATTGAATAGCAAAGAGAAAAATGAAAGAGTCAAATTGCAACTCAAGTTTTAAGCATCAGTGTTGTCAATTCTTTGGATTACTTTACGTTATGATCTGCAGCCTAGCGAATTTCAATGTGTTTCACCAACTAAATTTTCTTAAAATTTTCAATAACCAATTTGACATTAAATTCATCAAATTTTTATAAAGTAAAGGTTTCAAATCCCCTTTTAAATAATCCAATGAAAATTCATTTTTTCACTCTAAATAAAGCGTAGACGACTTAAAGTCAGCTGATGGTGGTTCTATTCTCCAGCAATAGAAAAATGGGGTTTGGGGAATTTTAACAAGTATTAAAAGTGCACAATGCTTAAAAACTAATCTATGTGGTGGTATATATCTTTGAATGAAATTTTTAATAACCTGAATGCTTTCACAAGACTACATAGAACTTTATTTTCAGCGCAATTAAAAGTAAATATAGATAGAACAAAACCTTTCTTAAATTGGAAAAAATCCCTACTTTTCTTGTGAGGAGCCCGTTGTGTTGCTCTAGTACGACGTTAACTAAAATTACCATTACCATTCTTTTGAAGACAGCGGTATTTTACAATTTTTTCGTATTTATCTCTCCTAAAAAAAATAAAAGAAGAAAAACAGGAACGGCTTTCCGGATGAACTAAAACACCTCTTTCATACGAAGTTTTTTAATTAACGTCGTACTGGAGCATCTCTTTGTTTTTATTAAAAGTTTTCAGTGACAACATCAGAAAAAAAGAGCTCTTCTTTACTTTCATGTGAAAAGTTAGTAGGTAAGTGATTTAATTAACGTCGTATTGGAGCAATACACGGAATATTGGCGACGGTTCGGCATCAAACACGAAGGAAAGATACGAGGACAACACCACGCAATTTTGAACCATTGTCAGATGACGATGTTACACCTGAACTGGCACTCCACTCTCCAAACTTCCACACCACACCAACGTGAGGATATTTGAGGCCACGACAGATTTAAGGTGCATCCTCCTCCTTTGTACACGACTGTCTATGGTTGAATTTAACTCGCAATCTTCCGGTTGCTAATCCGTTACTCTTCAAACTTGCTTAACAGAGGTAGTACTCTTGCAATTGGGCTACGCGCCGGCAGTACTTAACTGGAATGGTAGGTAGGTATTTTAATTAACGTCTCACTGGAGTAACACAACAAGCTGTTGTCAAAGAACCAAGATCAACCTCTTTCCCCCCCCCAGAAGAAAAAAAAAAACTTTACGGGAAAGAAAAATATTTTAATATTTTAGATAATTTGGCGTACTTATGTCTGAAAATGTTGCCAAAGAGGCATTGCCAAGTACATATTGGCGTCAATCCAAACTGTTCTTCTATTGGTCGGACTGAGTCGTTGTGAAGTCCTGAATGTAGCGAAACCGCCTGTGTTTATAAATTGTACTGGATAGAAGATACACGTGAATTCAAGAAGCGAAGAATTGAACCTAACGTGTTTTCTTTATATTATCCATACAAATCGAAAGGAAATTTTATAAAATTAGTGCTCCCCAGTTTTTTGTTGAGGAACTTACTGTTTCTCTGGTTTCATCATGGCAGATTATTTGCAAAATTCGAGTAAAAGACCACATTTAACAAACGATCAACGTGTTCCTAGGTGTTACAAGGAGGTGGAAAAGGTTTTGCAAGCAGTAAAAACATGCCAAGGCAACATTAAAACAGTTATGTACAGTTCAAGACTTCGTGGCTCTGTAAGAAAAAATTCAGTTTTTCTAAATAATTTTTCTAGCTATGGTAATTGTGTGTGTGTGTATATTTATCATGTCTTCTGGTGGAAGATCAACTCTTAGAAACGTTTTGAATCACTCAGATGTAATATTTTGTGTGTAGTATCAACACAATTAATTGCTTGTTTTATGTAGGATTAAGTTGAAATTGAAATAAAAAGAATAGTTCAGGCTGTGAATTCAGACACTAACCCTTTTTAGTTGCTCTTGTCCCGGCTTCTCCTTTTATAAAAATATACTATACTATGTAGGTATTTAAAAAATAATAATACAGTGGCTTTTTTCTATGTTAATAATGAAATGAAAAGTGACTAATGAAAATAATAACTGTAAAAGTGTATTATTTTTATTGTAAATTATAAGAAAAACAATTATTTTTGTATCAAAATCATGCAGCCACTTTGCGAGCCAAACATTATCAACAGTTTTTGTTTTGTTTTTAGTACTTTCTAAATTGTACTACACATTAAAAAGGAATACTTAATGCATATGTGACCAGAAAAGGAAACGACAAGCACATCACAAATGCACCATGATCTCAAAAAAGACCAGCGATTAATGGAGGGTTAAAGGAGAGGAAGTGGTCAATTTCTCTTGGCATAAAATATGTATTAACAGGATTCCACTAGTATTTCAGTCATGAGAAATATTTTCTTTGAATGTAATTGATTTTGAAAACATCCAATTGATAACATATAACTGATCATTATGAAATGTTATTTGTTTGTTGCAAGTTAAATTGTTCTGGTATTATTTGAAACTTAAGAGAGATGTGCACTGTTTTCAAAATGTTACTCAAATATTTTCTTGTTAATCTAATTTGTTTGGCATATTTAGGTTTTCAATAAAGTGTATGCTTTGGCTGTGAACATACTGAAATACAGAAATTTGCTGGAAAAAATAATAGAGGAAACAGAGCTGCTGAAAAAGGAAAATTTGAGAAAGGAAATGGTGGGAATAATGATTTATGAATTGATTTTTGGGAAAGGTTTACCTGGGGAGAGTAAGCCTGTACAAATAATGAAGAAATATCAAGATGAAATTTTTAAAATATATGAATCCTTGAAGGATAAGACTGCATCTTTAACAGGTGAGTAATATGCTCAATAAGTAAGTTTTTCATTTATTCCTGGTTTTGATTTTATTTTTCTATACATGAGACAATATCTGAGCTATTTTACTCATAAACCTGTTAAATATTTTGAACCATGCAATAATTTGTAATCCCTTTCTTGTGACTGATATCATTACAATTTTAGATCCTGATTTGTTAGTTTGTTTTCAATTGTATTAGACTATAATTTGCTTTTTAAACTTTTGTTTTCCATAACAAAAGATGAAATAAACAAAATAAATATCAGAAATTTAAAGAAAATAGGTTTCGGTGTTATATATTTACATTTAAAGTTGATGTATTACCCCCGTCAATTTTGGAAAATCCACTTTCTATGTGGTCTATGAAATTGTTATATATATATATATATACACACAAAAAAAAATTATTGTTTCTTCTGAACAACACTAGCATAACCAGAAATTTTCATTGGAAGAGTTGCTACAAAAATTCCTAACCTCTTTTCTCATTCAAAATCTTTATCCATGTGACCCAATATTTTCATTTATTACAGCAACCCCTCAATCTATCATGCTTCTTTGAGTGGCAAGGTAAAAATGCAATATGCTTGTTAAAAATTTTAAAAACGAAGCAAGTTGTACTTGAAATTATTATTTTTTTAAAAATTATGTAAGACTGCAAGGTAAACAGATGAATCCAAACCAAGCAGTGCATCTTACCATCTTTGCACTGAATGACATTTTGCACATGGATTTATTTTGGGCCACCTGGAGAATCAACATATTTGTTATTATTGTAAGTGAAATAGATTTGTCAGGACACTGTACAGTACACACACACTGACCGACACTTCCTTTTATAAGAGATAATCTGTAGAAAAATTTATTCTAGATACAGGCCTGTGAAATTAATTTGTGATATCAATTTATTTTTCTTAGTGTACCTACATCATCTGCTTAAAAATAATACAACAGATTTCATAAAGCAATGGTTGCCAAAATCGTAAGTCCGTGGACCCCTTTGGAAATTTTTCTCAGACATCTTGATATTATAAAATCAACTATGATAGCATGTAGCACTTGCATAAGACTAATGATCCCAATTTTTCCTATGATCCATTTTGGAATCAAGAAATTTTTTTAAATATATTATATAACTTTACATTAAGGATTAGTGATATTAAAATTCTGGAACAGAGAAAAGCTAGAATTCTGAAATAAAAAAAACAGCAAAAGAACCTCTAATTTATTAATGTATAGGAATTAAAATCATAAAGCTCTTTACTTGCAAAGTAATAACTATATTATGTTGGAGCACACGTTCAAATGTGATGTTTATATTTTCTTTGATTTATTTCGCTGGAATCGTTTGCATGTGTTTCCTGTAGCTCGAAGCGAATAACAGCTGATTCTGCTTAAAATTGGAATGTTCTTTCCTACTTTAAATAAGTTGTTAAAAAAAGGGATTAAGGCGTGGTTTTGCACCAATGTTCTAATTCAGTCTCGGTGTCAGAATACTAAGCCTTTTGCCTTGGATACAGCTAATATGTATGCCTTCCTTTTGCGAATTGATTAAATTCTTGTTGTTACTGTTGGACTTGAGTTTATCCTTCTCCCACCCGCTGAACATATTACTTAAGTTAATATATATGACATCAAAATTATAATATTAACACCATTAAAATTAATCAGTTTAATGTGAATGTGATGATCTTCTCTTTCAATAGACAAACACGAGATTGTAAAAATGACAATTTAATTAGTTGATGATAAATGGAGCAAAATCAAACATAATTTCAGCCAGTGCAGTGCATCACACCTAAATACAAAGCCGCTCTCAACAGAGTCAAACATTCTAATGAATTTTTCTCTATGGCAACCCTTCTATGCAGGAGGGGAGATGCCAAGAACTCCTAAAATGACTGTCAACAGTGGTCAGATATCACAGTGAATATTGAAGGACTACTATTTTTGCAATCTCAGCAAAGTTTAACCTTTTGACTATGGCTATTGATATAACAAGCGTGATTCTTTCTTGGTGCGATTCTTACAACTTTCAAGGTACAGCTGCTGTAATGGCCAAAGGCTAAATCCTTATTTGGTGCAATTCTTATAACTTTTAAAGTACAACTGATGTTCAGGCCGTTGTCGACATTCTTTCTTGGCGCGATCATGGTACAACTGCTGTGGTCTAAAGGTTAATTTAATGTCAATATCAATCATCGTTCCCCTCAAGTCTGTTTCAAATAAAACATACTGGAATCTCCTACTATTTGTTTTAGATGCTATAATTTATATTTTAGACAGTAAAAGAACCAGAGAAAATGGTGTATTTTATTTTTTCTTGGAGGTTTTCTATTTTGGCTAGTGAAAAGTTGCATGCTTTCCATCGTTCCCCTCAAGCCTTGGTGCTGACCCCTGTGGGTCCACAAACCTTATTTGAAAACCCTTATCCTAAAGATTTAAATGGTATTGAAAATAGATTTTTTAATTTGATCAATTTAGAATTCATTTTTCTCAAAAAAAGCCATTTTTTTATCTGATTTTTTTTCTTCTAATTTCCAATATAAATCTATCATCAGAATGCATGAACACTTTTCAATTTCCGAATAGTTATGCTGAAATAAATTCTTTCTATTCAAACCCAATGTGATAACAAAATAATGAAATGCTGTCAAAATCTCTTTCAAAGCATGAAAAATCCCTTAGTGTGTGTCCAATTCCATGTAAAAAGATGAAAATATTCTCAGAAATCCCAAAATTTTATCGAGATTCCCAATTCAAATTTTATTAAAATGATTCAATTTCCACTGGAAATATGTTTTCTGTATTTGCTTGAAAATACTTTTTTTACTCAATGCTAAACGAATTATATGAATAATAATTCACTGAACTAATTAGGAACTTTCAAATACCACCTCACATGTGATGACATTGATACAGGCATTTGATAAATATAGACAGCTGTGCAAGTGCATTTTAGTTATGTTTAAACTTTTATTTTCATACTTGAAATGAATGAAAAATTATGGATTTTAAAAATGTAGTTTTTTAAATACATAAAAATAAATCATAAAATTCATATACAATTTTCGAAACTGATTACACTTTTATGATCAAAATTATCTTTATTCAAAGCATTGTATACAATAAAAATTATTAAATTCTTTAGGTTTATACTCTCTTCCAAAGTATGTGAGAGTCAATACTCTGAAGACTTCTACATCCAACATTTTGAAAAATTTAGAAGATTGGAACTATCAACAAGTATTGTATGAAGATAGTGCAACCTTTGATGAGTAATTTACCATTTCATTCGATTTTATTTTTCCAGTATATAATAATTTTTATCTTGAAACATAAAAATGTTCTCAAATTATAAAGCTGAACTAGAGATTTTATTTTTTATCAAAACCAGTACCAATATAATGTCTTTGTTCAAAAAACCCAGAAAACACGACTACTTCCATTTATCTGACAAATAATACTAACAATAAATTAGATACAAGCATAACAAAGCTAACCACCTGTACCAATTAAGGCGTTTCCAGAAAAATGCATTTAAATGCGGAGCTCTACTGCTCTTAGAACGTAAGATAGTTAATGTCAGCCCATTTTTATATGATTTAAAAGGGTGAACTCAACAAAAAAGTTAAAACTAAGTTATTCACTAATGTCTGACAAACCAAAATACGAGAAAAAAAAATTTGCCCAATTTTGAGTTCACCCTTTGTATCCGAAATTGGTACAGGTGGTTAGCTTTGTTATGCTTGTATGTAATTTATTGTTAGTATTATTTGTCAAATAAATTTATGTTAGTCTTGTTTTCTTGGCTTTTTGAAGGAAGACGTTTCTTTTGCCTACATATTTGCGTTTCAAAGAAAAGCTTTTTGCTTATGCCCTGGTAATTGAATGTTGTTATGGTGTTAGAAATACAGATTTGTGAACTACTTTGTTGCACTGTTGCATCCCATGGTTGTGTTCACATTGAATCTTACATACATACCACCCAGTCTGTGCACAGCCTGTCTTGAAATGCTACGCATTCATCTCAGACAAACATCCATGCCTGAACCAGGATTCAAACCAGGAACATTTCAATCTAAAAGCCAGCACCTTCACCACTAGACCAATGAGCCAGCGATATAAATGTTTGTTACATTAATTCAGTTTAAACAGTTGATTTGCTTGAGTAGCAAAATTAGACTTTAAAAGAAAGATTAAGTAACTACGAAGATCCTAACATTGACTTCCTCTGAAGCGATTTGATTTTGGGAGGGATGCGAGATGCATTCAATAACCATGGAATGACCTTGTTGGAATTGGGTTAACCCTTTTGGGTTCTCTAAGCTAATTGGCAATTGTGATTTGTTTGACTGGTGAATTCTAAATATTAAATTATAAATGCTTTTGTAAAATACACTAACAATTTTAAAAACTTAAAATGCAGTATACTGTAATGAAATTTGTAAAATAACGAGTTATCATTTAATGTTTTAAATTCATTTTCCAGGTACTTAGATTTGGTAAGAAATATGAAAACTGGCAGTTTTCTCATAGATTACCACTTCAAAGATCTCATTGTGTTTGCAAATTCAGAAAACCTTTCAAGTTGGCCTTTATACCAAAAAGGACATGTTTTTATCCAAGACAAAGTATGTGTGCTCCTTATTAATTTGTAACAAATTAAAAAAATATATATTTCACTAACACATGGTATAGAAATAGACATTTGAATACTGGCAACAGATATAAACAGAATAAAATACTGTAGGATCCCATTCAGCAGTTCTGTCGCTAAGTTTAAATATGTTTGATTTGAATTATGGAGCTTCATAATGTTGCTAAAATTTTATGGAATAGCTCGTTGCTATAATGAAGTTTTTCAGCAGTCCAATAACAGAAGGAAATGAAAAATCTGGAAGATAAAAATCAGCTCAAAAGTGAAGGGTGAGTGAATGCAGAAAAAAAAGGTTTAGGCTTCAAAAATACCAAATTTCCTTGAACAAGTGAATGGGATGCAATATTTATGTGGATGTTTAGATCCTAATTGTGATACCTCTGAGGTACATCTTTTTGCTTACATTTTATTGGAAATTAGAAGTACCACTAGTAAAGTACATGAAATGCTATTTTACGTATTTGATTATAATTTTTTATTTAGAGCCATGAAATGTGAATACAGATGGTTATATACATTAAAAAAAATTAAATAAGGTATTGAATTTGAGTAATGACTACTCAGCATTGGAGAGTGTAAACGACTCAGAAACTAGTAGAGATGTACTGTGCTGATCTGCTAGTATATTTATATTGCTACAGTTACAAATAAATATAATAAGTGCACTGGTTTTAACAAATATTGCAAGATCAGTTGAATTTTCATAATGATTGTTGAATCGCACTGCATCTCCTGCATAATTTTAGTTTTGGTTTAAGATTTTTAGAGCACTTGCTCAGTAGAACAATTGATGTCTTGTTGCCAACTATGATTCATATTCATGGTCACTTCTGTGTGTGAGGAGAGAGAGCAGCATTCTCTGCAATTCACGAGGGATTTTTGCTTTTCTTTCAATACCCTTTTATGTTATTTCTTCACAGAAAAGAATTGTCCATGTGGTGACTGAAATCATGAATCATCAATAAATTCATAGTCCACTATCACTGGTCGTGTTTGTTAATTACGTATTGCCTTACAAGCTTCTACGGGTTCCTTCAATGATGTAATAGCATTTTTATTGCTTTTATTTGTTTGTTGTTTACTTTTACCTGTAACACCTTTATTCTTGGATTTTTTTTAGTGATTTTTTTGGTGCTTACATAATATTTTTGTTGTATCAAGTGATTGTTTGAATTAATAAATATTTTCCCCTTTAGTCTAGTTATTTACCTGTTCATGTCCTTGATCCCAAGCCAGACAGTAGAGTTTTGGATGCATGTGCGGCTCCTGGAATGAAAACAGCTCACATAGCTGCTCTAATGCAAAACAGTGGGTAGGTGTATGAAGAATATTTTTATAGAGATGATTTTACTGAAAGAATTTGTAAGAAACTGGTACAAAACAGTTCTGTTTCTTTATTTCTTGTGAATTTAGTATATAATATGTTTTATTTACTTCAAAACCTATTTAAGGTCTTTCAGCCTTACCATTTCTACTTGCAAATGTTCAATGCAATTTTGTCGATTTTTAACTGATTGAAGTTAAAATTATGCAAAATACGATATATATTATCTATGTTTTCAATAGTTCTTACTATTTACGGTACATACAATGTGCAGGCTTTTATATATTATGGTAGATTATTATATCAATAAATATGAACTTATACTGTCAGGAAAACAATGGCATATTCTATAAGCTATCAAAATTCGTCATGTTGTAGCTTGTGAATCGTTGCCAATGAGTTGATCACTGCGAGAAATGATGTGACTCTATTTAATATTCCCATTCTATACAAATATCTTGTCATATTATAGATGATATCTTATGGAACAAGTGTCCTGAAGCCTGGAGTGTGAAAAGAGCAATAAACTTTATAACAACCTACTTAAATGTCATTTCCATCTTGATGATTTGATGTACCTTAAACTTGTCTTCTCATTGGCCATTCATGAGTCACAGATTTTGATTGGTCTGTGAAACCTCCCAATCGTACCAGAATTGCTAACAACTTCTTTCCAAAAATCACATTTTGTGCAGGTCTGAGACAAATCAATGGTTAATACTTCACTAATTTGTTTATCAAACTTCGGTTACCTCAAAATATCTAAAATGGGGTAACCCCATCTTAGATATTTTAGCTTTTGTAAGTTTTATCAGGGGTAACATAAGGTTTTCGTTCATCTAATCTGTTTTACATCTTTAAAACTACATATTTCATCTATCTTAAGTCATTTATATCAATGTGTTTAAATTCTGAATTTAACTTTTTATATTGATGACATTCAATGCATTTACGATTTCATACTTTGGATTAAAGTTTGATTTTTATTTTCATGCAGGATTTTCTTTAATGTTTTATTGCTCTTTTTCTGGTTTAGAAAAGAAATATTTGTATTGAAATTTAATTGTCTTTCGTTTTCAGTTTTTTATCCAATTTTGAATCGTGCTCACAAAACTCAACTAACTAAGCCATATACTTTAGCATGTAAAATTATCTTTGAATGTTAGGAAAACGATTGCTAATATCATAAGTAATATGAGAGTGATGAAATATTCTGCAAAATCTACTCTTTATTTCTGCAAGATCTATATTTGGAGAAATTCCATATTCACTGATTATTTTATTAATTTATTTTTTTAAATATAGGCAGTTTAAACTTATGTATTCCAAGTTATATATGCAATAATGTAAAAAATTATTGATGCAATTTGTTTAAATTATTATCATATATTTTAATAGGTTTTCATGTTTTTATTTTAGTAAGATCCATGCATTTGAAAGAGACCAACAAAGATTCGAAATTCTGAAAACTATGTTAAAGTCTGCTGACGTCCAAATCTGCTCTTCTAGTTGTGAGGATTTCTACTTGGTCAATAAAGATAATCCAAAGTACAGCTCAGTAGAGTACATACTTGTTGACCCCTCATGCTCAGGGTCTGGAATGGTGAATCGCATGGACGAGGTTACAGACACTGAAGAGTCGAAAAACAAGCTGCGTTTGCAGAAGCTGGCTGGATTCCAGATATTGTTGTTGAAACATGCTCTTTCATTTCCATCTGTGAAAAGAGTCGTGTACTCAACATGCTCAATTACAGAAGAAGAAAATGAATTTGTTGTTCATGAAGTTTTAAATCATTACAGACACAGTTTTAAATTGGTTCCTGTGATGCCAGATTGGCCTATTCGAGGCTTCGATAATTTTGAGTTTGGTACTTTATGCTTAAGAGCATTCCCTGAAAAGAGCTTGACGAATGGATTTTTTGTGGCCATGTTTGAACGTTTAGATTTTGAAGAGCAGCAGCAGTTTTACGAAAGCTCATTTGCTGATTCTCGAAATTCAAGGAAAGGCAAGTCCAGAAAGAACTTCAAGGAGTCTGAGCTTCAAAGAGATAATCATCAGTATGATGATTATCCTTCTCAAGAGCAAAATTATGTTAATTCCGAAAAAGAACTTAATTCCGAAAACTCATTTCCAGATCACAATGATGTTTCTAAAACTAAGTCAAAAAAGAAGAAATTCAAGCCGGAGTTTCAAGAAGATAGTCCATGTTCTGAAAATTACGTTCCTCTGCAGCAAAGTTATGCAACAGATGACATGAAAAGAGCAGAAACTGATGAATCATTTTCTTGTGTGACTGAAAATGACGACATTCTAGAAACTTCTACATGTGATCATAGTCACGATGTGAAGGAAAAGACAAAAAAGAAAAAGCATAAAAAGAAGCACAGTCAGAAAGATGAGGTGGAATGTCTTGAAGAAGTGACTGCGTTACATTCTGAACCATGCTTGTCAGAATCTATCTCGGTCGTTGATGCTGTTGGAAAGAAACGGAAAAAGAAGCATCACAGTGACCATGCAGATTTAGTTGAGGAGAGTATTGAAGATGGTGAAGTTACAAGAATTAAACATAAAAAATCAAAAAAAGTAAAGTTAGAAGACAGTGAAGATCAACATGTGGTATTAGATGAAGTAGGACATTTAGAAGGTAAAATGAAACATAAGAAAGCTAAGAAAAGTCTTCCTTTGAATAACAAAGAAAGCAATGGATCAGACTTTGAACTGTGCAGTGAAACTGTTCCTGAGGTTCTGAAGAAGAAACATAAAAAGAAGTGCAAGGATAAAAAACACAAAGGAGAGTGAAAAGTTTTGAAATCTCACTAGCTTAATAAAATATTTCTTTAAAAGCAGGAGTTTTCATATATTCATCTTCCATTGTCTTATTTCTTAAATAATTGTTTTTATAATAAATAAATTTATAAATTGTTTCGACATATCTTGTCAAAATAAGAAAGTCTACATTATAGTCCGTTATACATCTTATAAATTAATGTAATTGTTAAATCAAGTGATACATACTGCCTATTATACTTATAAAATTAATACATTTTATTTGACTATTATTTCTTCAAATTTATCACATTTTAAAATTGCTACAACCTTTTGGTATATTTTAGTGAATATATGAAATACTTGGGCTTTTTTTTTCAAAAGGATTTTCTTTGCTAATTTTTAAAAGATTTTGTATCAATAACATTACAGTATCTTTAGGCCCATGAAATATAAACATTTTATAAAATTACTCTTTTCCTCTACTTTTTATTATGTACAATCTATACAAACATTCACTCAAATATTTTAGTGCTCCATGTTAGATAGAT
The DNA here is from genome assembly GCA_947359465.1 of Metellina segmentata. Taxonomy (NCBI): domain Eukaryota; kingdom Metazoa; phylum Arthropoda; class Arachnida; order Araneae; family Tetragnathidae; genus Metellina; species Metellina segmentata. The sequence continues at coordinate 37,679,212 of OX375880.1, read as the reverse complement.
ATTTTAGAGAGGAGATGGGTGTACTTTGTAGTAGATTAGGTGGATGCAGTATATTTTGGACCCACAAAATATAAACATTTTATAAAAATTATTTTTTCCTCTCTACTTGTTTTTTAATTATGTACAATCTACACAAACATTCAAACAAATATTTTAGTGCTCCATTTAGATAGATATTTTAGAGAGGAGATAGGTCTACACTTTGTGTGAGATTAGGTGTTCAGACACCATTTTTTGAAAAACCAAAATATTGACATATTTAAGCTAGTTCTATAAATTTAAATATGAATACTTCTGTAGCTTGGTAGAAAAAGGGTCAATGTTTGATTTTGAGCTGTTCACAAGTCACTCCGATGTAAAAAGAATTAGGGTAGAAACATTGCTAGCTCATTGCGTTCTCCAGTGACTAATGTTATAAAAGTATCAAAACGTAAAAAGTACTAAAACAGGTATCATCAACTTACAAAATGGACGGGGCTTTTTCTACCAAGGTATAGATTTATTTTCTATCTTTTTTCTTTTTAGTTGAATGCAGCCTTGTTATCCAAATAGAATTATATAGAGTGAATACCATCTATTTAAATGGGTACGCTAATTAGAAAAATATAATACAATGGAAAAATTATTGGATTTAAGTGCCATATGATTAATAAAGCATTTACAAAGAAAACATGTAGCTTCGTGTTTAAAGGTATACGGATGACGGTCATCTTGTAAAGAATAAAGTCAGCTTCAGACGTAGACTATTTTTCCGTATACAGCGTAAAAATTGCTGGTTTTTAAAGAAAAGTTTGAGAAAATGTTCAATTTCAAATATATAGATGAGTTTTTTCAAGTGCAAAAGCAAAAACGCGTTTCAATTTTTTTTTTTCAAAAACTTGAAAAATTTGACATTGACGAATCATGTTAAGGCTAATAAAAATCTGTTCTAACTATAATCTCACTTCAGTCTAATTTTAAAAGATCTTAATTTAAACCATCGTCAAAGTGAAACTGAAATCTATGTCAGAAATATTCAAACAACCACAACTTTTTTTAATCTCGCGACGTTTTATTTATTTATCGTGGTGGATTAATTTTTCTTTATCGGATCAGACTAAAAGCCGCTTAGTTTCATTGTAAAGTAGGCTTCTTTCCAAAGCTTGATATTCGATTACGATTAAAACAATATAATCGTAATCGTCGATTACAAATCACGTCCGTCCCATGATGCAATAGTGATTTATGCAATCAGAATAAATCTTTCGGTTTTGACCTGTTGATTGACGTTGATAAAAATCTTGTTTATCTTGATTCAGCGTGCTGATTACGTAGAGACCCGATTTTTTTTTATCTGACTGAAGTAAAGGACGTTCAATTCCACTTTCCTTAACTTGGTCTCTGCCCTTTCGGCTTCAATTGAAGAAAGCCGCATCGTCTGCAACTCTGCAGTGCTCATTATCAGAAATCTCGAAAGTCTCTGAAATTCTCTATTTCTTATAATTCGCAAAACTACTTGATAAACATGAGTTCTAACGCTGGGCGTGTTCTAGTATACGGTGGAAAAGGTGCATTGGGGAGCACCATAGTTTCTCATTTCAAAGCTCGAAATTGGGTAAGATCTTTCTTCCTGAATCCCATTTTTTTTTTGTTTGAATGCTTTTAGATTTTGCGCTCCTCAACGAAATTTTGCGGTTTTCTTTTAATTGCGATTTTTTTTCCAGTTTAAAATTTCCAATTGAAGTATTTGGTGTTGATTTAACACAAATAACTTCAAATGCTCCAAAACAGTGAAGTTCTAAAATATTGGATTAGTTTAATTTTTATTCAGAATTTATTGTTTTGTTATCTAGTTTCTCAAGAACACCGTACCACCGCCAGTTGGAGATGGTAACCCTGTTCCTTAGATACAGTATAGATAACAATACAATTAGATCTGAATCATTGTATTTATTTGAAATTCACATAGCAAACTATGACATGACAACATTTTAAAAAAATAAGGAAATAGTCTCACTCTGAAGAAGATGAAAGTTCATTTTTAATTCATTTCCTGCTTGATCCAAATGCGTTTAAAAAATGTATAATAGGCACCCTAACCTGTAATATCTCTTTTTGTGTGAAGAATCCCTTCCTATTCCATTTAATTGATAACTGCTTGTCCTGTCTTCAATCTAAACTTGTGTTATGCAATCATGTTAAATTCCACTTTTGCAAACCCTGCCTCAAATTGTATGACAGCCCAATCGCTCAAATTTAATTTTATACATTAAGTGTGCAAAGTCTTACTGTTTCAAGATTCGTTGAAGTGACTTGATTAGACTAATTTCCATACATTCTAACAACTGTCTTGGAAGTATTAAGACCTATGTTCATATCTGCTGTGCTTGGTACATGTCTTTCAATAAAAAATGTTTCAATTACTTTTTGTCTTGACATACAAAAAAGTTACATAAAATTTACTGGGATTCATGGTTTAAAATTACTGATAGTATGTTGTGTAAAGAGCAATACCAAAAGGTATAATTCAGCAATTTTTTTAATGGATGTGTACATTTAACATTTTTTTATGCTTCATAAATGAATCAATTCCAGCAATAAAATACAGAACAAAGTCCCAAATCTGGACGTCCGGAATTGTCCAAAACCAGGACGTTTCGGTAACCAGCGTTTTTTTTTTTTTTTGTTCTCGCTTCTTTACATATTTTCGACAATTTTTAAAGAACAAGGAGTAAAACCTAGACCTAATTGATGAAACAACGCAAAATAACGTACATATTCAGAGTAATTACCACACAGAAAAATTTGAAATTTTGCAATTAAAATTTGTTTAAAAGGTTTTTCCTTTTGTAAAAAATATTCAATTTTATATATCTGCTATTTTATTATTGCAAACATAAAATTTGTGCTTGGGCAGGGTAGATTAAAGTTTTCTTCGAGAAAAAGTGCAAATAATCCGGAATAGCCGAGGTCAGGATTCCAGATTTGGAACTTTGTACTGTATGGATTTTTAAAGAGCAATCCTATTAAAATCAATCGTGATTTTCAAACGTAACACCTACATAATTTAAGAGATTATTGCTTATTATAATTTGTATCCTAGATCTAATATGTATTTTAACAAAATCCTCTTGTACCTCTAAATGTAAGGCAAAACAAAAGGACATTTTCGAAAATGTTTTATGTTTGCAGATGTATTCACATTATTGCCAGTTTGTTTTTCAAAATTTAAAAAGCAGGATTTTCTATGATCCAAAGATGAAAATTTGTGCTTGTCCATCATGTAGATCATAGTTTCGTAAATTGGGCAGTGAAAGAATTGTGAGGTGCAATGTTGGCCCCAGTGGGACGTAGGGGTCATTGAGAAAGGAGAAGGGTAAGAGCAATAAAAGGATATTGAAGAAATACTGACATTCTCTCTAGGGATACATTGTCATTTATCCTTTCAACTATAAAGAACCAACTACAAATAGTTAACTGGGGATGTAAGGATGCTGCTGATTAAACTAGACCTACTATAGACAAATTGGTAACTCATTCATGATTATTTTTAATTTTACTGATTTGAATAACGTTAATTTCTTTTCAAGACCAATCTGGTGTGTTTGTACAATTTTTTTTCTTTGTTATTTTATTTTGCAAATAGCTTTATAATTTCTGCTCCGCTTTATTTTCAAACTAGTTTTTTGAAATCATAACCCTCACTAAAATAAAAATTGCATGTACAGTACTTGCCATGAGTGAACCAAACGGCAGCTGGAGACAGACTGATTGAAAGAAGATGAGTCCCGTTAAGCTGAGCTGGAGGAAAGGGGGCTCACTTCGAGGTCAGTTGGTGCACTGTTTGTTTGAACTTCTGACTACGTTTCTGAGATGAATAGTTAGTATTCTAGGATTAAAAATTACATACTTTTACAAAAAATTTTGATAGATTTCGAAAAATTATAAGCACAGCAGCACTTGTAATTTTTTATTAGAACAGTTTTCTAGAAGGCACCAAAAAAAAATGCCAATCCATGTAAAAACGACCATTTTGAAAAAAAAATTTTTTGCACCATAGTCATTGATTTGTTTTTCAACTTTTACCATAGACATGCCAAAACAAGGTGAGAAATATAAAAAAATCTCCCTGTAATTTTGAAACTATGTGTACCCTAAGCCAGGGGTTCCCAAACTTATCCAAGTCGTGGCGCCCTCAAGAGAATTAGAATTTTCTCACGGCACCCTTGTGATGTAATATCTATCTGGTATATTATATATAGTATATATATTTCATATTTGTACTACTTTTAAGAAGAAATTAGTGAATTAAGTGGTAAGAATATGGACATAATTAATACAACTCCGTTTTTAAAATTCACACAAATACTTTAATTGTACTTTTTGGAAAACAGGTGTAAGTGAAAATTTAAATAAAACAAATAAAATTACCTTCAACATGCTCTTGTGTGTTTAGTGCCTATATGTGTGTTTAGTGCGTCGGGTGAGCCTCTTGCTCACTGCACAATTGTTCGAATTGTGGAATTAAGATACAGCTACTTGCAATATGCTGGAGATACAGCTACTCTTGTAATTTTTTATTAGAACAGTTTTCTAGAAGGCACCAAAAAAAAAATGCCAATCCATGTAAAAACGACCATTTTGAAAAAAAAAATTGTTGCACCATAGTCATTGATTTGTTTTTCAACTTTTACCATAGACATGCCAAAACAAGGTGAGAAATATAAAAAAATCTCCCTGTAATTTTGAAACTATGTGTACCCTAAGCCAGGGGTTCCCAAACTTATCCAAGTCGTGGCGCCCTCAAGAGAATTAGAATTTTCTCACGGCACCCTTGTGATGTAATATCTATCTGGTATATTATATATGGGTCATTCTTGTGAAATAGGAAAAGTTGGCTTTTTAAAATTTTTTCAATCTAAGGTTTTTAAAACTTTATTTTTTTGGCCTAGTAATTTTCTACCATGTTCATTAAGTAAATTAAAAATATCAGCAATCTAAATTATTAACATTTTGTTAAGGAAAAAAATATTGGAAGGCAGGACAATGACGAACCTGCCAGGACAATGATGAAAATAGAAAAAAACATATAAATTTCTTGTTGAACATTTCATATGACCATGTATTTTTAATTCAGCTGATTAAGTACATAAATAAAATTACTAGGAACATTACACTTCAGGAAATTATGGATGCCCGAATATTTAAGTATTATTAGAAAGTAGGAACATTGTGGATAGCTATTACTGCAACTTTTATGCTTTTTTTTAAACAGATTACGTGTTTTGCTGTGTGGTGTTAAATTACTGCAATCAATTCTCAGCTATTTTTGATCTGTAGTATTTCTTTTTGTATTTTTCCATTTGCCTTGTATATTTTTCTTCCAGTTTCTTTATACGAATGTAGGTCTCTGCTCTATCTCTTCTAACTTTTTTCATTAACTTTTTTTCTTAACATTATCATCTCTTGTTGTGTCTGGGTTTGAAGAACCTGAAAATTAAATATCTATACCACTTTCACTTGGTTTGGGTAGCCAATTCTATCGGATGACAATTTCTTGTTCAAGCGATAGAGTTTTGAATTTTCTTTCCTATTTTTATAATTCCCCTTTTCTGCCTCGAACTCATTTTAGCTATAGGCTTTACCACTCCTTTCTTCTTTTGCTTAACATATATTTCACATGCCTCTTCAATTTATCTTGTATCAAACGTTATGGAATTTTTTTTAATATGCTCCTGACGACGTTTCTCAGATAACCTTTTCTTTAACAACCTTTCCTCATATGTTTGTTTCTTTTTACCACTCATATCTGTCCATATATTGTTTACAACTTATAAAAAAAGAGCATGCGATAAAGGATATTTAGTAATATCTAGACATTTTTAGGTGCAATGACAAAAACATTATGTTTTAAATAAAAGAAACAAATAAGTTTCAAAATTTCAAGCCTATTATAAGGTATTTTACTATTAAAAAAATTACAATGAATAATAAATAATCAAAAGTCAATAGTTAAAAGTAAAGAATATATTTGTCTTCAGTTAATAATTTAAATATTTATAAAATACTGAACATAAAACATCATTTTCTGTCTTGACATCATTGACTTGGTATGTTAAAGGCAGGACAATGATGGCCAGGATAATGATGAAATAGGCTTGATCAGGGCTTAATGGATGAACCCTTAAAAATTTCAGTTTGAATTTCACACACATTTAAGAAATATCTTTTTTACACTTGATAATAAAAAAAATTAAAAATTTACTACAAACATTTAATTTTTATCAAAGCCAGGAAAATGATCTTCAATAAACATAAACCTTGAACTCTGAACTTGTATGTGCTGACCAAAAAAAAAGTTGATAACTTTTCAAAATGTCAGTTATTTATTTAAATAACCTCAACCCCAGATTACTTGAAAAGTGTTCTTTTAACTCAGTGCTGTCATCTATTACTTGCCCACATAATGATATCTGAGATGCCAGGAAAATGATGATATTACTTGGGACAATAGTTATTGAAGTTACTTTTGGAAATTTTTGCAATATTATTTCCATTATTGTAACTAATGACCTTTCAAATGTATAAAGAAGCTGAATAAATTATTTACAAGATTATATAAATGAATATTAAAACCCCAATGAATGAAGAAATTGTAAAATTTAACTCAGGGACATGCCAGGACAATGATATTTGATATTTTTAAGTTTTAAAAATGTATAAAATAAAAAAATATGTCATTAATTTTCTAATTCTGTAGATTATAAAAGTGTTCCTAAACTATTCTTGAAAGTTGACAAAATCTTCATAGTGATAGAATTCTATAAATTTTGAAGGGACATGAATTTTGCCTATTTTGCAAGAATGACCCATATAGTATATATATTTCATATTTGTACTACTTTTAAGAAGAAATTAGTGAATTAAGTGGTAAGAATATGGACATAATTAATACAACTCCATTTTTAAAATTCACACAAATACTTTAATTGTACTTTTTGGAAAACAGGTGTAAGTGAAAATTTAAATAAAACAAATAAAATTACCTTCAACATGCTCTTGTGTGTTTAGTGCCTATATGTGTGTTTAGTGCGTCGGGTGAGCCTGTTGCTCACTGCACAATTGTTCGAATTGTGGAATTAAGATACAACTACTTGCAATATGCTGGAGATACAGCTACTCCCATTTCTTTTGCAACAATAATTTTCAAACAATATTTGCTCCTTATAATAGCAACTGATTCATGGGCACTTCGCAGCACCCCTAATCAGCAGACAAAAAAAAATTTAAACGGAGTTTTGTAGTTCTGTTAAAGATAGAGTAAAAATTTCAATGGATTTGATATCTGCGGAAAATTTTGCACCAGCTTAATACCTTGCATTTAATTTTCTATTATTAAATAATTTTTCAATTAAATATTTATATTTTCACGAGATTGTGATATCACACCAATTAGATCTCTTTACAATTGGAATTTGACAATAACGAGGCCATCATGGTCTTGCCCATGGTGTTGATTTCCTTCGAAAGCCAACATGGCAATGGCATGATAGCAATGGCAATGGCTGTTATCGAATTTGGCTGCATTTGACAATGACGAGGCCATCACTGCTTTGCCTGTGGTGTTGGTTTGCTTTGCAAACCAAATTGGAATTCACAGGGAATTCATTCCAATAGGCTATGAATTTCCATTTAGTTTGCAAAACAAACCACCATGTGATAAATTTAAAAAAATTACACAGAACTGTAATTTGGTGTTCTATTGATATTTTTACATTTAATGTGCGAGTCTGCTTTGAATTAGTTCTTCATAAAAATTCAAATTTAACCATTGTATTTAAGCTTAGATCATTTTTGCACTGTAAGATGACCACCACTTTGAAATTCAGATACCATCATTAGAATAGCTTTTATCCATAAACAAAAAATTTTACCTCTGAATTTTTGTCAGATTAAAGTACATAATACTTTTCATAGTTTAAAAAAAAAAAGTTCATTTTTCTATAGCTCTTTAAAGGTGTCTTTTTATAAGTGATTTTTTTGCACTTTACTTGTAAAAAATCTACTAAAATATAAAACAGCCATTGTTTTTGTAGCTTAATTATACTCCTGAAATAAATGACTTCTATTTGGTTGCAAAATTACTAAATTTGAACTATTCGATCTCAAGTTAGGGTTATTTATAGACAGTGGTGGATCCTAGATGGCCCCATTTTGTAAAACCTATGGAAATTTGCAAAATTTTTAAATTCCTGTATCAGTTTATATTGAATAAAATATCTAAATAATTGAGATTCGTGGGTTTCCTGTAATGTCGATCTGTTGTAAGATTTTGAAAATCTGTTATGGTGTAATACCTACCAGGTGTCCCCATATCGAAAGACCCCTTTGGAAAGGCAGCATTGAGCCAAAAAAGTTAGGTAAGCAATGAAGATAAACTCTTCTGACTAATTTGTTTCTTTAGTTGTAGACCAGTATCCTTGTAAATTGATATTTTTGTCTATTTAAATAGATTTCTGATTATAAATGCAATATTAGAGTTCTAATTTCTTTTCACAGTGGGTCGGTTCCATTGACATGGTTGATAATGATGAAGCCCATGCAAATGTTATTGTAAAACCTACTAATTCTTGGGTGGACCAAGAAACCGAAGTTCTGTCTGCTGTGCAGAAGGTTCTGGAGCAAGAGAAAGTAGATGTTTTGATTTGTGTTGCAGGTGGATGGGCTGGTGGAAATGCTGCTGCTAAAGGTGAGGCAAATCTCAGTTGTGTGACTTAAATTCTGTTCGATCATGCATTTATTCTTCCTTCAAACCATCAACTTCCTCACCCTACCCTGTAGCCATGGTAACTTTTACCATGGGAGATAAAAGTTACATGCCAAATTTGATTAAACTTGTAACTTTCAAAAAGACAACAGAAAATGCAAATTGTTGACCCAGAACAAAATATTGCCCTTAAATGAAAAACATTGGTCCTAGTCATTATACACATTAATCTAACTTTGAAATTATATGCATTTTGATAATTTTGGTACTTGATGGTAAAATGTTTTGATGGCCTTAGACACCTGTTTCTGTTTCTAATTTCTTTCCCTGTATGCTCTCAACTGTAATTGTCTGCATTTGTTGTAAAAGTTTTCAAGATTCTGTATGCTGTGTGCCTTTCGATTTGATTATTTAATTTTAACTGTGTTTGAATTGAATTTTGTATAGATTTTGTTCTGAATTCTGATCTCATGTGGAAACAAAGTGTATGGACATCGGTAATATCAGCAAAACTTGCAGCTAAATATTTGAAAGAAGGTGGACTGTTAACATTAACAGGTGCTAAAGCTGCTCTAGAAGAAACTCCAGGTAAGATGAATTCTATTTTCTTTTGTTTTAAATCAACATTCTCAAATTTAAGATGATTCTATTGTCCTTTTGTATATCTATTAAATGAAAATAGTTTAAAATTAAGTTGATACTGTTCATTATATTATGATAATTTTAGGTTAATATTTGATTATTTACTCAGTATAACAGCATTTTGTACTCGCAGGGCTTATAACACGTCACTTATTGTCACTTTTTTGTTCTTTTGTCACCTTTTTGACATTTTGTCACTTTTTCAGGTGTTTAAGTTCTTAAATTCTACTTAAACAAAAACAATTTTTAATGCGCAATTTTAAAAAAATTATTTTTTTTCCCTTAAAAAAAGTTACATTTCAATTAAATTTTGAAAAATCAAAATTTTTTTTTTTGCACATGTATTTTTTTTTGTGGAAAAAAGGCAAAAAAAATAAAGATGTAAAAAAATTTGCCATTACTTTCTTCCTTTATTTTTATTCCCCCCTCCCCCAATGATGATTACCTGAGACAGGGTTCATTGGCCTCAGCATTGATCAACATACAAACAAATTCAAGGAAACTTGAAACTTCCCACTCACTATTTCATCAAGCAGGTGGCTAAGCCTAAAGCCAGCTGTTGAAAGGTTGCTTGAACAGTAGATTGCAGTGCGAAAGTATTTCCTTGACTACATTCCAATGAAGAAGCCAAACACAATATAAAGACCAGGCTACACGAAAATTGTTCATTTACTTAGAAGAGAAATTGAAAGCTGAGGTGATATTTGTCATATCAAGTGCAAGTTTATTTGATTGTGTGACCTAATTTCTTCTGAAAGAAGAACCTCTATTACATAACCTTCCTTCTCAACTTGAATTGTTAATAAGAAAAATTTTGTGTAGGATCTACAAAGAGGAATTAATTTGAGAATTAAAGATGGATTAAATGAAAAATATATATCCTTGGAAACTGTTGCTTCTGGCTGATGTTGTGATTGGAGATGAAATTTCTAAAGGGCTACAGAATGTGAAACAGAAGAAAAGGAGTTTCTTTTCTTTCTAAGAGCTCAGAAGTATTACATTGCAAGTGTTAAATATCTTTTGAAGAAGTCCTCCTTCAGTTTATCTCTCCTCTTCAAAGTGTATCCTGTCTTGGTCCTCTTGAGGGACTCAGTGGTGAGTGTATGACAAATATTAGAGGTTACAAGAGCAATGTCATGGGAGGTCCCAACAGACATACTAGTACTGGATGAGTGGAAATTACTCCAAAGAGAATTTGAGGAAGAAGGATCTAGAATGAAGCATATTGATGTTTGCTGGAGCCAGTTCTTCAGACTGCGAGTTATTAGTGGTGTAGATCCTAAATAAAAAATAAAGTTGTGTCAAAGCTAGGGAAGTCTGCTCTGTCACTTTCTCATGGTAGTGCTGATATTGAAAGTGGCTTCTCAGCCTCAGGAAGAGCCTTAGCAGGAGCAGAAGACAGAGCATCAATGTCAGAAGGCACACTCACGGTCAAATGTAGCTTAGCAAATTTTGCCAATCAACCCTATTTGGTGCCAATCACATCAAAGCTAATGGATATGCGAAGGGTTGCATATAAAGCCTACAATGCCCATTTAGAAGATATAAAACGGAAGGCACAAGAAAAATTAGAGAAGTACAGGAGAGAAAAAGAAAGACTGGAAGCAGAGAAAAAAAATTTAAGCAGCTGGCAAAGAAAAGAAAGGTATTGAAGAAGAAGAAAGTTACAGCACAGACACAATGAAAGTGCTACTATCCAAATATGTACAGCTGTTATTACTCTTAATATGTATGGTAAAAAATTAGTAATTTTTTTTTTTAAGATTAAACTTACAAATGTTTCTCAAAAAATCTAGGAGCTTGTTTCAGAGCTAAATGAATGATATTGTGAATAGTTTAAAAAAAGAAGTTAACGAATAGAATTACTTTTAAGAATGTGTCTTAAGAACGTCATATGTACTTCAGCAAATTATTTTAGGTTATAAATTTAATTATAGTAATAGTAGAATGAGCAATAAAGATGAATATTAGAAATTTTAATGATATCAGTAAAATTAGAAATAAACATTACAGCATCAAACATATTTAATATTAAAATTTCTAAACCATAAACAATAATTATGTTACAGCTTGCTAATGGGATGGATGATACTGAGTTTTACTTACTAATTTAGGTATGTTAGATTCAATACTGCTAGTAGAAATTCTTAAGACTGATTCTAAATGTTTGTCAGTCAATTTGCTTCTTAACTTAAATCCTCTTGGAAGTTTCTAGTCAAAATTAGTTTGCGGGCCGCAGGTTGTGCACCTCTAATATAAATCATATTTATATTTTTTTAAATCTTAGTATGTCCAAATATAGCCTATGTGCCATAAAACCCAATCCTACCAACCAGAAAACCTTATTTAAATCAAGTCTGATTTTTTTTGAAATCGTGATTATTTCAGATGCTGAAACCACTTTTAGTAGCATACATGATTCTGAATTTTAAAACCTAAATGGTTCAAAGATTCATATATTTCAGGCCTTACTTAATTTTACTTCATTTTATATTCATCTTAGCCTACTTGTGTATAATGCAATAATTTTAGGAATGATTGGATATGGTATGGCAAAAGCTGCTGTACATCATCTTGTCAAAAGCTTGGCTGCCCCTAAAGGTGGTTTACCAGAGAAGGCAGTACCTCTAGCCATTTTACCCATTACTTTGGATACTCCTATGAATAGGAAATTTATGCCCAAAGCTGATTTTTCAACCTGGACTCCTCTCACATTTGTGGCAGAGTAAGATATTTCTAGTATTATATTGTACCTCATTCAAAATATACAGTGAAGCATGTTCAGTTCTCCTTGACAAAATAAAAATATAAAATTTGTATCAATAGGTTTTAATTTCAAATTATCTATGTATTACACTGATCTACATGGCACAAAAATCAACCTTATTTGTATACTAGAAAATGGCAATAAAGGAATATAAAAAATGTAATGTAACTGTTAGAGAATTTACACTCCAATTTTTCCACTTTGTTTAAGCATGTTTGGTTTGATCTATGGAGCTATATAATGTCGTTTAAACTGCACAGAAGAGTTGCCACTCCTATGAAACACTTCAGCAGAATGAATACAGAAAGCGATGATAAATCTAGAAATTGGTGCTGTAAAGAAAATATAAAAGACAGGTCTAGACCAAAAAAAAAATACAGAATCTCCTTTGAACATGTGAAATGATATGCGATTCAAGTGAACATCCAGAAACTAATTCTAATAACATGACTTAAGGTGTACACTTTTACCATGCAGTTATTTGAAACATGAATTAAAAGTATTAAAATTTTTCTTTATATTTTTGATTAATTTTATTTCATTTGGAGGTACAAAATGGGAACATCGATGTTTGTATTCATTATAAATGGATTTAAATAGGTATTGTATGTGATTATCTCATTGTGCCATCAATAGACAAACAATTTAGAAGCTTTAATGCAGATACCATGAGGTCTCAAATAGTTTTAATTTTATCATAAATATATATATTCTTACCGATTCCTAAACACCTACTTTTGTAATACTTTAGATTTTTTACATTGTTCCTGTTTAATTTAAGATGTAGACTCTTATGTTGGGTTTTAGGTTTAGTTAAGTTAAGAGTGAACACTTGAGACATGATTTGTATTAGTAAAACTTAAAAAATCACTTTTTTAAAAACAATTTATAGTTATGAACATTATTTCTTATTTAAGACAAAGTATTTTTCATATTCGTTTACAGAACTAGGGGGCTCTGCCCCTGCTTGACTCCGCTCGCCAACCCTTGGGAATTGCCAGGCAATCCCATTTGGTTTGCTTCTCAAACCAACACTCCTTTCGCAGAGTCAAAACCTCTCCCCCCCCCCCGTATCGCATCGTATTTATCTATTAACCAATTTTTTAAATAATTGTACCATAAGAAAGAGTACATTATAAGGTTTCCCGTGATGTTTTCAAATTTAAAAACTAATAGTAATAAGCTACAGATATGACAGTTTTAACAAAAATGTCCCAATTTTTCCCAAATTTCAAAAAAAAATTATGGGGACCAAATTGAAATTTCTAAAAATACTCGGCATGGTGCAAAAATTCATGTTTGTTTACTTTAGACTGGCAACACCATAAAGAATTGATAGATTCTAAATTTATTTTTTCCACTTTCGTTTGATTCTCCAAGGAACAATTTGTCAGCAGACTAAAAAAAAACAAAGTTTAAACAGTTCTTTTTCTATCTCGTACATCGTGAAAGATGAGTAAAATTTTCAACGGATTTGAAATCTGAAGAAAATTTTGCATTAAATCTATGCCTAAAAATATGATTTTCTTTAAATAAATAATTTTAAAATTGAAATTTTTATATTTTTTCAATACGAACGCCACTGCGCAGAATGACCTTCATTTGATTCGAGAAATCAGTTTATTTCCTGCGCTTAGCAAAACAAATAAAAAACATTTTGACTGGCATTGTTTTGTTCTTTTTTATAAAATCGGGATCATTAAAGACACATAAAAAATTTCAAGTAATTTGAACTCTGCGGAAAATTTTACACCAGATCAACACCTTGCATTAAATTTTTTTTATATAAATAATTTTTCAATTAAATATTTATATTTTTGCAAGATTGACGTCACACTGATTATATCTCTTCACAATTGGAATTTGGCCGAATTTGACAATGACGAGGCTATTACAGCATTGTTGGTTTGTGAAGCAAACCATAGTTCATAATATTCATAATTTGGTTTGCAAACCAAATCAAATTGGAATTCATTTCAATAGGCTACGAATTTCCATACAACACCTCGTGTATGGAATACCATGCAATACAACACCATGTGCAATGCCATGATGGCTGTTATCCAATAGGCTTCGCAAACCAAATGGGAATTCGTAGCAATCACCGGGGGTTAGCGAGCAGTGGTCACACCTAGAGTGCCTATATAATAAGAGTGGCGACATAAGGGAAACACTTTCTGATTGGCTTAGAGACCTTTTCTACCGCCCGAGGCGGTCTTTTCCTAGCTCCCGTAGACTTAACATGGGAACTTTTTGTGTGTTCGAGAAAAACGTGTGTACATTAAATTAAAAAGAAAATATAGCTTATTCATGTTCCATTTCGTGTTCTAGAATGTTTATTTATTATTATTTTAGTGTTTTGTCAGTATAAATTTGAAGACTTTTTATATAAATAGCTTTTTTTGAACAACATGGTGTTTCTCGCAATCTAAGTTAGCGCGTTGTGCAATCCATCTCATCAATTAAGCATGTAATTGAGCGTTTTTATGATTCATTTCAACCGAATGCATCCATATTATAACAATCATACGCTTTTTGTTCTCCCTGAAATGATACATTAATTCGCCCAGCAACCTTCTTTGAGACGATTCTGGTAGAAAAATGGCTGCCGCGCATGCGCATTGGGCCAAATTGGGTCCCTTGTCGCCACTCTTATTATATAGGCACTCTAGTCACACCTGACCCCAACAAAAAGAACTGTCACGGGCAATGCTGTGCTTGCCATCCAGTGGCTAGTAAGGAGATAAATAAATTTTTGTTAACTATGCTTTATATTTATTTTCCAATAAATGCTTGAAATTGAGTTCTTAAAAGTATTAGTGTATTGATTTAGTTTGAGTTTGTAATTATCTTTTAACTCTCCAATATCGAGAACTGATAGGCTCTTGTATGTTTTTTAGATTGCTTCTCAACTGGGCTTCAGGAAAAGATTGTCCAACGTCTGGAAGCTTGGTACAACTGGTCACCACAAATTCAGTTACTGAATTAAAAATTGACTAAACATATCACAATTGTCTTGTATTTTTGGATGTTTGCTTTCTGTGCACTGTGCCAATATACATATACACTTAAAATGAGACAACTATTTAAACAATTTTTGTTATAAATGAGAGGTTATTTATGATTTATATGTTTATCAAAATTTTATATGTAATTGTATGCAGATTTGTTTTTATTTAAGAGCTACTTTTTTTTTCGAAATGTGAGATTGTTTTCTAATGTATGATCGTAAAAAGTAGTTAGACAACTTTATTTCAGATTGGGTAAAATTTATTTCCATTGATTCTCACAATATATGTGACTTGCTTAGTGGCTTAATGTTAGTAAAATGCTTTATGTATGTAAAATATGTATTTGTTATTTGTATAATTAAATTGTTTAAATCTCAGTAGTTTCAAGAGCTTTTTGAATTGTTGGTTGAATCAACAATTGTTTAATTTGGTCCTTGAGCATAAAAAGACCTGTTTGATCTAAATGTTGTTTGTTTCAGATCTGTATTTTTAAAGAATTCTCTAATAAATGTATAGAAAGAATGACCACAGTAAATATCACTATTCAAAGTACGATATTGAGTTGCTATGCGTGTATCTGTTAATTGGCAATGTGTTGCTGAATTCAATGACATTGGCATTTGAAATGTTCTTGTTTGTGTAATATTATTTTAGCTGTAACAAATGCATGGAATTGCACATATATAAGTCCTTAACTTTATTATTGATAAGTTATTTCTACACACAAGATATTTTACATTTTTGATAGGACATAATTTAAATGGACCGATTGATAAACTATTCTATAACTTATGTGCTAGTGTCCATGATCATATTTGTTTTGTCCCCTGTCAAACAAATTTAGCACTTTAGTACCACAAATGTACACCTATCAGTTTAGTTATTTATGTTAAGGAACTGTGATACTTTTATTTTTAGAAACACTTTTACAAACTACTTCAAATATCTTTTGTATAATCTATTAAAAGTGTAAAAATTTTATCATTACATTATTTTTACACAACTTTTTTTTCTGTTAAGTTCAATTTAAATTTTATGATATCCTGAGCTTTTGTTACATTCTAAGGTGAACTACCATCATTTTACTACTACAAGTTGCTACAGTTGTACGATTGTCATATTTTCTTTTTACCTGCTTAAAATTTAACTTTGTTTGCTAATATTAAAGCAACATGGAGTGGAAATAAATGCAAGATCGCTGCTTTATAAATGTATAATTTTATGTCAGACGCTTCCAATTCACCATTGGGTACAAGTATATTTGCTAGTGCAAGTTAGAGCATTTGGTGTTCTCAACTTTGTATGGTATAGTTAAAAAGTTTAAATTATGTACAATTTGTTCATTTATTGATTATTCATTGTTTTTCATAACATTCTGGTTAATTAAAACCTTAAACAGTGCTTGCTAAAATTTTAAAACGCTACTGTTTTGTTTACCCATTTGGTATTTAGAAACACGCAAAATATAAATCTGATGTTAATTTCATACTTAATACTGTCATTCATGTTCTGTAAGTTTTCTAGGACATACCGTTTCTTCAATTTTCTGCTTATTTAAAATAATTTAAGCTATTTCATTTTCCTGAAGAAAAGGATAAAATTCATAGAAAAATTTTAATTTCTCTCTTTTGTTAAAAAGACTAAGCTCAGTTTCAGTAACATCATTGATAAAGTGGATAAATTCTTATTCTTTGTAGATTGCAAAGGTTGATTTCCTCACAATTAATCGATTAGATTTTGAGTACAAAATACAAACATTTAAGAAATGATAGTGCATAAAAGTTAATTTTTCAATTTCAGTGCCCTATAATGTTATCAAGAAATTAAACATCGAACTATAGCACATTAAAAAAATATTCAGGGGTTTGTAATAGTATATTTGTCAACATGTTTCAAAATGCTGTGTTTACATATTCAATGAATGTGCGTAATGTTTTATACTTTTTGTATCTTGAAGGAATTTTTATAAATGTTTTGACTGTGTTATAATGCTTGACTGTTTAGCTTTTGACTGTTGAAAATTGTTACAAAATGAAGATAAAGATTAATAAAGCATGATAGTTGATGTTTGCAAATATGAAGTTTCATTTCTTTTAAACTAATTGGTTCCACATCTGCAATACAATAGATACTAAAACCAATTTGTTGCAAAAGGGCTACAGAATAATAATAGTATAGTACAGAATTCTAATGACATTTAACCACATTTGTGTGAGTATAGATATATTAAACTGACCAAGAGGAAGTTCTCTAGTATCATAACACACACACAAACCATTAAAAGTTAGAAAATACTGTCTCCATGAATCAAAGTTAGGAAATTTTGTAATTTGTGCATTTTAAATCTGACTAAGTTGTGGAAATATATCTATCGTAAACTTTACCTTATTCAAACTATTTGATTCTCAAAAATATACTATTGGAATAATTTTGGTTTTTATGCGAAAGAGAAACGTTGAAATCGTACCATTAATTTGAAAGTCATGCTCTCATCAGGTTTTCAGTCAGTTATGAAATTTTTTAAATTTAAACCACGTAAAAGGCACGGATTAAAAAAATTTCGTTGATGTGGAAAGGGTAAGTATCATCAGAAAAGTAATTAATTGCCGCTGAAACTGTTTTTTTTTAGACGTGTTTGGTTCAATTTATCGTAGTATTAGCTTGAGTATTTAAAAGTATATATGCTAATGACGAACCGCCTGCATTCAGAAAGTTTATCACGTTTTTACAATTTGAATAAATTTAATTCCTTAAAAGTAACTTCACGTTCAGTTTTTATAAATCGTGACATTCGCATGCATGCTTTTATCGAAATGCAGAGGAGTTAATTAATTGGTAATTTTTTAGTTAACGTCGTACTAGAGCAACACAACGGGCTATTGACGACGGTCCGGGATCAGTCCCTTAAGGGAAAGATCCGAGGACAATACCTCGTAATTTTGAACCACGGTCAGATGAATGCAGAGGAGGAATGCTGCGATCTGATTGATGCAACTGAGTGGTTTAATGGATTTATGAAAAAGTATGGTAAATATTTGTTCTTAAAACTTTTAAAAAGGCGTTGGATATCCACACAAAAAGATTTCATGACGAGAACACGAAGAGTTTGCGTTACCTCGAGATGTTTGTGCTGTATTGCGTTTGAACCAAAATTAGATTGATAGTGGTATTTTTAATTAACATTCTACTGGAGTAATAGAACGGGCTATTGACTACGGTCAGAGATCAATTAATTAGATTCAGAGATTGCTGTAAATTCATTCTTCCTCGTCCATTAACACACCACTCGGAGAATCTACCTCGCCACGGATTTACTCTTAATGTAAATACACCTTGCGTACTCAATGGGTTTTGAATAGAAGAGGGCTAGTCCAGAATCTAACCATCCTCCAATTGAATGAGATCAAGCAGATTAGAGGCATTTAGTTCACACAGGCCCTTTTTGTCCTCTAAATCTGCTAAAGTTTTAATTGGCAACACAAAAACGAAGAGAGAACTACTACCTCGCCACGGATTTAATGTGAATACGGAGTGTCTATTGCGCCGTACAAAATACGGCTATATAACTTTTCATTCTATGTAGCCGTACAGCGCAGTTCCTTACTGCGCAGCTCGTAGAATGCGCATGGGCAAACTTTGTTTGGTGATTTCGCCAATCTAAAGTAGAATTCTAGCAGTCCTGATGAGTAGTGATGGGCAGAATCGAGTACTTTTGAGTATCGAGTACTTAGTAATCGAGTACTTTCAAGTATCGAGTACTATTCGAATACACGAAAAAAACGATTAATCGATATAAGAATCTGAGAATTACGATATATGGCTTTTATTTGTAAAAAAACTTAATATGTCACGTGTTACTTAGTATAGTGGTTAGAAGCACGGATTTGGAGTAACACGGAACGCGGTTCGAATCCAGATCTAGGACTCTATGCTTCCTTAAACAAAAAATAATGAAAATCAAATTAGTTTGATTTTTTTTTGCTTTGTAAAAGGATTGGGTTTTTTTCTCTCACAAAACTCTGAATGTTTTCTAAATTAAATGTTTGAACATTTTTTTTTCTTCCGATTTATTAATATAAATTTTTAAAAATTTTGTTTAAATGAAAATTACTATTATTTCTCTTTTTGAACTTGTTAAAAAACAACTGTATTTTGCAAAACCAAAATACAATTTACAAATTGCCGAATTTTTTAATTTTTATCTCGATTTTACAAATCATTTTTTAATTTAAGTTTTTGCATTTTATGGATTTGGTTTTCTACTATAATTTGAGGAAATAATCACTCAACAGGAAACAAGACAAACTTTTATTTTGAAGGGAACCCCAAATATAAGAACAAAAATTCTTTTTCTACAAAACTCTAAAAATATTTTAAAAGATGTAAGAGTGTTATTTTTAATACCAGGATCTGAAACTTTAAAAATATTTCTGTAAACTTAGCCCTTATTTCAATTCTTAATTTTTTTTTTCAATATGGTATATTCACATTTAATAAGATTAAAATCTGCTTGTTGAAGTTCAGACAATTAAATTAATACATATTACACTTGCACTGAACTAGTAAAAATTTGTAATTCCAATATTTAGGTAGTAATATTAATAACGATATACATATTAAATTTTTATCATGTCAGGATTTTTGCTTCACATACTGAGCAATATAGGGCTCTTACAATGACAAAATAGGAGGGCATTTATCATCATTTCATAACTTATTTCATAGTTCAGAAACCTGTTCGGTGAGACATTGAAAATTCAATTAAAATAGTACTTTATTTCTAGTCCTCGTCTACAAGTTCTCATAATGGCTTTATTTTCCTTCCGTGCTTTCTTTGAATATTATTTCAAATCAGTCACAGTAATGCTCCCAAGTGCTGTGTTCGCATTAAACGTCAGGGTGGTCATGTTCGATGAGATTTGTTTCATTAGCAAAACTGACCGTATCTTGATGCACGATATATCTCATAACTAGAGGAAAACTGACCCAATCTTCATCTTGTAATCAGATATTTTTTGTACTTGATGTTTTTCGTTGCAACCACTAGGGTGGTTAAACTGAATTCTTATTAAATTTGAAATTTTTAGAAACTTTAAAGCTTATTATTGTGAACTTAATGTTTCTTAACTAAATTAATTTCAAATTTTTAAAATACCATTTGGTGTTAAATTTTGAGTAAATATTTTTATTCCAATCAATTGAATAAAAACACCCAAGCTTGTAAAATCTATATATTTTAATTGGATTTGCTTAAGTGTAAAGAACCATAAATTAGTAATTTTTTGTTAAACCCACAGATCTTAAGAACATGTCATCCACGACTGAGTGTCAGTACAATAACCAACAAATTAATGTAAATGCTGAGAATGGAACAAGTATTGTTCAGGGGCTGTTTCTTCTGGTGTCTAATTTCTATCTCTTCCAAGGAAGGCACTTTGGACACATTCGTCTTGTTCGAGAATTTTTCTGCTACTAACGATACTCACACTAATATTACATAACAGGGCACCGTTTATAGGCAATGCCATCTACATTTATAATAAGTATATTTCAGACTGAATACACCAATTTGATGTTTTGAAAGCTATTACAATAATATTATGTAACTTAAAACATGTCCTAAAATGAACGACTCCATTTCCACATCACCCATGGGGTAGGAATCATGATGCACTTTTTTTATAGAGGTATCGCCAAGAGCTCTAATCCTCTTTAGCAGAGGTTCTCACCTCTAAATTTAATAACCAGTTTACGATGTAAACTGATTTTTCCCGAAGGAACCCTAGATATAGAATGCATGAAAAACTAAATTTAAAATTAGGAAAACTGCAAACATTTAAATTACTTTACAAACTTTAAGGAGGGAAAACACAAGAAAGATCAAGCTAGAGAGGAAAACCACTGGTCTTCTTCAGATTCCAAATGCCTAAAAGAAAAGAGAAAGCAAACATAAAAACATGTGTGCCGAACTTAGCCACCACTACAAAATTTAACTTAAGTTAACCAGTATATATAACTAGCAGTGTAACCCTTCTTTACTTTTAATACTTTTGGTAGATACACGCTGCTAAACATATAATGTTTAAGAACAGTTCACTATCGGCAATCTTCAAGCAATTTAATGACTGATTGTCAGGACGTAAATGAAACCATGTATCTTCTTGGCCTCGATGGTGGACACATCTAATCTCGCTTCTAATTTAAGAGCCTAAGTTGTGTCTAAGATTCAAGTGAGACGAGAATTAACCATCTTTTCAAAAAGTTAGCACATGCAGCTGGTGAGTGTGATTGGCTTATTGTTATATGCATTTGTTGGATCTTTACAGGTTTTTGAAAAGGTATAAAAAAGGAGTGTATCCAAGTCAAAGGGAAGACATGTTCCTCCAATATGTGATGATACAGATGTAATATGTTATAAAGTGAGTGACAGAGGAAAGATGTATCATTAGATATACAATGCCATCAGGACAGGCACAGTTTTTCTGGTACTTTTAAAAGCATCACATCAATCCTTTTTCTCTGAATTGAGTTATACGAGAGTTCAGATCAAGAATGGAAATTAATGCAATGGGATTATGCATGTTTTGTGCGCTGAAATGTCTCTGGATAGGTGTTAAAACAGGGAGCTGCAGAAAAAGCATGTGAAATGGCATTTACTATCGACAGGCTCTGAGATATGTTGCCCATTTGCTTCAACGAAGGAGATCGAATATAATCTCATTGCCTTCCGAAATCTGTCCCATAACTGTGTAGGAGCAGCAGATGTTATGCTAAAAGCATATTTTTGCCAAGATTCCCTTAGGCCTTTGTGTCGCACTCTTTGAGCATTGCCTTTCACTCGTTACTGCATAAAAATGAGCACTTTAGGCGCTGAATATCACTTCTTGCTTCAGCGATCTAATGTACATCATGCTTATCTTGTCTCATATAGAAATCTTTGTCATAATATGAACACTTACGTTTTTATTCTTTTAAACCTGATCTGGATGACTCAGTTTCAAATATATCTTGGTAATGGGAATTTTAGTTAACGTCGTATTAAAGCAACACAATGGGCTATTGACGACCGTCCGGGATCAGTCCCTTAAGGGAAAGATCCATGGACAACACTTCATGATTTTGAACCACGGTCAGATGACGAAGCAACACCTGAGCTGGCACCCCACTCTCCAAACTTCTACACCAACCCAATGTGAAGACTTTGGGCCACGACAGATTTAAGGTGCACCAGCCGCCTCTACACCATACGCTTACAAACATCCATGCCAAGACCCGGATTTGAACAAGAAACGTTCCGATCTAGAGGCTAACACCTTAACCACTATAGTACCGGTTGATCGGCTCAAATATATCTTGAGATATTTAAGATTCATACACACGATGACATGCAAAACAGGGAAACATATCGAAAACAATATACAAATGATAAAGCAGTTGCAACTAATTCAAGAGTTTTACTGGATTATACTAGATATTAGAACCAATTAAATTTTAGAAACATTAATTTAAAACATAAATGAAAACAAATAAGAACTGAAAGCAACACAACATTTACTCAAATGCAAGAAAGAACCCAACATACAAATGATAAAGCACTTGTAACTAATTTAAAAGTTTTACAGAATATTCTAGATTTTAGAATTAATTAACTTTTTAAGCAATAATTTTTAACCTTTATGAAAAAGTAAACAAGAAATGAAAGAAACATTTAAACTTAATAATGACCCCAAGTAACTTTGTTAAGACTAATACTATCACTTAAAAGAATTAATCTAGAAATTAAAGAAACGTAATAGAACTGATAATACTTAAGTGATTTTCCTAAGCGACAGCAAAATGTTCTTGTAGAAAATAAAGGGCATAGCATGTGTACTTCACTGATAATCCAGCCTGTCTATTCGGGAAATTGCTTCCAGAAAATTTTAAATCCAATTTCTTAATCGATGGAACTTTTCAGCATTTCATGCAGCACATATTTTTTCAAGATAGCATGTAAAAATTGGGAATTTGTAGCCATTTACTCTGGTCAGGTACTTTGAAGAAAGTAACAGCAATCTCAAGAATGAAATAATAACGTTATTTTACTTGAAGAAACAGAAAAACATTTTGAGCATAAAAGTATCTTATTTGTATAGATAATTTTAATACCAGAAATAAAGCCTGAAAATTAAAATTTTAAAAAAATTGACAAATTTAAATACAATTTTCAACAATAAAAGGCAAACTCAATGTCTTTTGCAAAGAAATCCAATCTCTCAATCGATGGAATTTTTCGACGCTTCATTCATCACGTGCATTTTCAAGATTTATAAAATTGGGAAAAGCAAAATCGAGACAAGAAAAATAAAACTAACGAGAACCACAGATATCCATACTTTTACAATATGACACTTCTGCTACTTAAGAATACGATGAATTCTCAGGTGTTCGAATACGCAGCGACATACTTTTGGTATTTGAACAGCCAGCATGAGTACTCTTGTATGCGAATACCTTTGATGAGTACTTACTACTTTGTATGAGTACAGGAACTACTACTAGAGTACTTCCGGTACTCAAATGAATACTTTTGTAACCGATACTCCTAGGATGAATACAACTACTTTAGTACTTCCTGTATTCATGAATACTTCCTGTACTCATATGAGTACTTTTGTAACCGATACTTTGGATGAATACAACAACAACTACTTGAGTACTTCCGGTACTCATATGAATACTTCCGGTACTCACATAAAAGTATCGAGTACAGCGCTTACTTTTAAGTATCGAATACATGAGTACTTTTGTATTCGAATACTCCCATCACTACTGATGAGCCATAAGTAAAAGCATTTGCCATTTTGAAGGACGTGGGATTATGTTTAATGAGTAGACGTCTTTTGTGTGCCGACCTAGTGTTTTTCCATTTAGAAGCTAAATTTATGTAAGCAATAATATTTTTATTTGAAATTTAATATTTTCATTGCTTTATATTTGCTTTGCAAATTGTTTTGTTCCGTTAAGTTAGCTTGTATTTAAATGCTATTCTACGAATTACACTTTTTGATGGGCAGATGAAGGCTCTTAATTTGCTTATTTTTCCTTCATTTTATAACCCGTTTTGAAATGTATTGCTCACTTGCTGTGCTAAATGGTTAATAACGTTGAGTTAGCTTGTTTTTAAGTGCTACCCAACGGAATTTCCTTTTTGGCGAGCAGATGAAAATTCTCGGTTCGTTGCTTTATTTTACCTATTTTATTCTTTATTTTCCTGTTGTGCTCAGTATTGTTCCTTTGCTATGTTAAATGGTGAATTCCGTTGAATTTAGCTTGTTTTTAAATGCAACCTAATGAAGAAAATTCTTGTTCAATTGCTTTCTTCCCTACATTTTAAATGGCCCTTTGCACCTTAAAACCCTAACCAAGTTATACATTTTAAAAATGAGTTGTCTTTTTCCATAGTGTATTGCTATAATATGGTAACTGGTTAGGTAGTCCCTCACTCTTTCCAGGGTGATGGCGCAATGATTATGCCCACTGTACTAGAAACCTGTGAGCTGTAGGAAGTGAAGGTGTGATTCCTTCATTGTATTTATCTTCTGTGTCAGAAAAATTTTCTTTATGTGCATGTCTATTACTTGATGTTTGCAGCACATGTGTTGTTCACTTTATTCATTATTTGCAAGTTCCATTGAGTTAGCTTGTTTTTAATGTTACCTAGCAAAATTAATTGAGAATATTTTGCGTTTAAATAATATTCCTTTTTCTTATAGATGTGATGTATGCGTTTCTTTCATCAAAATTTTTGCAACCACAAAAGTGAAAATTTTCTTGCTGTGTTAAATTGTTCTGCTGGTTTGTTAAATATGTTGAAAATATCTTTTAATTCCTTTATTGTGAGTTCTTTTAGGTGGAAACAAGAATGTTTTTACTGTAAATATGAGCCCAAATGCATTGACACATTTTACAAATTATCTCAATTTTAATTGTTATTGTAAGATAGAAAATAATTCAAGAATTTATTTTGCTTGAAAAAACCTGTATGTCCCATTTCAGCCTCTACTCCCAACCAGCTGTCACTGAATTGATGTAGGATCACATGAGGGATTTTGATGAGCACGTTAAAAAGAACAAGATAATGCACTCTTAGATGTTGAAATTTGTACTTTTCGTGTGCTTCATGGATGAAATAAAAATAGGATATGAATGATTTTTTGCGTGCCAATTATTATCTGTTCAAGGACTTTCCTTCGAGAAAAGCAGATTATCATCATTCATCCATAAAAACTTTCAAGGGGATCAGACTCTTGTGGCATGCTTGGTGTAGATGCTCTTATAACAATTTGTCTAATTTCTCATTGGAATTATTTGCCTCACGTTTGTGTGGATACAAAGAGTTCAGGACCCTAGGAGTTGGCATCTATAGTAGAATGACAATTGATTGTAACAAATATTTCTTTCTACTCACTAAAAACCGGCAGAAGTTGAATTTCAAAGTATTTTTTGGCTAATTTTGATTCTTTACAGTTGGAAGGTTATGGAGGTTTGAACTGATGCCTTTCAAGAGGGGGATCAGCACTGTTTAAAATTTGTTTTCAGTATGTTAAAAACTAGTATGGATGCCCTCGCTTCCTAGTTTAAATAGTAAACCCTTCTAGCATAAAGTCCTTCTTCGTAATTTCTAGCATATCTTTTCTTTATCATAAATAATCGCTCTGTCGTTTTTGAAAAAAAAATGTGTTTAAACATTGACAAATAACTGTTAATAGACAAAACGAAACTAATGTAAAACAACTTTCGTTTCATCTAGTAATAATTAACAACTTTCTGTCTCATTGCGACAAAATAATATTACTTTTTTTATGTAATTAATACAATGTTTATATTCTATCGAGATAATGATGCAGTTTTGTATAAAACCTTTAAAACTTATGTTACATCACATTCGACAGTTGATCCTTACAGCACTTATTTTCAGGTGAGAAATTATCAATTTCTGAACTAAGATTACACATATCTTCAGAGTCATAATGTGGCTTGATCAGATGTTCAATCGGTACATTTATTAATGAAAAACAATTATTAAATTAAAGATAAGTAAAAACCATCAAAATTTAAGCAATATAACCATATCGTAAGAGATACCTACTCCGAAACTTTAAAATCTTTGAACAATCACTTGTATAAAAGGTTTGGATTACATTTTTTTTTTTTTTATTTATTTTACTATTCGAAACTTCAAACACATAGGAGTCTTAAGGAAAGTTAATCAAAATAGTCATCGCCAAGGCAATTACATGGTGGACCGAAAAAAAAATTTCGCTGGTTAAATAAATTACTGTAATGCGAAAATCGTACCTTAGGACTGTGAAAATATTTTTCTAAATCAGACAATTTTTCAATTTGCATATCGTTATTCAAGCTACATAAATTTCCAAAATTTGAGGAATTTCGTCTCAAATCTAGCGTACAGATTAGTCCGAGACCCTTCAAATTTTAATGAAACTTGGTGTAGCAAGTGACATTACCATAGCTATGAATGAAAATAATAACTTAAAAAAAGTTTTGTCCTTTATTCAAAAGGTTATTAAGCTTCAGTTATTTAAAGCTTAAATGAAAATGTACTGCATCTTTAAGATAGCTAATTAATTTTTGGGAAGATACAGACTTGGTAATCTCTCATTTTAAAGCTATTTTATTGGGATTTAATTTCTTCAATTTAATATAAATCGTAACGCATTTTAATTGTATTAGATCTTTTTAATGTATCGAATTTTACAAATAGAATATTTACAAAAGGTGCAGCTTTAAAAATTTAACAAATTACGTTGTACATCTTCCCCCCCCCCAAAAAAAAAAAAATACCCAACCACTCACCTGTTTGTCTTCGGCACTACAAGATAAGAACTGATAGTTATTTGTGAAGAAGTGTTCAGTTTCCTGCTACTCCTAACAGGAACAATTAGTAGCGGATCAAGTCAAGTGGGGACCCCAAGCGGTAAAAATTTCGGGGCCCTCAATCTCAAGTTAGAAAAAAAAGTTTCAAGAAAACTGTCCTTAAGTTATTAACAAAAAAGAAAAGTAATCAAAATATTTTCATACCACAGCCCATTAAATAAACTTATTAAAAAAAATAAAAAAAATAAAACATTTTTACATGAATTTTCGTCTTACTTTATTTCATGCAAATTCGTCAATTATTTTGAAGTGTCAATTCGTTTTACGATTCCTTGCTCTATATACAGAATGGTCATATTAATTAATATTTCTTCTACCATAGAACTCCTAAAATTATTTTTTACACGCTTTAAAACAGGAAACAACCTTTCTCCTGTTGCAATAGAAAAGTAAATTGTTAAAAAAAAATTTCAATAATGTTTCAGCATTCGGAAATGTGCAAGACATTTCTTTATCAGCTCGATAGATGACTCGTGTGGTTTATATGTGTCCTCGTTTTCTTTAAGAAATATTAAAAAACTAGCCACTGCGTGGCTAGAACGACGTTGCCCGTGCAAACCAATAACACGGGCAACACCGTGATGTAAGGTATTAAGCTGGTGTAAAATTTTCCTCAGATTTCAAATCCGTTGAAGATATATTCAATTAAAAATTATTTATTTAAAGAAAATCGTATTTTTAGGTACCAATCTAAACTGAAATTTTTCGCAGTTTTCCAATCCGTTGAAATTAGTCTTGGAGATAGAAAAAAGAAGTGTGACTACAATTAAAAGATTTATCGTCTGGCTGGATAAACATTTCTCCGCGCAAAAGCAAAGCGGAAACGAAAAAAATAATTTTCTCCACGTTCTGCATATGAAAAAACTTGCCATAATTCCAAACCTTGACTGCAAGGTCGCATGAGTAGAAAATGTTATCCACGTTTGAAAAATCGATTGAGAATAAAACTATCAAATTCACATTTAAAAATCTTCTAGATTGGATTTTAAAATTCGCCGCTACACAAAAATTGCAAACAATTCGGACTACCTGTGTGCCAAATCTCATTGCTGTAAGTGCCATAGAATCGTCAGGATTTTGCGGCCCAAAACAAACAAACACTTTCTTTTATTATAGTACAGATGATCAAATTCGTCTTCAAAAGTACAAACACCCAAGTCATTTTTGTAAATATTCTTCAACTTTTTTTTTATCGTGTTCTTTTTTTCTACTGATAAATCCCAATAAAAAATATTCGAAAAGGCTCCACAACAACTCCATACGTTCTTTGAGATAATTCTGCCTTGGTGTTATCACATATGAAAAAAATCGAATTCATTGACTATGAAATTTTCTCTCATTGTAAATGCATGTCCAACTCCTTTGTTTTCATTTAAAAAAAAAAAACTTTTTTTTTTCTTATTTGTTGTTTGCGAGTTTAACCATCTTTTACATTAAATGACAGCCCTGATAAATCAGTTGCCTCTTTTTCAACTTCTCTTTAAATTATTGATAAAATTTACTAATGACTTCAGGATAGATAACCTTTCAATAGTTCGCATTCCACTGGTTGCAGTTATTTACTAATAGCATTTATCCTTTATAACATAGTATTCCAACTAACTGTCATTAGGGAGGTTTCATATTTGTTCATTTTCCTCAGAAGTGAAGTCGCCTCCAATATGGTAACTTTGTTTCTTCGGAATTACAAATTCCAGGTAAAGCCTCATATATATGGGTGAAACCAAGTTTTATAGTTAATACAGCATCTGCTTTTGCTGACCATCGTATGTTAGGAAGTCTTTTCACTGCTCATAAAGACGCACATTGTAAAGACACACACACTGTCACAACTTTTCTCGAACCTTAATGAAAAAACATTTCAAGACCTCGGGGCCCTACGCGGCCGCTTAGTCCGCTTAATCCGCCACTGGGAACAATCACAAGCATCCATGCACTTACAAACAGTGATTTGAGCCAGGGACCTACTGGTGGCAGACAAATGCTTTTAAGAGAATATGTTGTCATAGAGCGGGGTTCATGTTTCACATGTACGGAGACAACCCACGTACGTCGTATAAGTCCCAACTTTAAAGCATAAACACTCATATTACTGTAGCATAAACACTCATATTACACTATTCATTCAAACACGAGATAGCCTGATGTAGCGTTCTTTCAGTCAAAAGTTCAGCACTTCCCTCCACTTTTGGGTTTTAGTCCACATAAGTCAGTCCTCGGTATAAAGACAATCAATGCCAGGGACATACTTTAGTTTTAAAACAAAGTCATTTTTATACATTTTAAACAGATCACAGCTCAAAACTGCATATTGTGGTAGAGTAGTCTGGAAAAAACTAAAACCTTGATTACCAACTATTATACCTGACTACTTAAGCACTGGCTAATAAAACCTCTAATCCAATTAAACATGTATGATTTTACACCAATTGAAAAGAGTTTTAACAATTTCCCTCTATACTGCATCGTAAACTGACATCAAATCAACAACAACTGCTGTCATTACATGCTTGTTTTCCAGCGCATTTTTAATAGCGTTTAGCTGAAATTTCCATACTCTGTTCTTCGGTAAGTGTGAGCAAGTAGTAACAAGAGCTACCAAAAACCAATAAAGGATATTAAAGGATTCTTTCTATCTTTTAAATTAATGCATACATCAATTATCTCGGGTGGGAGTTATGGATAAAAATCAGTTACCAAAAATTTCAGATACTATAAGTCAATTTAGTGGATGTGGTGATTAAAGCCTAACCCAGGTTTTTCAGTCTTTTCTACACCCCCAAATGTGATTAATGACTTCTGAAAATTTATTTTCAACTTCTGGTGTAACAGTACTGAATTCACTTTGCAAATTACAACAGTAGAAAGAATTCAATAAACAAGGGTAAATATCTTCAAAATCAAATTTATCTATGAACCAAAGAAAAAAAATATATATATCTGAGGCCAATATGAAAATAAAAATAATTTTCAAACTGCTTTAGAATTATACCTTTTTCATGAAGACCTTTTTGGAATGCAAAAAAGACTAATTCAGATGAGCAAGAAAGAAATTCCCACATCCAAGCATATTGACTAATATTGTGTAAATTTTTGAAGTAAGTAATAGTTAAAACTATTTTCTTGTCAACTGAATTCACATTTTCAGTTTCCATGTGTTTAAAAATTATATTTGTATTTAAGTCAGCTAGATTTGTGTTCAAAATAAGATTTTTGTGAATACTACGTACTTTATGTTGGTTGTACCGAGGGGCGCCAACCAGAGAGAACCCCGACACATCATTAATTATTATTACTGTAATTATTGATCAGATATAAAAATAAAAGTATTTAATATAATTTCAAAGTACACATAAAAATTTCTTTTACTAAAACGGTAATTTATCTTCATACATAACTTTCAAAATAGCTAGTCGCATGAATTTTGGCTAAGTTAGAAAATAAAATTTATGTCTATGTAAAAGAGAAATTAAAGGTATAGTAACTTAGAGTTATGTAATCGGGGGTGCATTTGAATTATTCTGATGAAAGGTTGTTCACTGTTCCTATTATGCCCAGCTAAATTCTAAATTGAAATACTTAGCTTTGTCAATGGTGAAAAGGAATTTACAAACTCGGTTTTTTTTATGACTAACCTTATGCATTTGTATTGCAGAATCTGAGAACTTAGAACCCAAAATTGGAAAGTTTCATTTTCGGCAGGGTTACGTGTAAGCCAGTGAATGGCTCTGGGAGCTCAAAAATTCACCCCAGAAGTATTGTTTTCTGGTATTTAAAATATTTCTTCACATGAAATACTCTAGATGCATGCGTGAAGGCCTTTATTTCATTCATCTTCAAGAAAAGTAATGGTTCATAAATCGATATTATTTATGAACTATTATTTCTTACATGATGTAATAATTCATTGAATTAATTTGATCTTGAAGTATAAAAGCAATATTTTTGGGCATTCGTTTTCTTTTCTCTCTCTTAACCAGCTTCTGACATGTACTTAAAGTGCTAATACCCAGCAATGACACAAAGTAAAAGGGAGCTTTCAGAAACAAGGGTATTTTAAATATTTGCTTATCTCTCCAAGCAGCTACGATGAGATATCTCGTCAAACAAGATATGGCTAATTTTTCTGAAGAACAACTAGTCAAGATCTTTTGTTAAGAACGATCCGTTTGAAAAGAAATCTAACAGATTTCACCACGTGGTTTGTCGTTTTCATTCCCTTTAGGAAGCACAGGTGCATCGCGCGTGTTAATGGTTTTTCTTGTTGTCTAGAGTGAGTTGCCCGAGACTTTTGAATGATAGGGGTCATTGTTGTTCGATTGAGTTGACAGAAGATTGATGTTTCGGTTCAATTGGTTTTAAGAACAGTTTTTCTGTGTCCTCATGTTTCGAAGAATTTTCTTTTGCATGTGATTCTCTCTCTAATGTTGTTCCTATCTCTAAATAAGGCACACAAAGAATTCTGCATCTCTGTTATGGGCATCTTCAGTTAACAGTTTTGCTTCATAAAAGGCTTTGTCAAGAAATTACCTGAAGTACTGGGCTTTTAGTGAATGCACAACTCGGACTCTGTGAGACTTGGGAGAGCCTTGAGTAGACTTTTAATCCAGAGACTTCAACTATACAACTGAATATGAACAGCGAATTATATATTGCGGAGATTGTCAAAGGCATACCTTGTCTTCTAAGAATGGGATATAGACATAGAGTTCTCAGAATAAATGACTGTTGCACCAGCTGGAGTAATTATCCACAAGAGGGCGAGAGAAGACGTAGTTACTCTAGTAAAATACACAGTCATTTTAAAGAGTCTCATCCTTTTCATTTAATACATTTTAAACTAATTATTATCTCTCTAAATTTCCAATTTCTTCAAACATCTGATATGACCTGAGTGTCAAAAATTCAGAAATGAAAAATTCTGTCATTTAACTTCGGAAGTTAAAAACACACTTAATTTAAATTAAACACATCCCAAAATTACAAACATTAATGTCATTTTTGTAAATATCCTTAAACTCTCTTTTTTGTCGTGTTCTACTTTTAATCCTGTCTTGGTGTTATCACATGACATAAAATGCATTGACTGTGAAATTTGCTCTTATTGTAAATTCATGTCCGACTTCTTTGTTTTTATCAAAAAATATTTTTATCTTTTGCTGTCTGCGAGTTTGTCCTTCTTCCACATTAAATGATAGGTTATTATGATAACAGTTGCACCACATTAACCTTATAAAACAATTGCCTCTTTTTTCAGTTTTTTCAAATTCTTCTCTGAAATTATTGATAAAATTTTCTAATGCCTTTAATAGAATGGATCTATTCAATAGTTTGCATTCCACTGATTGCAGTGATTTACTAGTAGCACTTATTATTTGTAAAATAGTATTCCTAATAATTGCCATTGGATCAGTTTCATATTTGTCTGTTTAAGAAGTTGTCTCCGATATGGAAAGAAGAAGATACACTGGAAAGAAGAAGAAGGAGGGGGGGATTTGATTCAGCTTTTCAAGTTTGTAAAACAAGGGGACACAGAGGGCTTAAATTTCAATAGGGATAACAGAACAAGGGGTCATGGGTATAAATTGAATAAGACACATTTTAATCGGGATTTAAGGAAAAACTACTATTTTAATAGGGTAATAGACAGTTGGAACGCGTTGCCAGAAAATATAGTTAATTCAAAGGGAGTGTACGAATTTAAGATACAATTGGATAGTCAGTGGGAATTCATAAACAAAGGACCAGCCTTGTTGGGCTCGAGCCTGTAGCTGGTCGTCAATATTTGTATTTGTATTTCTTTTCTTCTTCTGAATTACAAATTTCAGTTAAAGCCTCTTTAACATGGGTGAAACTAAGTTTTACAGCTAATATAGCATATGTTCTTGTTGACCATCTTGAATTAGAAACTCTTTTCACTGCACTTAAAGATGCACATTGTAAAGACGCTGGCACAACTTTCCTCGGACCCAAATGAAAATACATTTTGTGGGCCCTACGCACCCGTCTCTGCTTGAGGGTCATTGACACGAGGTACAAACCGCAGATTTTTTTCTTCCTCGAAGTTTTCGAATGAGCAACTGAAGAACGAAGTGTTTTCCCTTCAACTGTCCCATAACTCTTACCCTCCCCTCCCCATAAGAGACGCTGTGCGTCCGGTGGGACTGGAAGGGGCAAAGCGAAGAAGTGAGAACAGAAACTAAGCAGATCTGATCATTCCTTTGCTTTTTGATCGGAAATTTTTTTCGTCAATCTGAATTTTAAAGATACAATCGAGGGAATTTGAATAAAAAAAATTAACGTTATATATATAAATGTATGATTTTGCTCTGAATGTATTTTTTTGTATCATTTTTATACCATCTAAACAGTGCACTGTTACAATTCTGCTCAACTAGGTAACACATTTCAATAATTTGATAATGGTATTCAACTAGTTACCATCGTCCCAGCCTAAGCCATTCGGTGTATCGCCACGTAATTTTGAACCACGGTCAGATGATGAGGCAACATCTGAGCTGGCACCCCACTCTCCAAACTTCCACACCAACCCAACGTGAGGACTTTCGGCCACGACAGATTTAAGGTACACCAACCGCCTCTACACCATACGCTTACAAATATCCATGCCCTGACCCGATTTCGAATCAGGAACTTTCCAATAATTTGATAATATAATAACTTTATTTTAAAACGCAGAAGAATAAAAGTGTATGAAAGCTCAGTCAGGGGTTACATGAACAAGAAAAGTTGAAACTCCTGCAAAAGCTTTTTATCAGAAAAAATAATTATTGATTAAATGTTTTTAATTGTTTTATCACCTTTCTTCTACTGAACTTGGTTTTAAATTTATAATATCTAACTTTACTGTAAATATAATTACTGAGGGCAGGAAGGGGGCGGCAAGTTTCCAGTAGCCCAGGGGTGGCTAACCTTTTACATACCACATGCCAATTTTTTTTCACATTCGAATTCATATGCGTCTTACAACTCGAGCACCTTTTTTACTTTCTTAAGTTTTCATGGTCCAGGCATATTCTTAATAACCTTTTTAATAAAGGTATGTTTATGCACATAATTAACATTTTTAAATGAATTAATTATTGTATGTAAAACAATATGTATTACATCACATAAACATTACTTTCCATTAATGATACTTTTGAGACTGGGTTTGGCTAGTCTGAATGTTTGGTGTTAAATTTGGTACTGAGAACAGAAGAGAATTTTTAAAATTGAATCAGTCAATCGTGACTTTCGTTTTGCTTTTCATGAATGTAAATTTCATTAATGAAAATACTAGTTCAAATCTGTATGTCGTTCCTAATAATAACAGCAGAATAATTATAGAAAACGTCCACAGGAAAATAGACAGAGAGGTTTTCTTGCCTTTTTGTTAACCTATTTGTTTCTTTGAATACCTTTTTGTCTGCCAGACACGAAAGCATAAATTTAAACTTTTCAATTTGTCGGAACCAAATTGTTCTAGAATCAAAAGGAAATATCTGGAATACAATGTTTTCACAAAGGAAATCAAAACACTTATATGCCTTTGGATTTTCTTAATTGCAGGCTTATTAGAAGAGTACTTTGCTTTTGTGAATATTGAGAGGTTCTTTCTATTGAAGTTTAGCTTTCTATTTAACCTTAGTTTATTTTGTTCCAAAGGGTTTACTATTTAAACTATGAAGTGAGGGCATCCATACTAGTTTTTAACATACTGAAAACAAATTTTAAAGTGTTGATTCCCCTCTTGAAAGGCATCAGTTCAAACCTCCGTAAACTTCCAACTGTGAAGAATCAGTGCCAAAATTAGCCAAAAAATAATTTGAAATTCAACCTCTGCCTGTTTTTAGTGAGTAGAAAGAAAAATTTGTTATAGTCAATTGTTATTCTACTATAGATGCCAACCCCTAGTGTCATGAACTCCTTGTATATCCACAAACGTGAGATGCAAATATTTCAAATGAGAAATTAGATAAATTGTTAAAAGAGCATCTACACCAAGCGTGCCATAGGAGTTTGATCCCCTTAAAAGTTTTTATGGTAGACCAAGGAACCTCAAACATAAGGGGTAAACATAACGAATAATAGAAATAACCAAATATGCAAAATGATTCGATCTCTCTTAATAGACTACTTTACCAGAAGCCTCAAAATCAGCGCAATTCTCTGAATGCGTGATAAATTTATCTTGCAATGACGAACAAAATGGCGTGGAACTTTATTATCGCACAACTTGAGCGTAAAGGAAATCAAACGATAAAAATTAAAGAGTCGATAAGAATTATCGAAAAACGATAATAATTATCGATAAAATTCAGTAATTAAAAAAAAACAAGGGCAATAAATTTTTTTAAAGTTGGAGTATGGGAACTTTTAGGACACCCTGTACAAAAGCTTCAAAAGAGAATACGAAATGTCTAAAATAAATATGTTGGTATTTCATGATCAGTAGATGTAGCGTTTTTTGCATTTCAGGTTAAAATGTCCCACACAAATGTTAAACACCAATGTCCAATTAGTCCCCCAGAAGATAATGAAATTAACCTAATTTGGGGCAGCATGACCTATAGCAGTCCTTGCGCCATTAAATAATAAACAAACAGAAGCAACATAGTAAAAATAACAGTATAAAAATGAATTAATCGATACATCGGGTAAATATGCAATTATCTCCAATCAACACCCCATTAAAAATTTTGTACCCCCCCCCCCCAGTTTTGAATCCTGGATAAATTCCTGCTTCCATATCACATTTTATTGTGTTGGATATAAAACCTTTCTGTTTGTTTTGCGGTTTGCAAATAATAAAAATTGGTGTTTAATTAATTGTTTTTTACAATTTGAATTTAAAATGTTAAAAATAATTTAGACAACTACCTATCCATACAAACGCTTACGTGTAACCACATTTTTACTCAAAGAAAGCAAATTAATATTTCAATGAAATGGATTAAAATATTTTAGCCTACATGTGATTGTGATTTTAATATGCCAGCCCAGTAAAGGCACTTGCAAAACAATTCAAACTTGAATGTTTCAAGTACTTTATCTATTTTTCGAAATGGTTAAATAATATGGTAGATACTACATGAAAATGCACTTTTACTGAGCTTGATGTGAAGAGATATCCAATTAAATTTTAAATATGGAGGAAAATCTGAAATTATTAGTAGAAATTGAATCTTGATTTTTACGTTAAAATGGAAAAAGAACATTTTCCAATAACTTATTTTATTGGAGACGTGAGATTAAAACTAGTAATACTCATTGCTCTCAAATGGTAAATCAAGTATAGCAAAAAAGTGCAAAATTTTAATGCGTACATTTTTTTTCCATCCAAATTGCAAATCATCTCCCTCAAGCATATCTGCAATAAAAAGGATTTTTTTCAACTGTTCACATGAGAATTCGGACCTGGTTTTAAAAAGAAATGAATTATTTGATCAAAACCTGTTTTCGTTAGCAAAATGTAGTCAACTTGGCAAATATTTCACAATTTGATGGATTTTAAATATTTGATCATTTGTTGTATGTTATTAAAAAGGAATTAAAAAAAAATATATAATTTTTTATTTGTTTATTTAAAAACATTTATACGCATTCCTCTTTTGTGAAAAAGAATTCTTAATAATGTGTGCAAAAGTGGCTAAAAATAAACAAAATTACTCCATTATAAAACAAAAATGCAAACTTGTATTTCTTCTTTAAAAATTCATGTCATTAAATCTATGGTTCGGAACACACACAAAACATGAAAAATATTTAAAAGACAGTTTGTGCAAATTTTCCTGAATTGACCAGGAACACATTTCATTACTTTAATTTCCAATCACTTGTTAGTATCCATCCCATTCCGCGCACTTTGCGCCATAAAACCCAACCATTCATTTTTTCCCGCGGTCATTTCCACAACCCATCCTCGATTCATATACGGAGAATCTTAAAAAGGCGGGAAACGGTAGGGAAAATGCGTCTTCCTTCCACAAAAAAGGATTGCCTTTTTTGGCAGTTTATGGCAAAGGCAAAATGGATCAAAATACTACATAATCGCCAAAAACAGAATGCCTCTCTTTGCCGTCTAACGGCAGAAGTGAAAATACTGCGCAGTAAGGAACTGCGCTGTACGGCTACATAGAATGAAAAGTTATATAGCCGTACTGTACGGTTCAATAGACACTGCCAATGTGAATACATCTTGCGTACTCAATGGGTTTTGAATAGAAGAGGGGTGAGTCCAGAATCTAACCATCCTCCAATTGAATGAGATCAAGCAGATTAGAGGCATTTACTTCACACAGGCCCTTTTTGGCCTCTAAATCTGCTAAAGTTTTAATTAGCAACACAAAAACGAAGAGAGAACTGAACTGCATTCAACGAAGTATAACGCTCATAACAAACAAAACAAAACAAACCATGAAAGGTTTGAAAACAAAAACTTGCAGCTATATTCATTTTTCATGGTAAAATGTCCCGCTTGTCTTCTCGGAAGAAGACACCAGTTTCTACATGTGCTAAAATTTTAAAATGTTCTCTATGGTTTTTTATATTTACGAATTTGCTGCTGTTTTATTATCTTTATTCAACTTATCAACAACCAGAATGCTTAAGAATCGGCACTTGTAGCATTCATAAAGGAAGGACATTACCGCGTGAAAAGTGGGGACAAACATTATACTTAAATGTTTTGATGAAATATTTCACCCGTGTTGGTAACGAATGGAGACTTTTACCTACATCTGATTCTAAATCCATTCACAGTTCTGATGATCTCAACTGCACATCTTTACGGAACTTCGAAAAAGTTAGATTTGTAGCTGCTGGATACACAAAATCGACTTTTAAAGTTAAACTTGACAATCAGACTTTGTCTTTAAAAACTGTAAATATTGATGGTCATGATATTAACTCGTGCCTACTGCATCGAGATCGGTACTTGTATGATTGCTTTCTTTTAGCAGCTTCAAAACTCTTGAGAGAAATTGCAATCCTGAGGCATATTTCGCACAATAATATTGTCAAGGTATATTACACTGATTATAATATCTAATGTCTTTTCATTTTGTATTATTGTAGTACTTGGCTGTGTAGCATAGCATTGGTAACTGTGATGCAGATTCTGTAGAAATCTAGTCATGCACAGTTTTAGACAATCTTGTTAGTCAACTTGGAACAGCTACACTCTACGTGTATGAACGATGGCAACGGCCTTGGCAGTTTTTTTTTGGCGCACTTCTAAAGTCGCCAAGGAAATAATTATTACCCAACTCTTTTTCTGTCACAAATTTTTTTTCTTTTTACAACACACTTTAAAAAAAAAAATTCAGAACGTATTGAAAAGTATACTTTTTAAGATCTTTCACAAAAAGTAGTAAGTTTAAGCACATATCAAAACACATTTGTGAACCAGCAGAGAAACTAAGCTTAGAATGTTGGGTAAGAACACCCTGAAACTTATCAATTACACTAAATACAGTAGGCATGTTGAAAAAGAAAAAGATTTACAAAAGAAAAAAGCAAGAACTAATACAACCTGATAACGTCAGAATTCTTTCGTAAAAAATAATATAAACAAAAATGGTAAAAAAAAAAACTCTTAATCCTTTTGTGCAAAATATTATAATAAAATAAAAATTCCTCAACTGTCAAAATACAAATAAATGGACCCATGGTATCACTGAAAGCGATTTAAAAGGACCAATGCAATTAAAGGATATTTAAAAAACAAAATAACCAATGGGAGGAAAGAAAAAATTTCAAACGAATCAATGAAATCAAACGAATTTCGGAAGAACTTCCTAGAATATTCAAAATAAAAATTTAAAGTTTCCGTTTGCCGAGGTTGCCATGAAAACCACAACAACCGTAACGAAAGATGGGTTGCCTTAATTTATCGTAAATCGTAACTAGAAGTGCGCCAAAAATATTGCCAAGCCGTTGCCATCACTCATAAACGTAGAGTGTAGCTGTACTGTCAACTTCGTTCCCTGTTGTTCCTTTTCAGTGAAAATACCATGGAAATCCTCTCTAGCCCTAAGTTAAAAAAAATAGCCAAAAAAGGGTGCACATTGATTGGATGGTGGCCTCATGAGAGGCACCATCCAATTAATTGAGGCATGGCATGGGGAGGAGTCCACACTGATCCATTGGGCATACAAACACCATTCATCACTCATTGTAAGAAATCATTTAAGGCAGACAGGATCAAACATCTGCATCCCTGGCTAGGTTTTTGCAGTATCAATCAAAGGCGTTCAAATAAAATCTAACTTTTCACTCAGATTTTGATACAAAAATTGTTCTTGCCTCAAGTTTCATCAATTATTCTTTTTGCTCTTACCAAATTTTTTCATTTTTTCGAAGTTTAATGAGGATTTTGAATTCATAATTCAAAGTAAATTAGGGGATGCCGAATTTCAACAGTCACTGCCACTGGTGATGCTTCTCAGTTTTGCTGTTACAGCCCATAAACCTTGGTTACAGCCATACCTAAAATTTGATGTGCTCTATTTGTATCCATATTTTATTGTATTGTAATATTTTTTTCTTAATATTCTAATACTTCGGCAAAGCAATGAATAAAGATTGCATTGCCAGTATTTCCTTTTATTAGCATTACAAAAGAAATTTCTTTGAAGCAAAAAAGTTGTATAAATATTATCTTGTATTATTCTTATACCACAGCAATCTAGTGTAATTTATGGGAATTTTTTAAAAATCTGCATCAAATTCTATTGCTTTCCTTGTCATTGAATAGTTTTTATTCCTACATCAGTGATTTTCAACCTTCCTCATCTCATGGTATATGTAAACGCATTCCTAAAATTCAGCAGCACCCCAAAACTTATAGTTACTTCATTTTTTGCCAATTCCACAAGTAAATAGGTGTAATTTTGATTGATTTATAAAAGATAATTGTAATTACCTACCCTTTTTTGCTCCAAATTGGTTTCCTAAAAATTAAAAAAAAATCAACTTACTATCTATACTTTGTAACAAAAATTAACACTCAAAATCATTTATACAGGTATTAATTTTAATTATTTGAACATACACGTCAAAAGTTCAAAACCAAACTTTTAAAATTATTTCACTCTCCGTAAGCGCACCTTTTGAAAATCGTCGGCCTATATAGGAAAAATATTTCATGCAAAAACCTGATTAACTTGATTTTTAATGTGTATGGTTTAATATATCTATTTTATATTAGTGCTTTATCAATATATATCTTCATAAATATCCATAACATAATTTGGAAGAATATTATATTTTGTATGATCATACATAGTCTGGTATGTTTACCTTTGATTTCACAACACTAGTACTTGCTCTGAATAAAATCGAGAAAAGCATTTTTTTTTAAATAAAAAAGTTGTTTCAACTGAAGATCTTAGCTAAATTCTAGTTAAATCAACTTGCAACTACATTCATTAATCTTTTTAATCATGACTTGCGATGACACTGTCTCGATGTTGTGCACTTTCTATTTTTCTACGAGTTGAATCAAACATTTGTAGCTGCTATTTTAACCAAACTTTTTGGCAGCTCTGGGTCACAAATTACTTTTTTTACACGACACACTAAAATGCTGTCGCCACTGAAATTACTCGCAAATGTCCTTTACAGTGGGAAGGTGGTCTACGTAGTACAATGGCTGTCCGAAGCCACACAGCCCAGCGTATGAGTACTGACTCAGGCAGATGAATGATGGTCTGAAAGCGGCTTTTCGGAGCTTGTTTTTTACTGTGGCTGCCCTTATATGAGCTATGAGATTGTCCACATTTGTTTAAAATCAGCAAACTTTTTCTACACATAATGTGAAACAAGTATGCCACGCAAGTAACATGGAGCAATCATTGATAAAGCACCTTAAGTATGTTTTCAGCTGCAGTCATATAACAGGCTGCATCGGAGAGCAGAAGCGCAATATCCTCTCGCATAACATTCAGACATTTCAAAATGTCATATACAAGGCGAACAACATATTGATGTTCGACACTCACCTCGCAAACTCTGCTGTCGATTACTTAAATTTTTTCTGGATTATCAAGAGTACCAGCCAATGTGTTAATGTGCTTCTTGCCGTTTATTTCACTTTAGTTTGTTAGGATGAACATCTTCTTTCCATGAACTTCTTGTTTGATCTGCAATACTTCAGCACTCGCAAGATCAGACACACATGATCAAAGGGTTGATTCAGAGGGCAAAAAATGAAATTGTAATTTTATATAAATTTATTTTAAGCTAAATTTTATAAAGTTACAGGTGGTTGGATGCAAAAAGTTGCATTTATGCAGAAAGTTATGTTTATAACTCGCAATACACCCAAGTAGGAGGAATTTTGGTTTTAGTACTTTTCATGCAGCATAGAATGTGTGAAAAAAGTTGCCCTAATCATGTTTACTTGCCACCAAACGATATCATCATACATGAGGGTTGAGAATGTAAGTCATGATTTTGCTAATTTGTAAGCCACATAAACTAAGAATATGGTACCTACTTAGGAATGAAGTGGTCCAAGTTGTCAAAATAGCTTACAGATGTCAGCATTTCATGCACACTCTAACCAAACAGAAGGATCATTATAAATGAAGTGATGCAAGTCAGACTTACACCTGAAAAATTAGGTCAAACTGACACATCACTTGCTTTCTCAACCCCTCATATCTAGACAGTGTAATGATGGAATTATTACATGGTGTTTGTCACTTTGTTTAGATTTTTGGATACTGCGTTCCTGCTGATCCTGATATTGCTGACCCTAAACAGACTGTTGCGATATTTGAAGAATATGGAGAGCCAATTGATGTTATTAAACTTCTCCAGTTGTCTTGGGAAGATAGATTAAGAGTAAGTTACAAATATATTTTTAATTGTCTGCTGTAAATTTCTATTTATTAATTGGAATTGTAAATTTGAAAAATGTTTTATTTTAATGTTTTAATAATTAACATTGCTCATGCTCAGTTCAATGCGAGAGTGAACATGAATAAAATTTAGGACAAAGCTAATTAATTTTACATTCCACTAGCAGTAACTGCATGGCATTGCCCTTGACAGCATCCTTGTCATGCCCTTACTAATACTGAAAACATTTAAAAGATAAAAGAATTTTAAAAATGAGTGCCACCTCCACCTGACATGACACAGGCTGTTGCCTCATTCCTTGTACTTCACTGAACCACAAAACTGCAGAATTGATACAAATTTAAAAGTGAGTTATGCTTTTAAAAAGTGTTAACGCTAAACCTAGCTGATTCGGATAAAATAAATAAATAACAATGTCTGTGAAATCAAAACCAAATGAATAAAGTTTTATCGAAATTTTTTTTTTAATGGAAAGTAATTAATTTTAACAAACTAATAGCTTTAACAGAACGTAGTTAGTTTTAACAGAATGGGTTGAGCCTGGAACCACTACACCAAAGTTTATTGGAGTGGTGCACTTATCGCACAATAATTCCGATTGCAAAACTTGAAACAGAGAAAGTAAAAGCAAATAATAATACAACTTGATGCAACTGCACTGGA
Organism: Metellina segmentata; assembly: GCA_947359465.1. Classification (NCBI taxonomy): domain Eukaryota; kingdom Metazoa; phylum Arthropoda; class Arachnida; order Araneae; family Tetragnathidae; genus Metellina; species Metellina segmentata. The sequence continues at coordinate 37,636,572 of OX375880.1, read as the reverse complement.
CTGTGACTTCAATCAAAAGAACTTTAATCCTTCCAGTGAAAACACTATTTGTAACATCCCTAGTTGAAACTTGGCGCACGTCTAATTCAAATTAACCATGTCCTTCCCTTATCATTGGACCAGTCACGTCACTGGACAACCATCATGCACTGTGGCAAAGAAGAACCAGTGAGAGAAAAAAAATAATAAATTAATTAAAAAATGTTCTAGATTAAATTTTAAAATTTGGGCTTTGAGATGCATTCAATTCACCTGTAGGACTACCAGTGTGCCAAATTTCATGGCTGTACATGTTATAGATTAGTAAGGACACTGTGCTATAGATTCATCTGGACACACAAAAATACTTCCTTTTATAATAGAGATTGTAATTATTCTTTAAAGAAAACATTTTTAGCTTCTTCAAACATTTTGAATTTATCTGAAATGTATATTTTTTAGGATATGCACACATAGGCATTTAATTCTAAATTAAATTTATTATATTTGATTTAGGCATACATTGCACATATATTGAACTGTCTTATATACTAAATTTGTATTACACTTGTATATTTCACATGTGAACTAAAATTTAATGCTGCTTTAAGTCCAGGTATTTGACATAGGTTTTGTTTACTAAGGGAAATGTAGTGTAACGACTTCGACTAATGCTACAGGTTGAGAAATAAGTGGTTTTATTTCTAGATTAAGGTTGAAATATATACAGTTCTCTTGGAATCGGCGGTCTGGGAATGGTTCCCTTAGAGAATCAGTAGCAGTGACCCGAGTAATGGGGTGAGTTCCAGGCTACGGTCTTTCACGGTTATCTCGGATGAGATGATGTCTGGCGGGATGCCAAGGCGGAGAATCGGGTCTCCTTTGGTAACGGGACTCGAGCGAAGGGTGAATTCCAGGCTACGGCCTTTCACGGTTATCTCGGATGAGATGATGTCTGGCGGGATGCCAAGGCGGAGAATAGGGTCTCCTCTGGTAACGGGACTCGAGCGATAGTCCTCCGACCGGGTGGCCTCTCGGAGCGTTCTCAGGTGAGATCAGAAGGTCGCAAGCTCGTGCGACCGTGGAGCAGTTTAGCCGGCTACCTGCCGCGGCTACTGCGTTCCTCTCAAGGATAATCTGGGGCCGGATGCCAGGGTAAGTTCGGCTCGACCGTCCTGTGGCAATTAAAAACACTCGGAGCTCTTCGAAAAACCGTGTGCGCCTTTTTATACCTCTTTTGGTGGGGGTGGGCTTCTGGCGCTGTCGTCGCTCTTGACGTAATTCACGTCCTGCAATTGGTCTAGTAGGGGGGTCACAGGTGCCCGCTGACCTTATTGGCCTTTGAACCCCGACGGAAAGTCTTGGTTCGGTCTTTCGCTGTCTAGGATCTTATGTCCAGCTCATCCATCATATTGGGGACCAAAAGTCTGTCCATTGTCTCTAACTGTCAATTAGAGCGACTGGCTGTCGTCGCTATTTCCGTTGGACTTTGACGTGGGAGAGAGAGAATATATGGATACTCCACAATCGTGATTGCATATTTTAAAAAGAAAACAAAATAATTTACTTCAGTATTACAGAGGTGTGCATGTTGCCCATTCAGTCAAACCTACCTGCATTGCATACATTTGACAAAAAAATTTTAAGAAAACATTTTTTAATGTGTGATCCTTGTGTATTTGTTCATTATATAAGTGCTGCCTTAAAACAATGAATGGTGGTACTGCTTCCCAATAAAAATCCAGCTCATGCCAGTATCCTACCATAATCAACTGCACAGTGTTCAAGATATTACTAAATGGTTAGGTGTTTATCAATCTCTCTGGATTAGCAGATATCCGCTGTTGAATTGCTATGAAAATCTCAGTTTCCCTGAACCGAACATAAGACCATTGTACAGTGGTCCAAATCAGAAAATTACATACTCATAATTTCCAATAAGGTATTGGAAATTGGATGCGTTTGACCCCAAACTCAGTGCGATGTGGACTTTTGATATCTGCATAGAAATATCCCATTTAGAGCTTTCCCGTTTCATTACTAGTCAATATTAAATTGTGTGGTTTCTGAAATAAGTTCTTTTATGATTTTGTTGGGTAATTACTAACTGGCAGTAGAGAAAGCAATCAGTCATGCAATGTTGTAGCTGAAGCAGGTTTTCTTTTGATCACTAAATTGGATGTATTTATTTAAAACAAAATTGGAACAATATTAATGTTTATTTTAATATTTTATTCCAGATAAGCCTGGGATTATCCAGACTTCTGAAGCATTTATCATCATTTGAAGAGCCCATTGCCTTAAACGATTTTCGAAGGCAGCAATTTATTGTCATAGATGGTGAGCCAAAATTGATTGACGTTGATGACGTTGGATTGCAAGAGCAGAGGTGTAAGGACTCGCCATGTTGCTCTACTCAAACTGCAATAAATCACACACTTTGCATTCCATGTGTTGAAAAGGTGTGTCATGGATACAATGAGAAGCTCAACATAATCCGAACTGGAAAGCATTTCATAAAACATATCCTTCCTCATGGTGCTCCTGTGCAGTTAAATTCCATTGCTGAAAGGATCACAACAGCATTTCAGTTTGCTTTGTGGGATACAAGTAATATCTGGAAGGAAATGGAGTATCTGGCTGAAGCTTTTAAGAGTGGACTGTACAGAAGTACTTCCAAAATTCGATATTTAGCTGGTATTTTTTTAATTTTTATTAAACTTTTGTATTTTTTTTCTAAAATCTCTTTGTAAATGATGTACTGTAAACCCCATACAGTTTTAGATTTTTTTAATCTTTGGAAACCTATTCAATATTTTACTAGATTGGTATTAGGAGATTCTTAAATTTAAAAATGGGATGCTAAAGCTAATTGATTTAATGGATCTGATTTAAAAGTGCGAACAAAGTTACTACTTTGTTTAAATACATTTTTGCTCAATGGATGGAAAGGAAACATAATTCTAAAATAGTACACACAAAATTATTGAAGTATTTTCTCTAAATTTACTATTTCATTCAAACTATCATGCTCTTTTCTTATTTGCCAATGATGAGTTCTTTAAAATCTGTTTAACTAGGGAGAAGGTTTGGAAAAGGCCTTGATGATTCTTTAATATCTGGTTCTATAATCCTGGTAGAGTCAAAGTGCCCTTGTAGTGCTGGGCTCGAGTGAAGGGGCATTTTGCATTCGCTCCATCTTGGGTGCTGAACACATACAAAAAAAATCGTGGGTGTTATTGGATTGGAAATAATGACAGACATGCTTTGATCTTAATGAATGCTATTTATTTGGCATCAATCCTAAAACTAATGATTGAGTCAGATCGCATCTTTTATAAAAAATAGCTGATTATCTCTAAACATAGGTGATTGAAGGAGCGCTAATGTCCCCTCACTAACAAGGTCTTTAATAAGTAACTTCTGCACAACTTAACTGCTGAGACTATGTAACTTGTGATTGGTTGAGGAAGCTTCTCAATGCCATCTATTGGCATGTCTAGAAGCCAACAGTTGGTGCTTTGATTATATATCTAGTATACCCTTGAATTGTCTTTGATGCAGTTTGTATGGAGATAGTTGGTGTCTGGTCATTTTTTGCACCATGATATTCCCCTTTTCTATTCTCAAGCATCAATTGCTTTTCTGGAAACACATCTGTTAGGATTTATTATTTATTTGTGCAAGATGCTCCTAGTATTCTAATAATCTGCTAAATGTATTTAAATTTATTCTTAGGCTATAACTTTAATGGAAAGATAAACATTTTGCATTTTGACTGCAGGAAGAATCGTTTCGTTATTGTGTTACTTGTTGGTATATGTTTTTCTACTGGGCTACACATTTGTACCTATTTCTGTGTGACATCTGTACAATATTCCATGCAAAATTAATTGCATAATTGTCAAATAAACGTTCTATGACACGACAACGACTGATGCTGAGGATGGGTTCAAGGCTTTTTGATTCCTTTCAAATTATTACATTGAACTAATTTTGGAAATAAAACAAATATCTGAAGCTAGATGTCTACTATTGGATCAATTTCAGAAGTCAGATGTAAATATGTTGTGGTATTTGTATGCTGATCAATTACAATTCATGAAATAAATAATGAATCGTAAAACATCATACTTTAATACAATTGCATGGTCGAGGAAAAACAATTTGTGTGGATGGACCACTGGTCTTATCCCTGAACTCCCTGTCATCAGTTACGAGGTTTTCCATGATCAAATCTTGTATGAAAAGAGGGCGAAGAAAACCTTCATGAATTGAGCGAGTTGGTTTACAATTTTGAGGAACACAACAATCTGACCAACCACAATCTCAGCCATTTCAATTACCAGAAGGTTACGGAAACATGTTGTACATAGTTATATCATGTTTGTTATTTATGTTCTATTTTCTTTTGCATAGGATACAAAGCCTACAACAACAAAGACGTATCATCTCATTTTGATTACCGATGCCAGTTAACTGTATCTGGTTATGGTTGTATGACATCTGTGCTGGATGATGAAGAGGCAGCTGAACTCTGCTGGGCAGATTCAAAATGCAAGGCATTTGTATTAACAAATATTACAACATGGACAGGTAAAGAATTGCATTTATAACCTTTGAAGTATACTAGTACACTAGGAGATTTTTTTATAGTTCTGACTTCAATTCATTTTTTTACAATAGATCTTAATATAATTTCAGTGTGAAAAATCGGATTAAGCTAACTATTAATTATCTAATTTAGTTAAAATTAGCTAAATAACATGTTTTTTGAACAGTGATATCATTAATTCTAATTTGTTCAGATAGACAATTCCTCTGTTGGAAATTATTCCTATATAATATTCATGTTTTGACCCTCAATCAAGTTGCTAGATGGAATAGGTTTTTCACAATATTTTTTCACTAAGGAAACATAAAAAAAATCAAGATTTTTCTGGAATTCAACATTTAAATACCAACTGAAAACTCATTTTATAAGTAATAACTAATTGAGAGTAAAACATATCCATTATATTACATAGACTTGCCACTGCGTAGGCAGCACCCCATTGCCCGTGACAGTTCTTTTCATGGGGTCAAGTGTGACCACTGCTCGCCAACCTCCGGTGACTGCTACGAATTCCCATATAATTTGCTTCGCAAACCAACACCACAGGCAACACTGTAATGGCCTCATCATTGTAAAATGCGGCCAAATTAGAACAATCGGCTTAACATCACAATCTCTTGTATTATATAGATTATAATGATACAAGAATTAATCTAATTCAATTCATTGTTGAGTTATCACTGAACAAAATATTACAAAATTAAATTTTGGAAATGTGTGTACATTGCGAATGTACTAAACCCTTGTAAGCAGAATATTCTGAATCTCAAGATCTTGGCATCGTTTGAAAGCCGATTTGGAGAATATTTTGAAACAATTTATAATGGATATTCTGGTTGCTTTTTGTGATTTCTTGTGTATATATACACCAAAAACTCTGAAAAGGATAGCTATATTCCTAAAATGTCCATGCACCCCATAAATGTTTTTTTAAAGAATGGATTGATACCAACAGGTTAAGCTGACTCAACACAGTTCGATTTAAATCAAGAATTAAAACTTTTTTCTTTATTAAAAGTCAATAGTAGAAATTAGAATAATCTGGATATGCATGAAAATCCAAATGAGAAAAAATTTTACTTGTACACATTAAGAATAATAAGTACATCCCAATCTATACAACTATCTCAAGTCTCCTCAAAGCAAGGAAATCAGTTATTTTCAGTTTAAAAAAGGTCACTTCCTGGAATGTTGCTAAAGAGAACCACTTTTTTTAAAATATCAGCAAATATAAATTTTATTTTCATTATTATTTCTAAGCTTTAATTGAAAAGAAAATTTTAAATATGATTTTAATATTTTTTTGAATAATAAAAATAACTAATTTAAATGCATGCTAAGCTCGAAATGAACTAATTTAGATTTTAGGTAGTAGACAGCAGTCATTAAATCTTATAAAGCTGTGCTGCTTATTACAACTATTTTGGCACGTGGAAAATATTTTGAAATTTGCTTGGTTCAGCTTCAAATTATGTTGGGAAACAACAAGGGCAGGATTATTAGTTTTTATGTAAACACTAGCCACTGCGTGGCCAACATGGTGTTTCCTGTGATCGTTTTTGTTCATAGGGTCAGGTGTAACCACTGCTCGCTAACCCCCGGTGATTGCTACAAATTCCCATTTGGTTTGCTTCGAAAACTAAATGAGAATTCGTAGCCTATTGGATAACAGCCATGATGGCGTTGCCCTCGTCGTTGTCTAATACGGCCAAATTCTGAATTGTGAAGAGATCCAATTGGCATGACGTCACAATTTCTTGCAAAAAGCGTCGACGACTTTGGCAAGTAGTTGATGCAGGGTGGAATGTCCTTCGGGGTCTGGTAGAAGGGAGCTGATTTTACGTCACTTTCGGCAACTCTCCTGTACTTTCTCTTCTCGGTACCATTGACTGCATTGGCAAGTAGATGATGCAGGGTGAAACGTCCTTCGGTGCTGGTAGAAAAAGCTTGTTTTATGTTCCGCTTAGCAACCCTCGCCTACTTTCAATTAAATTCCATTCTAAATATTAATTTTAGAATGTTCTAGATTGAATTTTAAAATTCAGGCTTTGAACAAAAATTCGGTCTACCTGGGTGCCAAGTCCCATTATTGTAAGTGCTATAAATTCGTCAGGACAGTCCACACACAAACACTTCCTTTTATAATGGTAGAGATAGATACTGTTTATTTATTAAATTAAATGGCTTGAAGTGGATATACCTGGGACAGGATGCATGTAATTTAATTAAAATAAGTTTAAACATTTTGCTTGTTCTCAGTAACACATCAATCACTATGACCAGGGTTGGGCAGTAACGTGTTACTTGTAATAATTACTTTTTACAGTAATCTTATAGGTAATTCGTTACATTTGAAAACCAGTAATTTTAAAGGTAATTCGTTACATAATTTTCTATAGTAATTTTAGTTTAGTTACAGTAACTTGTTTTTACAGTATTGCCAAACGACTTAATATTTCTTTACCACAAGGTGTAAAAAATAGATTTAAACATTTTTTTTACTGATAAAAACGTAGTGACTGCCAGTGTTCTTCACCCAAAGTTTAAACTTGGTACTTGGCTTGATCGTGTCATAACTGATTCAGATTGGGATACTGTCAGTGCATTTCTTCAAAGAGAAAATATCAAACGAATCGTAAAAGAAAAATATTGTGCTCACAAAAATGAAGCCTTTCCTACTGATTGTACTGATGATGACCAACATTCATCTAGCAGTGACAATGAATTTTTTGAGACAGTGAAAACTAGACATCCTTCTGCCGATTTTGAGTTATCCACTTATTTTCAAAACAAAGATTGTAGTTTGACTGCATTCTGTTCTCTACCTACAGTAAAAAGCATGTTTGTAAAATGCAATACTCCCTTGCCAGCCAGTGCGTCTGTTGAAAGATTGTTTAGTTCTGGCGGTTTGTGTCTCCTACCCAATCAGCCACGTAAAAACCAAAATTTTGAGATGCAGCTTTTGCTGTATCACAATAGGATTTTCTTATAGCGATGTAATAAAGGTGGTGAAAAAATCTTTCGTTTATTGATTCTACATTATTTTAAAACATTTGTAAATATTGAATTTTGCTGTAAAATGTAATCTTAAAAGTGATTGTAATGTGTTACTATTGAAAAGTAGTAATTTTACAGGTAATTCGTTATTTTTTACGAAAAGTAATTGTAATAAGTTACATTTAAACAAGTAACGGCCCAACCTTGACTATGACTTTTTTATTAACTGTACATTAGATGCTTATAATTCAAATATCAGACCTTCAAACAATCTGAAAGTCATTTTTCTCTAGCAAAATTTGAATGTCGTATCAAGAACTTGTCTGTGCTACAAACATCATTAATAGCAATCAGAAAATTCATTAGCTTTACATTTAATTGCTTGTTCAAGCTTTGAACAAAATTAATATTGTTAAGATCAGTAGCAATAATTCAAAATTATTTTTGCCTAATGAGCTCGTGTTATAAAATGCTTCTTAATTCTGAGGTTGAAGAATTAGAAAATTCAGTATGTCTTATCAAGCATCTATTTTAGTTTAATTAATCAGAATTTCTTTATCAAGGTTGAAAAGTAAACAATTTAGTTGATTTGATTAGTAATTCAATTAAAGATGTCAACTCTAGAAACTACTATGCATTTTTAAGTTTCTGCATTGAAAAGAATTCATATTAAATTTGATTTGTTTAAGAAATATTTATCATTGTTTCAATTATATGTGTAATTACATGATACATGCTAGTCAACTACTGTCATCTAACATGAGAGATGCTCTTGGCACCATATCTGGGTAGTGGCAGTCACTAAAGAAACAGGACTTGTTTATTTTTTGGATGAGTTGACTGACTCTAGGGGATGACATAACTATATTTTGTTTTTAGCGAATGTCGTTGGCAGAAATTGGTAGTTAAATGGTATATATCTTGTCATTGGCAAGTAAAAATCTTAACAAAATAATTGCCACTAAGTGCACCAATGTGACAAACCTAGATACATTTCTTTAAGTATCCTGTTTGGAAAATTCGATAAGATCTGTTTCTACGGCAACAGACAGGGGAACTTTGTGTCTGGAGCTGTTCTCATGATAGAAACAGTAACTGTTCTTTTTCTGAATGATTTCATGAAGAATCATTTTGCCTTTTTCTATTTTACAGGTAGGAGAATTGCACATTTCAAAAGTGGATTTGGAAATCTCCTGCACAATAACAAAACAAAATTGTTTTTAAAATTGTAACATTTTACATTACATTTTTAAAGTTACATATGCCAAATTTTAGCTGAAAGTTGTTTCCCAGAGAGCATTTTCATGTACATATTACCATACCCAACATATTGTAAACCTGCACTTTCTATATTATACTCATTCGTTATCAAGTAAAAAATAAAAACAATTCTTTTGGTTTAATTTGATTGTTTAATACTAATTACTTTTTGTCTACTTTTGATGTCCCCCAATTTGAGAACTTATCATCAGCCAAGTGAAATTTTTTCCCAAGATGTGTTGTTTGAAATATAGCACAAGGTCATTTTCAGTATGGAAGTTTTAGACCAAAATGTGATGATCTTTAGACTGGCGCAAAATCCACCTTTTCTTTGCATTAAGGTTAGATTTTGGGAGTAGCACTTAGAATTTTCCCAGAACTGATTATTGTCTTGGTGTGTCACTTGTATCCTGATGACATACAGAAATGTTTTGCAAATCTAACTCTTTATATTCATTTAGCTTTCAATTGTGCCATTTTCCCAAGTTATACAATTTTCTTTTTTAATACTGCATGTAACATGTAGGTATATTTATTTATAATCTTCAAATCAAGAAATGGTTTTTCAGATATCTTATTTGGAAAGTGTATTATAATGAATTTTATATGGTAGACTTGTATTTCAAATTTGATTGCGACTGAAAGTTACTACATAGGCAAATTCGATTTTAATAAGGATAATTCTGGCTAGATAGCATTATATATTTTTATCTTTAACACAGTGTAGGTTTTATAAACATTTAAGATGACTATTAGAAAAAAATGGTCAAATTACGATTAATTTTGAAAAGTATTAAAGTTTTAATTACATTAAGCAGGAATTCTATGCTGATAAAACAGGGTTCACACGTGCCTTAAAAATGGACTTTCGTTTTAAAGCATTCCTTACTTTTGTGTGCAACTCCTTAAATTTTTTTCGCCTTTTCAGTTTCAAAATGTGCGCTATGTTCCACCGCAAGAATGAATTAAAAAACTTACTGTTCCAATTGTAAAAGGATACTTCATGTTGCACACTGTGTATTGGCAGCAGGCTCTGGAAATTTTCCTACAATCTGTTATTGAAGTTGATTATTACGAATTCTTGAATTTTATTAGTGAAAGTGATAGTTTACTTATTAAGTAAATAAAAGATCACATTTTATTTATTTTGAATTTAATTCAACATTAAATCTTGATAAAAGAGTAGCATTGAGAATGTATTAAAAATCGCAATGTTATAATCAAAGTGGATTATTTCATACTTGAAGTTAAAATATAATATGCCTATTAATTCATATAACAGAAATATTTGCAGATTTCATTCATTTCTGTCTGTCTGAAATGTGTCATTTGTATTTACTTGTAGAATACAGTGAAATCTCAATATAACTTACATCCTAAAAATATTTAATTGATATTTTATTTTGAAAAAAATATGTTTGGATTTCTATTATTGCGAGTTTTAAGCTCGGATTTGAAAGAAATATGTACTTAAAACTGAAAAACGTTATACTGAGATTTCACTGTATAAGCTGTTTACAGTACCATCCTAGATAAAACAGCTCCAGCAAGCAGGGGGAAAATGAACTTGTGTTGAGTTGAAATATCAAAGTATAATTTTATTGTTTTGAGTTATTAGTAATGTAGTATTAAGTGGAACTAAGTTCTTAAAAGTGTTGAAACATTTTTGTTTTTCACACTTGAAAATGTGCCTATAAACCTGACTCCTTACAAATTTCGAAAGAACTCATTAAATACTCTTTAATTTTTATATTCAAAATTCTGTATGAACCATGTAAAAACATTATTTTGACTAAATTTCAAAGATAGCTATACTGAATAGTCTGCCTGCATTTCTAAAGGATTTTGTAACTACTTTAAATTTATTTGATCATTTTAAATCTGAATGATCATGTTAACAAATATTATCCACCCTCCAGTATGGATTTAGTTAGATATTCAAAGTTAGTTTTCTTGAATAAGTCAATGGAGAGATCAGTCTCTTGCCTAAAAAGCTAGACTTTATGATATTTAAGAGATATTTTGCTTCCGTAAATATCTACACTGAGAATAAAGAATACAAAATACAGAAACTATTTCAAAATTTTATTTCTTTAAAAGTGAATAAATAAAAAATACTTTTATATTTTATAATGCAACAAAATGTTTCCATGACATATGGAATAAAATTTTTTTAAATGTAACAGTTCGTTTTCATCAGTGATAAAAATACCAAAAGATCAAATGTTACATGTAATTGTCCAGAATCTCGATCCACAGGGTCCTCCACATTCTTCAATCATTCTTTTGCAAGACAATAAAAAATATACAATATGACTAAAAAAAAAAAATATCTAAACTACCAGTAAATGTTTCCATAAATATGTAGAATATAATATGAGTGATGCAACAAATGTTTTTTATAATGCAATGAAAATATAAAAATGTGGAAAAGAAGTGCACTAAGTACATAAAGAGCGAAAACTTAAGCTTCTGATCCTCTATCAGAGTCTTGATCCATAGGACCCTCCTCCTCCATATTTCGTGGATCGTCGTCCTCTCGTGGACGCTTCCTGCCCCTATACTGCCGACCAGGGGCCCTAGGTGGTGGAACTTCAGCTTCCCCATGGACCAAGCTGTTTCTGTACAAAATAAGAGGCTGCCAGTCTTCGGATCTAGTACCAGGCATCGTGGCCTGTATGTGACGATCCAAATAATTCAAAACCACTCTCTTGTCTAACTTCATAAGCTTATTAGTGAATTCAGTGAGGATTTCTAAAAAGGCCAAATTGGGAGGTGGACCAAGTGGTTCGGAAGGGTTTTCGATTGGTGTGACCGTATACAAAATACCTTCTCGGTGTAGGGCTGCAACTGCATCTCTATTTTTAACCTGAAAAGAAATTGGAAAATCAGTGATATGCTCCAAGAATAATATCCTGTAAGATAAATGATACTGGGAACCGAATATGATTTCCTTAAGCATTAAATAAACAGAAATGAAGATACTCGTTATTACGAAATATAGAAAAATTAAAACATTTTACAATTTAAATTATTTTAACACTAAAAGACATTCCAGAAACCAAATTACAGTATAGTATCAAATTGACAAAAAGTTATTAAAGAAATTGTATGTGATTGTTCCTTGGAATTGATTTTTCTTATTGGTTTGTATATCTTCTGGTTGGTCAGGATAATTGTTAAACCACAAATCATCTTTGTAAAGATAGACATATTTTTTTTTGTCATATTGGACAAGTGCTTCAGTACTTATATTTACAAAAATGAGAGCAAACTTTATGTTGCTTGCTGCACTTTTTTAAGTTATCTGATGCACAGATGGAGGTGCAGGTGACAATTTTTTACATTACAATATTTTAATATAAAATCAACACTTTTGTGAATAATGGCTTTGTGATTTGATCGATTTTTATCAATCAAGTTTACTGATAATTTATTAAATTCATATATCATGTCTGCCAAATCTTCGTAGTCTGCTATAGACAAAAATGTCTTCCAGATATTTTTTCAGTGTGACGAATTTTCAAATAATGCCAAACTTGTCATTTGGTGTCAAGTTGCGACAATCCATGAAGGAATGTTACATGCCTGTAAATTTTTCTGGAGAAAAGCAAACTTTTCCCTCTTTTGGAGGAAAAGGATCCAGATTTTTTTAGAGGCGGCAATTTAAAAGTTTTGATAGCAAGCCATGGTAATCTAGAAACCACTGATTTCAATGTTTTCCCATCTTGCAACTATTAGGACACATTCTTAAAATACTAAAAAAAAGTTTAAATTGTTTATTGTTACCAATAATTTTATTTAAACTTTTTTTTTATAATTACGGCGGGCACTCGATTGCTAATCATAGGCCACTGCAAGGTCGGGAAGCAATGGTCATTTGTGAAGGGGCACCCAATGGGCGGCCATCACTACCCCTAACTAAGGACAGCACAATTACATCCATGCCCTGACCCCGGATTCGAACCATGAACCTTCCGATCCAGAGGCCAACACCTTAACCACTAAACCGGTTGGTCGGCATTTTATTTAAACTAAGCCAATCATTTTCACTGACTTCGAACTGCCGCTAAGCATGTGACATTAGAGCAAGGTTACTTTTCTGCTATGAATTGCTTTTTATTGGCCAAATTGGCACAATTCTTGCCCATCTCTTTTGTTATTATTTTATTTTAATAACTTTTTATAGGGATTTTTCATTTTTTATAATTGTTTTTTTTTCTCGCAAAACATGCCAGATTTATTTTTGGTGTTTAGCAAAAAGTACTCTCAATCTTAGAAAGTGCTTATTTTTATTTGGAAAAAAAATTAATTTTTCGAATGATGATATTTCCCCACAAGATTTCTGACCACTTTTTAGCACTTGATCGGCGATAAAACATGCTTACGAGATGAAGAATGTGATGCCTTATTGCAGTTTTTCGAAACAGCAGTGTCATAGTACTCGGCATCATTCTAAAACTTTGATCTAAACTCTGCCAGACTAGACAGTTTTTTAAGTAATTTGTTACTTAAAGATGCAGCAAATGAAAAATTACGGAGACAATGAAAATCCTTATGATTTTATCACATGGACAAATAGAATGTGGTTTCAGTGTGAATAAATCATTAGAGGTTGAAAACTTGGAAGAATTTTAATTGCTCAGAGGCCCATTTATTGAGAATGCAAATAATTCTAATGATATTCCCACTGCAACTATTACAAGAGTTTTGAAAGTTTTGTCTTCTTCAAGGCAAAAATATTTCCTTGATTATTTACATATTTACAAAAAATCAGTTAATTATTTTTGTATTCTGTGTTAAAACACCTTTTTTATTTGAGATTGAAGTTTTTTCAACAACATTTTGGCACAAAGTGAATAAACCGGAAAGGGGATAATCGGGATTTTACTAAAAATATTTTTTAATGTATTTTATTTGTTACACTCAATAATGTTACATTAGTTCAATCATTAGTAATGATTAATTAATTTACCCACCACTACTCGTTTTCTTTCATATAATTTTATTTCAAGATTTTATTTTAGTAAATAATTTTTTAAGCAACTTTTTAAACCTTAAAGATTAGGGTAAGTTAAATTTTTTTTCTTGCTGTTTCCATTCTGTAATTTGTTTCGATACTTACATATTAGTGATATTTGTTCCCATAAATGCCCATATACTAACTGCAGAAATTTGAAAAAATCAAACTGGGCTTATTTTGAAAAATCTCATTTTTGTGTGGCTTACGTTTCATTGATCACATTGTTTCATTTAAACCCTCATAAAGTGCTTAGAAAATTCTGATTTTTAATTAGAAGAAAGTGTGGGAAACCTGTTAGCAGGTATGATACAATTAATAGAAAATAAATTATCACAATACAAAAAAGTCTCTGAAAATAAGCATCCTAACAGCTGCTTTTTTCAATTATTGATAAGAAATTTTCCTTCACAAAAATGAATGGTTAATTTTAAAAAGAAAACACTTCACCAAAAAGAACAAATCTGTTTTTGGAAGGATCAACAAATCTTACTTTCACAAAATTGCTATAAGTAATGGGAATAAAACTTAATTCTGAACGATTAAGAATAAACTAATTAATATTAAAGTTCCGTCAATGTTTTAAGAATTCCAAATGGCATATAAAGGCCATAGTTTAACACAAAAGACATATAATCAAGAAGTTCTTAATTTTTCATGAAGCAATAACATACCTGATCCAAACCAAATGACAGAGCAAATCTCTTTGCCAATTCCTTGATAGCGAGAAAATTCTCATCTTGACGATTTACTTGGCCAGCAGGTTGGGAATTTCTGAATTCCGAAAACAGTGATGTTAGGGACATTGCCATAGTTTTTGCACAGTTCACTTTGTTTATTTCTCGAGCTTTTCCCAGTGTAGCCTTGATGATGTCTCCATAATCATTGTAAAACTTCACATAATGCTTGAAAATGTCTGCAGCCTGCTTAACACTTATGATATTGTAGACAACCAATTTGCAAAAGGAAGCCAAAAAGTTACGCCTCTTATGCAGTTCTTCAATTTTTGTATGCTCGTCTTGGTCATCATCTTCATCTTCAATGAAAACCTAGAAATTCAATTTCAATATAAGCACAATATTTAAAATATTATTGGGTGATGCTGAATTTCATTTTAAAAGGTTAGAGTTTTATAATCAAATAAAAATATATCAAGCCAATAATACTACATCTTTTTTAAGCATAGCATAAACACAAGTGTTAACATTTGTGAACTACTTTTTTCTTTTCAAAATAACTAAAATTTAGTTTGACCAAGATAAAAAGTCTATAGTAGTTTGTTAAATTTTTTTTGTTAGATTTGGAAGAATTTTTATCAAAACAATTCTCAATTTCTTTGCAAACCATCGTTTTAAAATACTGGCATTAAACTAGTTGGTATCAAAGTATATCTCTCATCAAAAATTAAAGCAGCATTGGTACCAAACAAAAGTTATTTTGCCAGGGTTAGTAGAATGTTAAGAAAGTTGGGTGGGTTTATGGAGCAAGGACCACATTAGGCCAAGTTGCACCAAACAACATTGAGATTGTTAGAAGGAAGAATAAACTGTTGATTGTTCAGAATTTGCACCTAGCAATTAAAAAAAGTTAGGAATAAAAAATGCAATACAGCTTTGTGATACATTTTTGTGGCAATGCTTTTGATACATTTTTTGTAGCAGGCAAAAGCAACCCGACTTTCTTAAGTTTATGGCCACCTCGCAATTATTTGAATATCTTATTAATTTTTGTAAATCACCATTTTTAAAAATTTCATCATGCCTAAATATGTTTCAGTGTACTGTAATATAAATGGTACAAAAGAACAAAGTCCCAAATCTGGACGTTTTGCTAACCAGCGTTATTTTCTCTCACTTTTTTCTATCTTTCCTCCTCTTTTAAGAACAATTTTAAAAGAACAGTGTGGACCAAATTGATGAAACAACATAAAATAATGGACTTGTTCAGAGCAAATACCACACAGAAAAATTAGAAGATTTGTAAGAAAATTTGTCGCAATGTATTAAAATGTAATTTCTTTTTTTTAAAAATTATTCCTATTTATATATTTGCTATTTTAGTATTATTGCAAACGGGTTAGACAAGGTGTTTTTTTGACAACACACTACAAATAATCCAAAATCCGGAAAAGTCAGAAATACGGAATAGCAGACGTCCGGAGGATTCCAGATTTTGTACTCCATACAGCTTGGTTACATTTGACTTAAAACTAATAAATTATTCAACTTGGACTAACTTCTATAACAATATTTCAGAGAAAGTAAAGATTTTTCATTAAAGTATTCTTAGTTGTGATAAAAATAATCAGTTGTGTGGACTAAATCCTTTTTTTATACTTTTTGCTAAGCTGCAAAGAAGCTTTTTCTCAGAAATTCTTCCATGGCAACATAAAAAGAAATGCCACAAAAGTATTTGTATCAAAATGACAACTGAATCCAAATACTTAGTCATTAAAATGAAATTTATAAGTTTGAAATATGACTACCTGCTAAACTCAAACCCAACGTACCTTTTTCTGAACAAATAAACCCAACTGGGTTTGGAGTAAACGATCAGGCTCATACACTAATGGCGTCAATCCAGAGTTTTCTGCCAACTGCTTGCAAAACACGATCAGCAGATCACAAATAATTACAAAAGCAGTTTCTTCCAGTGCATCTGTAGGATGGCTCAATAAGTCTCTCATAGTATCAACAAAGTCCTTGAGTCTGTTGCGAAGACTCGCAACAGCGACTGGCAAAGGGCTTGTGTCATCTAGCATAGCTAAATCCCACATGATTCCCATGAAACAGCACGACATAGCATATTTCACAACATCCTCTGGGAGACCTTTATCTTGAATGGCTCCTTTGACCCAAAAATCGTAAATGTTGTCCCAAATGCTCCATGGACCCAAGTTGTGGCAGCTGTAAAATATGGAAACTTTCTTCATTGCCGATGTCACTATGAATGTTTCATCTTCATCAACTTCTTCACCAGCTTGCATGAAGTCACTGGATGCCTGCTTATATTTATGAATCAAAGAATCGACCAAAGTGCCTCGAGCAACAGCACACCTAAAAGAATAACAAGCAAATTATGATCTAAGTGATTTATCTGAAATTGAGTACTGAGAGAGTTTAATAAATATTCAATGTAAGAGCTCTAAACACATTGGATATCAAAATATTTTTATACTATTTATTGTTCTAATTGACGAACTTCACTCACAATGAGTCATATTTTAGGAAACAGTAAAAAGAGCAACATAATTTTGTAAAAACTATTTCTTAAATTTCCATGCCGAACAACTTAAATAAAACAGTTAAATTAGAGACAATGAATGGTACAAGAAGTACACTCACTGCCAAACGTTAAGCCAAAAAGTAAAATGCAAAAAAAAAAAAGACAAGTACAGCTTTGATTGACATGAAATGCGTCAGGAAAGTAGCAAATAGGTTTAGCCATGAAACAAAGCAAAGAATTAAATACAAAGATGAAAACAATATTGAATTTTCATAAATCATCAGATGAAGTCATATTGGAGTCATTAACAAAATGATGTTTAAATCCAAAACAAATAAACAAAACCGACATTATTAGTGTATGTGACCACCCCTCATCCTCATACAAAGTTTACAGCATGTGACCATGCTTTTCATGAGGTGATCAACTACCCCAGAGTCAAGTAATTGCCCTTCCTCCTGTAGAGCAGTTTGAAACTATGTGAGAGTAGCAGGGGGTGGGAAAAGTGCAGACACAGAACGGCCAAATATTTTCAATGGGATTAAGGTCGGGCAAGTATACTGGCCAAATCATACGCGCAATTCCCTCACTTTCCAGCTCTATGGGGACGTGCATTATCATATATTAAAACGAAAGAACCAACTGTTGCAGCTGGCAGTGGTATCATGTCTTTGATTATCACCACAAATTCTTTAACCAACTTATGATTACAGTTATAGTTTTTGAATACTGATGAAAACCTAAATATTATGAAGCTTTGAAATACAATTCTTCACAGATTACTTAGTACACTCATAACAAAATGAATGGTTATTCATACATTGAACTGAATATTATGGTACATTAAACATGAGATTTATCAGGTAGATAGTTAATTAACGTCACACTGGAACAGAATGCTATTGCCGATGGTCCGGGATCAATCCCAAGGGAAAACATTTAACGATGGCTCATAATTTTGAGCCATGGTCAGAAGACGAGAACACGTGTGCTGACACTCCACTCTCCAAATTTCCGCACCAAGACTCAACATAAGTTTATCTTTTGCACAGTACACACAAATAGACGATCAAATAAATAAGTTATCCAAATAATTAACCAATAAAAGAGTAATAAAAAATAAGCTATAAATATTTAAACATATATTAGTTACATAATTAGAAATAAAGTTAAAATTACCTTGAATGGATAGCAAGTTCCTCATTACAAAGCACTTCATAGGTTTTTGCACAAGCTTCCAAAACATCTGTATCATTATGTCGCTCTACAATATCATGAATTAGCTTAAGCAAGCTGTCTAAGTTTTTTTCTTGACGACTTGTAGTATATATTTCCAATTCAAAATATTGAGGAATCAGCATTAAATTGGCGATCTTCTCTGAATCTGCCAAATATTTTGCCAATAACGATGGCAAAGTCATGATGAAATGTTCTGTCAGCTTTATACGGTCATCCGAAACCTGCTTCAGTTCTTTGACAGATGGCTGTTTTCTGTTGGGACCTCTTCCCACTGGAGGTTCTCCTGTAGCAGCTTGTTTGACGCAACACACCATAATTTCTATCAGCGATGTTTCCTGACGGTCATCGAGGGGCTCCTCCTGAGGTCCAGGTTCTTCTAGGAGTAAATCCGTCATGCATTCCCAATCCTTCATCATCGGGTTACTTTCAATCAGGCTATCAACCAGATAGGCCCCATGCTCGTGAAGTTCACTCTCAATGAAGAACTGCACGAGATCTCTTATTAGGGGCGTATTTATGGACCGTTTCTTACCACGCTTTGTTCTCAAGCCTTGAACTGCTTCTTCATCTGGCTGAAACAGTCTCTCATTCAAGAATTCGCCAGCAGCCTGTGCAACTGCTCTGTGCGACGAATATACCAATTCATACACATGTTCGCAATCCTTATCCGTAAGGATGTCACGGTGGTATTTATGGATGCTGATTACGAGCTTCACAGCATGGACAGAAACGTCATACTCCTTATCTAGTGTCATGGCAACTATGCGATCTTTGAACTTGTTTGTGAACAGTTCCATCTTGCTTGTGAGTTCTTCAGCACCATATAGAGGCAGCAAGGCTTGCAGGCATTTCAGGCGGGTGTCACCAACTTTGTCATGAAGCGTCCAGCCAATGTACTTCAGGTAGCTGTCGTCCAAGAAGTGCTGGTGGAACTTCTTCATCCACTGCCCAATCTCGTACATGCAGATGGATCGTATCTCTGGAAGAGTGTCCCGGTACCTGTGAACGAACACACTTTTGAACATGTATGTCAGCATGTTTTTGATCTCTTCCATGTTTTCTTCCAGCTCCTGACGCTTGCTGAGCAGCATTTCCAATCTTTCTGTGGCTCGCTTGTCTCTGTTTTTCTGACGCTCTGCTTCGTACTGTCGCTGAGTGTTGTCCAAATTGATGCTGAGGTTCAAGGCAACGTCGACTAAGGCCGTCATCAACTTCATGGCAGCCAAGGTGGCGGTGTGACGAAATGCACGGACTTGAGAATCGGATAGACCAGTCAACAATGAAATGACATTGTCCATTAGGTACTGGTCATATATGATGCTGTACTGACATTGCCGAACCATGACCTGAACAAACTCACAGAAATTTGTGCGGAATTTTTTCCACTGGGGACCACTCATGATGAGGGGGTAATCCCCACTCTCTTCTTCAAACTCTTCCGTCATCTTGCGAATAATTTGGGCATGTTCCATTGTCGCTTGCATTTGGGGTGTTATGCGGCCTTTGCATCCTGCACATTGGATAAAAAATTGCATTAAATCTAACAATGCTATATCGCGATCCTGCTTGTAAGCCTCGATCCAATCATCTACGACACACTGTAGGGCACTCCTGCCCTGTTTAACGACTTCGAATAAGCTATTAGGATCATCTGTTGGAGATTCCTGAATAGCTCTTCGACCACCTCTGCCACCACGACCCCGAGTACCGCCTCGACCACGACCACCAGCAACACGCCTTCTTTTATTTCTGATTCCTCGGAACCCTGTTTCTTCAACATGAAAATCCAACGCTTCGTGATCGTGGAGATCTCCGGCGGGAAAAATGTCGTCAGCATCAACTTCAATATTTTGTTCGTGACAATCCTCCTCGCTGAGTCTTCCTCTTTTCCGAGCCATGCTTGATGAGGCAGACAAAAAAGTCAGTAAAATTCTTTCACAAAACGTTTAGATTAGGAAAGTATGCATTTTTCGAGGATACAAAATACAAACCTAAGATTCACTAAACTACACAGTCAAAAAACACAAACCAAACATGGACCAAACGATTTTGTCGAAAAGGCATTGCCACCACTAATATCGTTTGGAAATCATTGAATGTGTTTTGTTTGTTGGTCAGAATTTTTTCTTGAGTCGTATTGTATACATTGATATAAATTGAAGAACAATTTTTAAACACACTTGAGAATTTTTAAAATCTTATTTAATTTTAAACACAGTTTAATTCAGAAAATCATTTCACTTTACTTCTTTCAATGGGCAACAGGTTTAATTTTGGCGGGTAATTTTTACCGCACACGATTATTTGTTTTGGTGTACACATTTTATGGCTAGCAGAAGCAGATGTCATATAATTTACAGGTTTCAACTATTAACATGACAGATCATCTGGTTTAATTTTGAACTTTTAAAAAGTATTTCCACGCGTATTGGGTCCTTTTCCTGTTGAGCACCATGGATAAATTTTTTAAAGCAGATATTCTAGCTACTTGCAATGCCTTAGGCAGCGAAGTTAATGGTGTGTATGAGAAAGGTACCGATTGTTTAGAATGTCTCAGGGATATATTGCGATATCTCCGTAAAGACGATGACAGTAATTCTACCCTTTGTTATTTGGGCTCTATTCGTCTGGTAGAGACGGATCTCTTACCGATTGTTAAGCGTTACAGTAATGACACAGAAATGTTCGATTTCACGTTAAGACTGCTGGTTGCTCTAACAAGTCCGGCAATCTTGCTCTTTCAAGAAGAAATTCCAGACGACAAACTCTCGCATAATACTTATCTGCAGCTAATCGGCTGTCTTCAAAGTTGTAAGAGAGCCTTTTTTGATGTTGATGTGTGGAAAGTTTTGCACGAACAGATTGAAAAAGTAATTGTTCAACGACCTAAAGAAAGGAATGAAAAAGAGAACCTAATCATTGAAAGGATTCTAGTTCTGATCCGTAATATTTTACACATTCCTACCGATGAAATGACTTCACTTCAAACTGATGATAACCTAAGTCCACAAGATAAAATATTGTGGAACATCCATGACTCTAAACTGGATGTAATTATTTTATATTTGTGTGCCAATGAAGAAGAGTACCAGTACTGTTTGCATTTGCTTGAGATGATTTCATTGATGTTTCGGGAACATTCTGCTGAATCCGTGGCTTCTGCTAATGAAGAGCGATCTAGGGCAGAAAAAGAGGAAGACATGAAAACTCTGGTGGCTGTTCGACAGCGAGAACAAAATATGAAATTGAAAAAAGTCCAAACAATGGTCTCGGCGCGATTTAGCGGTGTGTATTGTGTTACAAATATGAAATCGATCAGTGAGAATGATTATATATCTCACAAACTAATTACTAATGTAAATGATGTAAAATTTGATACTTCAAAGAATACCAAAAGGAGGCCAAAAAACAGACTGCCAGTCAAGGAAGTAGATACCACTAGACGTTCAACTTTAGCTATACGTATGTTGCTAAAAAAGTTTTGTATTGAGTTTTTGAAAGCATATAATAAACTAATGTCAGCTGTTAAACGTGAACTTCTCCGTAAGTCAACTGAAGACCACGATGATACCTATTTTTTGCGTACAATAGAATACTTCATGAAATTCAACCGCATTTATGATTTTCAACTTGCCTTTGTAAGTGAAACCATCTCTCTGCAAATGTTCCATCACATTCAAACTCAGATTACAAATTATCATGAAATGATGCTTACAGATAAAAAGAAATCTAAGTTGTGGTCCAAAAGAATGCGACTAGGAGTCAGTGCATACAAGGAGTTGCTTCAGACTATTTACTCTATGACTAAATCTTCTGATCCCAGCTTACGCCACAATGCGGATATTATTGTGAGTAATGTGTTTTACATTGTTGAGTACCGAGAAATGTTGTTATCATTGATTTCAAACTATGATGAAATTAAATTTTCTATTGTTTATCTGTCGGAACTTGTAGAAAGCACATACATGTTCCTGAAAATGTTAGAGGACCATACAAAACGCCATAATGAAGTCATCATTCAACAGAGGAAACGTAAAGTCAAGAGAAGAAAGAAGAAAAAACCTGTACAATGTGAACAGCCAAATACTGTTGAAGATTTGAATGAACAGTGGGCCAATATTGCAAGTGATTTGTCTGCTGCTGTTCAGAATCGGCGTATAATTCCCAGCGACGTCACACCTTTCGATGGGGCTTCTGAAGTTCCTTTCGAAGAACAAAAAGTGAGTGCTGTTTATAAGATACGCAATGCCCTTGTTTCAAAGGAAACAGAGCAGGCAGTTGGGCTACTGCGGACTGCCCGAGAATTGTGGCCAGAAGGCGATTCTTTTGGTGCTGCCGATATAGACTCAGAAGACGAATTCTCAGTTTTACGAGAAATTTACTTATCAAACCTGGAAGATCCTAATGCTAAAGTTAATTTAGTTGAAGCTGAAGAACAAAATTCACATGAAGATGACAGTGATGAAGAAATGCTTGCAATGCCAGCTGTAATTGAGAAAAAGTTGGATTTAAGTGAAGTCTACAAAAAGTATGCATCTCCAAAAGTGGTGATACCATGCTGTTTGTTGTTCGCCAACTACGAAAAGAACTCTCCTAAAACAAATACTTGTCTTATCAAATTACTTCATAAAATAGCTTGGGATTGCAAAATGCATGCTTTGTTTTTCCAAGCTACTCTCTTTTGTACTTTCCAAAAAATATTTCAAGACCCAGAGGTTTCTCACAATCCTATAACCAAGGAACTCTATAGATTTGCAAAGTTCATACTATCTAAGTTCTTTGAAGTAGTGAAAAAGAACGATAAAGTGTTTGTGGAACTTTTGTTCTGGAAAGGCTGTAGAGAAGCATATGAACTGGAGGAGGGCTATGATAACTATCAGTCCAGTAGTACCATTAGAGGGGCATGGACGGAAGATGAAGAAGAAGAGTTGAAATATCTTTATGAAGAGAACAAAAACATTCATATAGAAGGACAGGATGTTGCTGACATCATTCTCGCCAACCTTGATCAACGAAAAAGAACGAAACATCAAATTATTCTAGCACTGAAACGACTTGGCTTGATTCAAAGTGCCAAGGATTTGAAACCGCATTTGCGAGCAGAGTGGCAGGAAGCTGAAGTAACAGAACTTAAGCATTTGTTTGAAGATCATCAGAAGTCTGATGACATCATGGGAAATATTTTGAATGGACTTTCCATCAAGAGATCTAGAAAAGCAGTTGTTGAAAAGATGTTGGAGTTAAATATGATTCAAGACCGTAAAGAAGTGAAGAAGAAATCAAAGAAAAGTAAAAAGACAAATGAAGGCGATAGTGAATCAGATTCATGTAATAACAGTGACTTGGAAGATGACGAACCTACTGAAGGAGAAGGCATGCACAGAAAAAATGACTCTGAATCTTCTGATGATGATGAAACTTTCTTTGAGAGATTGAAAGCTGAACGTTTTAAAAATCACAATGCAGCGTCCAACAATATTGATCAAGAGAATGTACTGGATGCTGACAGTATGGTTTCATCAAAGAAATCTCAGAAGCAAGAAAGGCAGAAAAAAAGACCACCAAAAACATGGGATGAAAAAGAAATAATAGAACTGAGCTATCTATTTAATGAAAATAAAGATGCTGATGATATTATGGATGTGATTTTGAACTCTCTAACAGTTAAACGTTCTAAACAAAATGTTATTGAAAAGCTGTTGGAAGTTGGGTTAATCAAAGATAAAAAAGAAATTAGAAAGAAAGGAAAAAATAAATTATTGCTTGAGAATGTCCTTAATGACAGTGAAATGGATCAGATAGACACTGGCCACGAAACTGAAGGGGATGGATTGGGACCCAGCGGCTTCCAATCACTCTCACCCTCTCTTATTGACAGTAAAAAGAAAAGGAAGAAAAATCAAATTTTATCAGATTCATCTGATGAGGATATAGTAGAAAATCATGATCAAAAGGATATAGCAAATAATGAAATTAACTTTGATGAAGATAAAAGTAATGGAAAGAAAACACCTCTCACAAATTTACCTGGACAGAAGACGAAGAAAAGGATGCCAAAAGTTTGGGCTGAACAAGAAATAATTGAATTACATCAATTGTTCAAAGACAATAAAGATGCTGTCGATATTATTGGAAACATAATCAATGGCTTGTCAACAAAAAGGTCAAAGGAAGACATCATAGAAAAGTTATTAGAAGTCGGATTAATAAAAGATAGAAAAGAAATAAGAAAGAAAAGAAAGGGAAAAGAAAACAGTACAAAACTTAGTAATGGTAACAAATCTGATTCTTCAGATAATGAAACATTGCCTCTACAAAAGCTTGTTGAAAATAATGCAAAAACCAAGAATGTTAAGAAAAGACCTCCAAAACTATGGGCAGAGGAGGAAATAGTTGAACTCGGCCACTTGTTTGAAAAACACAAAGGGTCCGCTGATGTCATGGGAGCTCTTATTAATGGTCTCTCCATAAAACGATCAAGGGAAAGCATCATAGAAAAGTTATTAGAAGTAGCACTGATTAAAGATAAAAAAGAAATCAGGAAGAAAAGAGACAAGACAGCTAAGCAAAGTACGAGGGATGAGGTGCATGTTAAAAGCAGTGCAGAATCCAAAAGCGGTTGGAGAGAAAAAGCTAGTAAAGCGTTAGATTCTTCTGAGGATGAAACATTGCCATTGAAGAAAATAATAAAAAATAGTAATAAAAGAGAGATACACAGTGAGCGTAAAAGTGTGAAAAACAAGACTATCTTATCTGATGATGAATCAACTTTTAATGATACCAGGACTGAAAACATGTACGACTACGCCGGAAGAAGAAAGAGTAAAATTACATCAGATTCCTCGGATGATGACACTTTGCCTCTGCGAAAACTAATGCAAACTGAAGAATCACCTTCATCAGAAGCTAAGATTGGGAATGCTGGTGAAAATCTTCACAGCAGCATTGTTTCTGGACAAAACAGAAAGAGACTGAGAATAGAAGATAGTGATGACTCAAGTAATGAAGCTCCTTTAACTGATTTTTCCTCTTCAAGCAATTTATTTCAGAGGCAAAGTACACAGCGACAAACTGAAGAATCATTACCAGTACCTAAAATTGGGAATATTGGTGAAAATTTTCACAGTAGCATTGTTTCTGGACAAAACAGAAAGAGAATGAGAATAGAAGATAGTGATGATTCAAGCAATGAAGGTCCTTTACCTGATTCAATTTTAAGAAATTCTACAGGCTCCTCTTTGAATAAAAATAAGACTGTTGAACGTGGGACTAATCTTTACAATTCAGATGCAGATCCCGATACAGAAACTGTAAAATTCCAATCTAAGAAACGAGTAAGGGTTTTAAGGGACAGTGATGAATCTGATTGACATGACTTAACATACATTTTCTTAGTGAACAGGTTTTCTTTGTTATAAGTACCTAGTGCTTAAATAGATTACACCTTTATATTTTAAAATTTTATGTTGAAGGCTGTAGCTATAGTGATCCAATGCTGATTGTTTATATTTAAATTCTCTAACCCTAATTCCATTTTAAGAAATTATAATAGGCATTGCATTGAATGAAAATAAAACTTGAATTAAACTCAACTTTACGATGGATAGTTGTCTCGAAACAGAAACTAAAATTTTACTTGAAGTAGTGAGTAGGGAATTTTAGGGACCGTGATGAATCTGAATAATTTTACTTTTATACTTTCATGCACAGGTTTTCTTTGTAAAATGTGTTTCAATAAATTAATTTCATAAATATGTTGTAATAAATTATGTAATAAAATATTTGAATTTCTTAATGGCAGTAGTGATCTAATGCTGATTAATTTTTTTTTGAGTTTCTTCTGAGGAGAAATATTTATAATAGTACAGATATATAAGAAGAATTTTGTTATTTTTCACTATAAGTTGAAGTATGATTTGTGAAAGAGAAAAATTTATATGTGAATCTGAATGATCCTGAACTTTATGAGAAAAGTATGTTTAAAAGTACAATTTTCTGTATTTTTTTTCTAAATTGCATATTTTAAGCACACATTTGCATCTTTTTAGAAATTTATTCTTTAAGAAATAGCATGGACAACAGTTTTTATTATTTTGGAATAGTGCATCCTGAATTTTAAGAATATAGATAGAATTAGCTTAAAAAGGTATTGTGATATTTTGTAATAAGTCATGTTTAATATATATTGTCAATTAATATGACATTTATGTAAGTAATTTTATTTATACAATGTATTTTTATGCAAATCCTTGTCACTTGAGAATTGTGTATGCTGTACTATTTTCGTACAGATTTGAACTTTTGTGTAATATCCAGTGAATGAATATTAAACAAATTTATAAAAGAAAGGAGTTTCTTAAAAATTTTATTTTGTATCTATAGTTTTTTAAATAAATTATACATTTTTAATGCTTTGCAGTTGAAATATGAAATCACATATTGTAGTTTTAGACACATGGATAATTTAAGAGGTTTTTGATGCAAGCTTAGATAATTTATAGTACCATTATGACTGTCATGGAATCTGCAAATTTGGCTTTAGCTGTAGAAAATCAATTACAAAAATCATGTCATAAATATAGGCGTTGCAGCTACCTTTAATGCATTATTTTATCAGGTTTTGGGTACTGTACACAAGTCTGTTTAATATGGATATACACAAGTTTAAATGTAAGTTCAGCAAATGTATTTCTAGAATATATATATAATCAACCTGCATGATTTCAAACGAAGTTAACTCATTTTTAAATCAGATAACTGAAATGTGATATATATAAGCTACATAC
Organism: Metellina segmentata; assembly: GCA_947359465.1. Taxonomy (NCBI): domain Eukaryota; kingdom Metazoa; phylum Arthropoda; class Arachnida; order Araneae; family Tetragnathidae; genus Metellina; species Metellina segmentata. The sequence goes on along the minus strand of OX375880.1, from coordinate 37,609,451 downwards.
ATATTTTATATTCATTTTAAGTAGCAGTGTATTTATGACATTTTCAGCACTGCATTTTGCTTGTCTTAAAATGCAGAAATTTAGTTTTGTGTACCCTCGCCTTTTTGAAATTAACACAGAAAGCAATTTATATCAATCTGAAATTTAGCTATGTTTCACTCTAAAAATATCTTTTCTCTTCAGAACTTATATTTCATTATCTTGTTCTGAAACAAGTGACAAAATGCTGGTAAGTAACGAGAGGAATCTGAAATTTTCGCAATATTTACACGAGATTGTTACGTGGTGTGTTTGACATGGACTTCTTTCATTGACGTTTTGTGCATCAAATTTTAAATAAGCAACGTTTGACAATTTGTTACGACCAAACGTTTTACTTGGACAATTTAATTAATTGTAATTGCACTTATTTGAAAGTGAAACTTGCGTCAAAACGATGTAGGTTTTTGCTCCAATTATTTTTGTCAGTTTTTCAGATGATTTTTATGCCAATATTTAAAAGGCAGAATTTGTATGCGGAGTGTTTTTTACGGAAACCACGGCATAAATTCCCACAGAGCAGTAAAGATACCTATCTCAATTTATATATTATTATTAAGCAACTTCGATAACGTTTATTGTTTTTAGTGACAGAATCTGGCATCAATAAGTTCACGTCAAATTTAAAACTTTTTCTATGCTGGTTTCCGATCTTTAAGTTTCATTTTCGTAAATAAAGACTCATGTAAGTTTGTAGTACATCTATTGCTTATTAATATGTTCCGCGAAATTCGATTTTTTGTTTCGGTGTCAAAAAAACCCTTGAATATATGAATATGACAACATCCAAAACTTAGAAACAATAGTAATTTGTTTTTAGTACACCTGTGAGTAGAGAAACATTGAAAATTTTTCTGCTTATGTAACATTTATTCGATGTGAGATTTTACTTTGAACTGTTGTATCTTATATCAAAACATTAAAAAAAATAGTGAAGTTTTCACGTTTTCTGAAATGGAAACAAAATATTAAAAAGTAGCTAAGTTTATTTACATGACAAAACAATAAACACACAAAATGCTGCAAAGATTGTTTGTTGGCAAATTTCAGAAAATAAAAGTTACAATTGCAAAACAGATCTTTTAATTAGCCCATTAACATTGCCATTGAAACCACCACCACTGCAGCCTTGATTATACATTGTTTCTTTGGTTCATTTTATGATGTATGATCACTATCATCACAGTAATGTTAAAATCTTCAAGAAAACTGCTAATAATCTTCGATTCATTCATCTTTTCCATTTTATTACCCCAAAATGAATTTATGAAACTGATTGCCTAAAAATAAGAAAATTAAAGTTAAACTGTTTTTTCTGAAAAAAAATTTATTTTTGTAATTTAGGTTTTTGTTTCTTCATGCTGAATTCGAAGATGAAGATAAAATTTAGTATGAGGTAAGATATTGCTTGTTTTAGGAAAATTAATAATAATGTTTATTTTTAATTAAAACTTATTTATAGGAGTTTGATTTATTTTTAATTAAAACTTAATGATAGGAGTTTGAACTCAAACTATGCAATGATCATTTGTACTGTGTTAGCTCAGCTTCTGATGTTTTCACAATTTTTGTTTTAATCAAATTTAATCATCAAATGTGATTTATTATATAAGTTTCCAAATTTTTTTGGAAAATAACTACTTTCCATTTGTTTCTATAAAGTGTTACTGCAAATAAATAGTGTGTATTGAGAAAAGGGGAAATAATTTTACACATGCTAATACTTTCAAAGATTTATGATTTGTTTAGTGCAAAGTCATCAAAGGATTATGATTTTATTATTGAAACGTCAGCAAAGAGCATGATTTTATTAGTCAAATGTCAGCAAAAAGCATTATGATTTTATTAGTGATTGCCAGCAAACTTTTACACTCATGATTTATAAATAATTAAATTTATCTGATTCCTTTGTGATAAAATGTCTCCTACAATTAACTCCTCACTTATTGAGTAGAAATAAGTGCTTATCATTTTCTGCAGAATAATCGTAAACAAGGAGGACTTATTGAAACACAACTCTTGATATACATCATTGTTCACGACTATTTATAACTGAGATACTAAGTCAATTAAATCTATAAATCTCACAACTCTAAAATACATATGTCTCAGTGATAATCTTAAAAACTCTTAATACAATCCTCAATTAAACTCTGCTACAAGCTACAATAACCGTAAAGAGTATTAGTACACATGGATATGGTAATTATACTGCGACGCGAGAGGTTCTCCTGGAGTTGGTCATTTTACTTTCCTAAGCATTTTTATCGATAACTTTTTTAATAGTGGAAATATTCCAAGAATAATATTCGTGAATGTGTTGAAGAGCTCAGGCCCAGAACATCTAAACAATATCTAGCTAACATTATTGATCAATCAACAAGGATTTGTAAAGAAAATATTTCTTCTGGAATTGAAGATCAAGTCAGTCTATCTAGTTCTCAAATCTTCCTAACCCAGAGTTCTCACGATCCTTAAAAAGTCCCTCAATTTTTTTTCCTAACTAGGAGCCCTTGAAAATTACGAAACTTGGTAAAAAGTCTTTGAAAGTACTTCATTTTTTTTGACTAGTACATAATTGTGTAATCTTGTCTTGCGTTGGAACTTGTGTCCAAACTAGATTCCTTCACGGCAGGTGCGCAATTTGAGCGTCATTTTGAGGTGTTATGTGCTTTGACACCATGTGATATATATATATGAACAACCACAATTGGTGATATACACATGAACCACATGATATATTTATGAAGACACACAAGGTCATAAACCATGTTTCATTGGCATGTCGTCCCATCGCTGTTTTGCATAAACAATACAAACATGAAAGAGTTCCGCCTCTTTGAATATTTTTAAAAGAAAGATTGATGAAGAAATACAAAGAAAATATTAAGGTTTTTTAAGGGGGTCACTGTTTTTCTTTCACTTTTACATTGCCATTGAAAAATTTGTACAATTGACATCGTACGTACAAGAATGAAAACTTAACAGTTTAGGATTACTGAATTATCTGTTTTCGTAAAATGAGGAAGTTTCTTCAAGCACGTGCAGAATTCGGGCTTTGCATGAAATTCGGACTACCCGAGGTATGAATCTGGTGTAAAATTCTGCAGATTTCAAATCTGTTAAAATGTTCACTCTATCCTTAACGATCGTGAAGATAGAAAACCTCTAATACACCTTTTTTTGTGTTCGTAATGAAAATCTTTGTCAAATGTGGTCGAATTCATATTGCGGAAATATAAAAGTTACAATTGTAAAACTTTCTGCAGGTTTCAAAAACTTGGACTTGAGAATAAAAAAGCCGTAACGGCAGTCAAAACCTTGGGTTTGTTATGTTTCTCAAACAAAATAAACCAAGACAGCCGTCTGTTGTAGTGGCAGTAGACGTGAGCAAAACTTAGATTGTGTCGTGTGTAGATCGAATCATGTGCAAGCTCCCATAAACTTCTTTGTGCCACCGAAGAATTTATCGTACAATATTTTATCGCACGACCAAAATCGATATGTGTGCAAGTAGCATGATAGTTAGCATTGAGACACGAAGCCCACTTAAAAAAAAAATCACAGGTTCTGTGATAAAAGAAAATTTAAATTATTACCAAAATTGATGACAACTTTCCCTCTTTTTTTGAATAACAGTAGTTTAAAAAATGAAGTGAAAAAAAATTGGCCTTTTTTAAATATTTTTTATATATACTAGGGGGCTCCGCCCCCTAGTATATATATCGCTAGTATATATATCGCTTACGCTCGCCAACCCCCGGGGATTGCTACGCAATCCGATTTGGTTTGCTTCGCAAACCAACACTCCTTTTACATTTGCCATTTGGTTTGCTTCGCAAACCAACATTCCTTTTGCACAGTGAAACTATCTGAATAATTTGTATTATCCTAATTTCACTTTCCGGTCCATGACGTCACAGCGAGGGCTTCACAACCTGCTCGCCGACCCCCGGGGATTGCTATGCAATCCCGTTTGGTTTGCTTCGCAAACCAATACCTCTTTCGCAAGTGATTTCACTTATTTTTACTTTAACACTTAATGCACCCTAAACTAATAGCCACATCAGTAAAAAATCTTCTGCATCTTGTTCCCTGTACAATTTTAAGTAAACCGTGTTAATCTAAAAACTTTACGATCTGTACTTTGTACTTTCTCGGTAAACCGTCTGAAAAACAGGGAAAAAAGCGAGCCTTTTTCCTCGCCAAATAAAAAGAAATCGTTTTCATGGCAATTGGTGCTACGATAAATTTGATATCTGGCAAACACGATAGTAAAAAATACAACCCTCCGCGAATACAATGCTCCGCGAATTTGCTCCGCGAAATAAAAATTACGAAATTTGTGTCACCAACTTTTGATTGCATCTAATTTATTTATGAACCAATTTTAAAAATAATTGTACTGTAAGAAAGAGAACATTCAGAGGTACACTGCGATATTTTAAAAATTAAAAACTAATAGTAATACGATATAGATATGACAGTTTTAGTTTTGTATCGGAAATTACGATCTGAAAGTTCCGAAAATTGTATGACCCACTTTTAATTGCATCGAATTTATTTATTAACCAATTTAAAAAAAATATTGTACCATAAGAAAGAGTGTAATGTAATGTATTCAGTGATGTTCTCAAATTTTAAAAATAATGGTTTTTTCTGTAGATATAACTGTTGTGACAAAAAGTAGCGAAAATATCCAAAGATTCCGAATTTTGTATCACCAACTTTTGATCGCATCCAATTTAATTATTAACCGATTTAAAAAATAATAGCACCGTAAGAAAGAGTACATTCTGAGGTATACTGCGATATTTTAAAAATTAAAAACTAATAGTAATGAGATATAGATACGGCAGTTTTAAAAAAAAGTAACAAAAATGTCCCGATTTTTCCCGAATTTCAAAAAAATATTATCAAGAACCAAATTGAAATTTAAAAAAAAAACTCGACGAGCTGCAAAAATTTACGTTGAGAGGTACTCTTAAAAAAAACCTCACGACTGAAGACTGAAAATTTGAATGTGTTTTACTCACTCGCGGAAGAAATTTCACTTCTTCAACTTTAACACTCAATAAAACCTAAACTAATAGCCGCATCGGAAAAAAATCTTAATAATTATCCATAGAATACGATGAAGAACAAAGCATGTTAATTTCATTTTTTTCCGATCAGTACTTTCTCGGGAAACCGTCTAAGAATCGAGCTTAACAACACATTTTTCAATCCTGCGACGGCGGTAACTTTTTTTTAATATAGAGAGATTTTTTAATTGACAACTTTCCCACATGCTTTATTTTAGGTCCTTGAAAAAAAAATTTTAGGTTTTGAAAAGTCCTTGATTTGTTTTGGACAAAAGTATGGGAACCATGTAACCCAAATGCAGTGACTTTTAAAAGTAATGGATCTATAAATTTAAATTTTAGTATGAATTCTAGCATTATTTAACTGCTAAACCCTCCAAGAAGATATCTCGTCTGAAATCTCTTCAATTTTGCTAAGGATGAGATTTTGGCCATTGAGATCTAGTCAGTTTTGCTAGTAAGGAGATAACCTCATTTGGACAAAACTTCCATAGTAATTTAAGGGGAAAATAAGATCCAAGTAGGAAGAACAAATAGTTCCTTGCAATGTTTTAAAGGGGATTTTGTCAAGCACCCTATGCTTTACCCCATCTGAAGCACTCGGACACCAGAATATCAAATGAAAGAATTACTTGCATAAGTCTTAATGTATACTTGTTTCCAAAAATTAAGAAAAAATCACAAAAAGAGCAATAATTTGTTCAAAACGAAACGAATCTGTGTGAAATTTACATATGTTGTAAAATAAGACTGCAAAATTCAAATTAGTGGCGCTGCAATCGGATTACGTCATCTTTCAGGAGCAAAAAAATGCATGCTAGAGAGTAAGGCTGCCGATATCGCTGGGATAGTGAGATAAGAAATCTCTGGTATAGGCAATTCGTTACTGACCTTGAGGTATCATTTGCCCGCAGAACTGCGATTTAGAGCCATTGGGAGACTGGAGGCAGGTCAAAGTCAGACAGATGTGTCTAGATGGCTAAATGTGAGTTCTGTGGTTCATAGACTTTGGAAACAATTTCAAACCACTTGTTCGGCATCCAGAAGGTTCAGCCTAGGTCGACCAAGTGCTATGACATGTGTCGATGACTGATATTTACGGTTATGCGCGTAAAGGAATAGAACAGCAACCCCATTTCATCTTGTGGCTTTTGGAAGGTTGATGTCAATGTCTTACCATGAGTAAAAAGCTTCACGAAGGTGGTCTTTACGCGCGGCGACCAGCCATTTGTGTGCCCGTCATGTGACAGGTGGGAACGTTTGAGATGGGCACGTCAACATGTCTACTGAACGACTGTTCAATGGAGGCATGTTTTCTTCATGGATGAGTCTCGGTTTAGCCTTTGAGGCAATAGTAGGCATTTAATTTGGAGAGAATAGTGAAGACGTTATCATTAGGGCAACTTTTTAGTTGCAGTAAAAATGGGAAAAGTTGCATTTATTATTCCCTAAAGTTGCATTTATTATAATAAAGTTGCATTTATTTTTGATACACTAAAATCTAAAATAAATTATCAGTAAAAAATGAAAAAATTCCAAATTTTTTTTTTGTACATTATTAAATACAGAAGAACATGGATGTCTTTGAATGGCCTATCCTTGGTCAGTAATTTCTTTAACATTGAAAAACTGCACTCAACAGAGACTGATGTTGCCTGACATTGTTGCATTGGACTTTATCTGCAGTTGTGAAACAAGTGTACCACTCAAATAACTTGGAGCAATCGCATATAAAGCACCTTGATTGTGTTTCCAGCCGCAGTCATATAATATGCTGTATTGGATAGCAGAAGCGCAAAATCCTTTTGCTAAACATTCAGAGATTTTAAAACGTCACCTACAAGGAAACAACAAATTTATGATCTTAACTCGCCTCGCAAACTCTGCAGTCGATTACGCAAAATTGCTCTGGATTATCATGAGTGCCAACCAATGTGTTAAAGTACTTTTTGCTATTTATTTCACTTCCGTCTGTTAGGACAAATACCTTTTTTCCGTGAACTTCTTGTTTGATCCGCAATACTTCGGTGTTCTCAAGATCAGACACACGTGATTGAAGGTTGATTCAAAGGGGAAAATATGAAATAGTAATTTCATATGAATTAGTTTTAAGCTAAATTATAAAAAATTGCAATGATGCAAAAAGTTGCATTTTTGTAAAAAGTTACATTTGTGTTGCAGTTATAACTCACTTACAACACACCCCATGTAAGAGGAATTTTATTTTTAGTATTTTACATGAAGCGTAGAACATGAGAAAAAAAGTTGCAATAAGTTGCACTAGTTATCATATATCCATCAAACATTCATGAAAGAGATTCATACGGAGGAGGCAGTGTATAAGTTTTGGGGTAGTATCTCTTTGGTTGGACATACAGACCTCCATGTCTTTTCACGGGGAACTGTGACTGCTCACGTCTATAGAGATGACATCCTTGATGCTTACGTGTGCCCTTATGCTGGTGCAATAGGTAATATTTCTTGTTAGAGGACGACAATGTTAGACTGCACAGGGCTCGCATCGTGGAAGATTATGTTCAGCACCATACAATTCATTACATGGAATGGCCAGCTTGATCACCAGACTTGAATCCCTTCGAGCATGTTTGGGATGCTTTAGGAAGATGTGTTGCTGCTCTCAATCCTCATCCTCAGACATTTGATACGCTTAAAACTGTTTTGCAAGAGCAATGGCTTTCACTTCCCAGCTAGCTCATCGATCGCCTAATTGACTGTATCACACATCGCTGTATGTGCTGTGTTGCTTCTAGGGGTGATCATTCTCCATATTAAAAGTACTTTTCCTTTTCCAAACTGACACATTCACTTTGTTAATTTTTTATACATGTGCTAAATTCTAAAACACCATAATTGTCTGTTATTTTATTTTTCATGTTATTTTATACCTTACTAGCGACTGTGTGGCTAGTACGGCATTGCCCTTGACAGTTCTTGCATTGCATTGCCCACAACAGCTTGCCCGTGGTGCCCACTGACAACGCTCATTGTCAAATGCGGCCAAATTCGAACTGCAGAGATCCAATCGGCGTGACGTCACAATCTTGCGAAAATATAAATATTTGATTGAAAAATTATTTGTTAAAAGAAAATCACACGTATATGGTATCTATCTCATAAAATTTTCCGCAGGTTTCAAATCCGCTGAAATTTTTAATCTATCTTTAACGATCCCGATTTTATAAAAAAGATTTAAACAATGCCAGTCAAAATTTTTTTTTATATTTGTTTTGCGTACCTTCGTTGGAATTGTTTGAGCAGAAGAAATGGAATCTGATTTTTCGAACACGATCGAGGTCAAATTCGTATGGGAAAACATAAAAGTTACAATTTAAAAATGATTTATTTAAAGAAAATGATATTTTTTTTAGGTATCCATCTAGTGTGGAATTTTCTGCAGAGTTTCAAATCCGTTGAAATTTTTACTCTATCTTTAACGATCTAGGAGATAGAGAAAAGAACTACATAATTCCAGTTAAAACTTTTTATTTGTTTTGTTCTTCGGGTGAAAGCGTTCAAACAGAAACTCGGAAAATATAAATTTAGAATCTGCCATCGGTCAGATGATAAGGTAACATCTGAGCTGGCACCCCACTCTCCAAGAGATTGTGACGTCACACCGATTGGATCTCTTCGCAATTCTAATTTGGAAGCATTTCACAATGACGAGGCCATCACAGCGTTGTCCGTGGAGATGGTTTGCGAAGTTAACCAAATGGGAATGCGTAGCAAACACCGGTGGTTGGCAAACGTTCACAATGGACACACCCAACCCCACAAAGTACTGCACGGGCAACACCGTGCTAGCCACGCAGTGGCTAGTGTACGAGTATATTTAAAGAGAAATCTGTTGTTTTCTGTCAGATAATTTCTTAATATTAGGTTCATATTTAGTATTCATCAGTTCACGCATTTTGCAGTCAATTCATTTCCGAGTTTATTTCTATTGGTATCTCTCTATATTAAAAAAAAGTTGCCGCCGCCGGATTGAAAACTGTGTTGTTTAGCTCGATTTTTAGGCGGTTTCCCGAGAAAGTACTGATAAGAAAAAAAAACGAAATTAACATGGTTTGTTCTTTATCGTATTCCCTGGTCATTTGTGAAGATTTTTTTCCGATGCGGCTATTAGTTTCGGGTTTATTAAGTGTCAAAATTGAGAAAGTTAAATTTCTAACGCGAGTGAGCAAAAGACGTACACATTTTCAGTGTTCAGTCGTGATTTTTTTTAGAGTACCTCTTAATGTGAATTTTTGCAGCTCGTCGAGTTTTTTTAGAAATTTAAATTTGGTTCGTGATAGTATTTTTTTGAAATTGAGGAAAAATCGGGACATTTTTGTAATTTTTTTTTAAAACTGTTATATCTATATGTTATAACTATTAGTTTTTAAACTTAAAAACATCGCAGTATACCTTAGAATGTACTCTTTCTTACGGTACAATTACTTTTTGAAATTGGTTTATAAATAAAGTCGATGCGATCAAAAGTTGGTGATACAAATTTGGTATTTTTTATTTCGCGGAGCATTCTTCACAGAACTGAAGGTTACATTTTATGACTAACGGGTTTGCCAGATATCAAATTTATCGTTGCAAAATTACAAAATTAATGATGCAAAGTATAATTTCGCGAAAGTGTACAAATAGTTGATCGCGTAAATAAAACGCTAAACGCCCTTGGTAAAACTTGCTGTGACGTTACGGCCTTAGTCCGGAAACTGCAATCGGAAGTATAAGAATTATTAAGATAGTTTCGCCGCGCAGGAGGATTGAAAACTGTTAATTTTTTGCAATGCCCCATCGATGGCTTTCTGCTAAGTCTCACCGGTTGAGTTTCCAAGAAGTTCCTTGGAATGTTGATTGTGATGTTTTTTATGAAACAAACCTCCAACATTGAGGGATGTGAACCCAGCCGAGGCGAGCGCAAGCGAGCAGGGGGCGAAGCCCCCTAGTATTCTCATATAAATCTAAAAAAAAGCAAAATGTATATTCAGTAAATCTAAAACATTTTACAAAAATCATTTATGCATTTTTTTTTTCATTTTTAAGTTCTTTATTAACATTTGTATTTCCTACATATGTTTTTAAAAGAAATTTTCGAAAAATAATTAAAATTCTTTATGTATATGATGAAATGATAATGATAAGTTTATAAAATCAACGCGTGGGTTATTTAAAAAGCCATGCGTGGGTCTGTCTGACCCGTGGGTCATAGGTTTGCCATCCCTGATCTTGTTGTAACTTTTTGAGTTATCTCGCTATTTTTGTGATTCGAAATTTTATTTGAGTCTAAATTTATTTCTTCCGTTTCATTTTGTAGGAACGATTTGTCAGCAGACTACAAAAACAAATAAAGTTTTAACTGGAATTATTATGTAGTTCTTTTTTCTATCTCCTATCGTTAAAGATAGAGTAAAAATTTCAACAGATTTGAAATCTGCGGAGGTAAGGTCATTTTAATTAACGTCGTACTAGAGCAACACAATTGAAATCTTCGGAAAATTGCATATTGGATCGATACCTAAAAATATAAGCGTTTGTTGGCGAGCGTTATTTTTTTTTTATCTCAGCGATTGTCACGCTGATTGGATCTCTTCTCAATTCGAATTTGACAATGACGAGGCCATCACGGCTTTGCCCGTTGTTTCGCAAACCAATACCTTGGGTAACGCCGTGATGGCTGTTGTCCAATAGGCTACGAATTCCCATTTGGTTTTGCGAAGTCATAGTTTTCTATAAAGTTGTGCCCCCCCCCCCTGCTATTTAGTCTTTATACTGTGATCACTGTGAGGACCCTGCAGTTCTTTCCGTCTGTGCCTCTGCAGTTCGGTGTTGCTGCTTCTTAAGTTCATTCAAATGCATTCTGTGATCCTATTTATGTACTGCTTTTGTTAATTCTATGTAAAATTTACAATCGGATATGTCCATAACATATTTTTAAAGTATAGGACAGTTCAGTAGCATGCTCGGAGGGCAATGATAACAATTGATTAAAAAATCAATATGGATATTAACATGTTTATAAAGAAAAGCTGTTTTTTTTTTTTTTTTTTTCAAAATAACTTCCTTGACGAAAAAACGTTTATTGTCTATCCAGGGGTCGCGACAAAATACACAAATTGGGGGAAATGGAAATAGTTTGCGCACCACTGGTCTAAAGGTTGAACCGAGTTTCGATCTCGAAATCCTCTGGTTGCTAATCCGTTGCTGTTCCAACTGGGCTACCATGGCCTCTTTCTAACCAAGGTAATGGTAATGGTAATTTTAGTTAACGTCGTACTAGAGCAACACAGCGGGCTATTGACGACGGTCCGGAATCAGTCCCTTAAGGGAAAGATCCGAGGACAACACTTCGTAATTTTGAACCACGGTCAGATGACGAAGCAACACCTGACCTGGCACCCCACTCTCCAAACTTCCACACCAACCCAACGTGAGGACTTTCGGCCACGACAGATTTAAGGTGCACCAGCCGCCTCTACACCATACGCTTACAAACATCCATGCCCGAACCCGGATTCGAACCAGGAACCTTCCGATCTAGAGGTTAACACCTTAACCACTATACCGGTTGGTCGACTTTCTAACCAAGGATAGCCTACAATAGAAATATGAAGGCCGACTACTGTGTGAAATAGGGAGATAATTTCTGTTTCGTTCTGATGGGAAAAGCAGTGGTTCCTCTCTCAAATGTCGCGCTTTCTCGAAAGAACTGATCTACCGCACAATCTTTTGGCGAACATGTTTTGGCACCCATCTGATAATGAAAAGTGCGGTTTCAAAGATGGGCGCGCTGTTGGTAGACCCATCATGTCAAGGATAGCTTTTCGAATCATCACACAGCGTCAGAGGAGGGGAACGCACGTCTCCGCGACCAAAAATACCCCAGTCGTGATTCTAAATCGGGACGCGCGCTCCCCACCTTTCCCGAAAATCTTTTCTCCGACTAGTGCAATTCCATTTCAGAGTGTGTCTTCCACTCATCCCGTGTACGTGTGCCGCCCCTACAGACTCGCGATTTCCGCCTTAGGATACCAAATAAACAAGCTCTGAAATAAGAGGTAGGTTTGGATTTCATAACGTGTTCTGTGTCCTCAGTCGAGGTCTTTGGTTGAGCCAAGATCTAGGCCGAAAGGGTGTTATTCTGTGATTGCTTTCGCCGGTATGTCAACCGGCACCACAGTTAATTCGATGTGCTCAAACCTAGTCATGTTTCGGTACATTTGTTCCCCTTGCAAAATTTTAGAAATTTTGTTCTAAAATTTTGCTATCTCACTCTTCCCTATCCTTTGCATACCAAACACCAGTCACGACTTCATATATTGTCCTGGGTCGGCCTTCAGCCGATTCCCTCAAAGGGACCCCATCTTGAATGCACTGTGAAAAGATTTATAGTTACCCAATTTTGTCGTTTGATTTCTCCCGGGATGTATTTCTCTCTTCTATGTTGGTAAAACTTTCCTCGTGTCTGTGTCCACTGCTTCATGTCGTCTCTCGTGTTTATGGCAACATCGCCAAATGCAGTCTTTGCGGCCTTATAAAAACTCAATCTAACCAACCTAATTTTATCTTCCAACGAGACGCTTAATCCTCACAAAGAAATATCATGCTCATAAAAAGTTCGTGGGATCGATTGGAGGGCTTTATTTTCATGTCTTAATGGCCCGAGTGATCGCCTTTGTCCAGTGGGTTTACCCTAGCAACCTGCGAGTTGTAATAGGTAGTTACGCATAAGTAAGTAGAGTAACGGATTATCTACCGGAAGGGTTCGAATCTCAACGCAATCAAAAGTAGCCGTGTAATTTGGGACTGCCATACATTACATCTGTCGTGGTTTCAAATGTCCTCACGTTGGCGTGGTGTGAAATTTGGAGAATGGGGTGCCAGTTCAGGTGTTGACCTCGTCATCTGATCGTGTTTCAAAATGACGAGATGCTGTCCTCCTATCTTTCACTTCGTTACTGTGCCAACCGGGCTGGTGGTTAAGGTGTTAGCCTCAAGATCGTAAGGTTCAAGGTTCGAATCTGGATCAGTGCGCGAATGTTTGTAAGCGTATGGTGTAGAGGCGGTTGGTGCACTTGAATCTTTCGTGGCCGAAATTCCTCACGTTGGGTTGGTGTGGAAGTTATGAGAGTGGGGTGCCAGCTCGGGTGTTGCCTCGTCATCTGACCGTGGTTCGAAATTGTCCTCTGATCTTTCGCTTATGCTCAGGGAATCCCGGACCGGCGTCAATAGCCCGTTGTATTGCTCTATACGACGTTAATTACAAATTACCTTACCCTTCGGCATTGATCTCGGACCGTGTCCAATAGCCCGATGTCTCGATGTTTGGAAGTTAATGTGGCTCCAGTGCGACGTTAACTTTCAAATCCACACAAGCTGCGGTCCGCGGTAGCCCGGTTGGAAGAGTAACGGATCCAACCAAAGACCTTTATGTTCAGGGGGGGGGGGGCTGGCGCACGTTGAATTTGTCGTGACCTCAAATGTTCTCACGTTGGCTTAGTGTGGAAGCTCTGTGATCGTGGCTCAAAATTACGTGATGTTGTCCGTCGGATTTGATCCCGGACCGTCGTCAATAACCCGTTGTGTTGCTCCATTACCAAACAAGATGCACAGTTAACATATTAAATGCTAACATAAACAGTGTTCAAACGAATTTAAAGATTGAGAGGTATTCCATTCAAATACATTTCATAGCCGTGTGAAAATATTTTGTGGAGGGAGAAGTCTTGTATTTATTTGTTCCTCATATCTTATGACTTTCTGGTCGAGAGATCTGGATGATAATTTTACCCTAGGCGCGTTCTCCCGAATCAAGTTTAATTGACTGATTATAGTTGATCAACAAAAGTTGAATGAAAACTATAGTGAGAACCTTTGTTTCAATATAGTTGATCAACTTTTTAGTGGATCAAGAAAAGTTCGACCCATTCAAACTTTATCGGTCAAGTGATGAGTCCTCCATCATCTGCTTTCGAGTTATTTCCACGCAAACGAACTTTCGTGGATTAGTTTATTCGAGAAACAAAACTAAAGTGCTTTTTTATTCTCTTGGTCAGGTTTGTATCTTTGCAATAGTTAAAGATAGAGTAAAAATTTCAACGGATTTGAAATCTGCGGAAAATTTTACACCAGTTCGATACCTTAAATGTGATTTTCTAACATAATTTTTCAATTGTAACTTTTATATTTTCGCTTATTAAACTGTTGATCAGTTTCTATTGAAATGTGAGAACAAAAACTGATTAAAGTCATATTCAACTGTTATTCATCAACTATAATCAGTCTATTAAACGTGATTCGTGAGAACGCGCCTATTTATTGAACGAGCAATATTCATTTATAATTATAATAATCCATGACCCCTACTATAACTTGGAGACTCGGAATGGCAGTTCATAGTCTCTAGACTATGATTTGCTATTTTGTGTTCCATGTAGGGTGTGGGCTTATGTGAACTGTGACCACCTTTTAGAATAGGGGAGGGCGTTCATGGAAGGTTCGAGAACTTTTGAAACAGCTGGAATCTGTCCTTTTTCTTTCATTTTGTCCTATGCTATGACTTCATGTGACGCATAGGGACACGGGTTTAATAGATGCTATTTGTCTAGGTTCCTTTGCAATAAAAAAATGAACTGTCATGCAGCGTGTTAAAATGCCTGCAAGCATGTGAAGTGTTATATTTCACCGTGTGGTTCATGTGCGATGTGTGTTTTTGGAACAATATCTTTTGTCTATACATTTTACATTACGAATATTTTCTGTACATTTGGCTTGGTTTTTTTTTGGCGCACTTCTAGTAGCGAGTTGCGATAAATTAAGGCAAACCATCTGTCGTTACGTTTGTTGTGGTTTTCATGGCAACCTCGGCAAACGGAAACGTTTAGTTTTCATTTTGAATATTCTAGAAAGTTCTTCCAAAATCCGTTAAAATCGTTTGATTTCATTGGTTCGTTTGAAATTTTTCTTTCCTCCCATTGGTTATTTTGTTTTTAAAATATCCTTTGATTGCATTGGTCTTTTAAAATCGTTTTCTGTGATACCATTGGTCCATTTATTTGTATTTTGACAGTTGTGGAATTTTTATTTTATTGTAATAGGTTTTTTCACGATAGGATTATGAGTTTTGTTTTTTTGACCATTTTTGTTTTCCCTATTTTTTTTCACGTAAGAGTTCTGACGTTATCAGGTTGTATTATTTCTTGCTTTTTTTCTTCAAAAAATCTTTTTCTTTTTCAACATGCCCACTATATCTAGTGTAATTGATGTTTCAAGGTTTTCTTACCCAACAAACACAGTTTAGTTTTTCTGCTGGTTCACAATTGTGTTTTTAAATGTGTTTAAGCTTATTACTTTGTGTGAAAATTTTTACTTTGAAAAATATACTTTTCAAAACGTTCTGAAATGTGTTTTCAAACTTTCATTTTCCGTTGTAAAAAGAAAAATATTCTTGAAAGAATTCTCTTTCCTTGGCGACATTGGAATTGCGCCAAAAAATAATCGCCAAGGTCGTTGCCACTGCTTATAAACGTAGACTGTAGCTGTACCAAGACATACATGCATGGTACCATATAGTCCATCTTATATTGAATTGAAAACAAAATATATGTAAGAGGAGGGAAAACACATGCGCTTCCACTATTTTCAAAACTAATCTGCACTAGCTCATAAGCAAATGTAACATATTCTGTATTGTTTTTGTATTTGACCAGTTCTGAAATAGGTATATGTATTGAAATCTTGTCCTCTCTAATGTCCAGGACAGAGTGGATTTGCCCAACGCCCTAGCAGTTGTAGTTAACGCAGGTTGGATTCCTGCTATTACCCTTAGGTGTATTTCTCTCTTTTTGTGTCAGTGAAACCCACCTTGTAAGTGTGTGTCCCTTACTTGACGTCTTGTGCTTGGCGCAGTTTAACTAAATATGGCCTTCAGCTCTAAAAAGCCCAACTTTTATGTTTGGGGATGGCTTAGCCCTAACCTTAAGTGGAGGGGGCTAAATAGTTAAAATCCCGGTCCTGTCAAAAGACACATGATTTTTTTACATTGAAGTGGAAAAAATGTGTACAAGAAAGGAGTAAAACACCTACTATTTTCAAACGTATTCTTGTGCAAGATTGACATTTTCTATTCTCGTTCTTGACTAGTTCTAAAATTGGTGCATGCATTGAATTTTTTGACTCTCGTCCCAATTCGTTTCCATAATTTGTAAAATTATAGTGTATGATCCACTGCTTCCAAAGGGGAACAGCCAAGAGTTGTGCCACTAGTCGTTGTCGCCCCTACTGGATTTCCCATTTAAGAACCCCTTGTATATACTCTCATGTTATGCTAGGGTTTTAAAGAATATTTGAATTTTTTTTAAAACTGGAGTTGAAGTAAATCTGAATTTTTTATTTGAACCCGTCAAAATTATCTAATAAAATAGTAAAAAAATTATTCACATTTGACATTATTTTAATGTTTGTAAATCTTACTTATTTTTAATTCGTATTTATAATTTTCGATAAATTTCGACAACCAACCAACCGGTCGAGTGGTTAAGGTGTTGGCCTCTGGATCGGAAGATTCCTGGTTCGAATTCAGGGTCATAATGTTATGTCATGGATGTAATTGTGCTGTCCTCTGTTAGGTGTAATGATGGCCGTCCATTGGGTGCTCCTTCACAAAGGACCATCGCTTACGCAGCCGTGACCAAGGCGTTTGGATAATGTCTCCGCCTGCTGCATTGAAAAAAATAAATAATAATAAATAATTTTCGATTGCGTCTTTAGAAATTTTTGGGTATCTATTAATTTAAGTTAGAACGAATTTTTCTATAAAAATAACTATTCAATGAAATACGTTCTTTCTGCAAATATTGACAGGATTTTTGGAAGTGCTTCTTAAAGCTAATTGGAAATTTTCAGTTTTTTGTGACCTTTTTTTAGACATTTCCAAAATTATTGCATTAGTGAATTTTAACATGATTGTTTTTATTTTTCAAGCACTTTTCCATCTTCTATCGCGTTTTGAATTTCGTCCAATGGTATCAACCTTGTAATGAAATGGACGGAATTTGTGCACGCAGATTCCTGTTAATTCCAGTCCCTCGTTTTGAAGATCTGTCACGTGGTTGTGGGGAAAAGCATGAACCCTAAATTATTGATGGGTTAAAGTGATTATCTACCGTGATCAAAAACACTAGTTTGTAATAGCATTGACTGGTTGGGTTTTATTGTCTACTACGCTTAACAACCCGGCGTTCCTCGGTTTTAAATTGTGACCGCGACATCTCCCTGTGTTAACTCAAATACGCAAACACTGTAGAACGTGTATCGTACCGCAACATTTCCCGGTGTTTTCTCAAAGACACAAACCCCGTGGAACGTGTTTTCTCGTCCATATCCATTTATTGCAGAAAACAAACTTTAGATTTTAAAATTGGGTCTTTGAGGGGCACTTTAGGACTACCTGTGTACTAATTTTCATGGCTACAGATGGGTCTGAAGACAAGAAAGAAAAGCCTGTGTTTTCCGCAGTGTTTACATTTTACAATAGATATTTTGCATTGTTACAAGGCAGTGGAATATGAAGCAAACATGCAGAAACCAGAAATTTTTTAATTATTCACGTGCAAACTAATGATATAGAACGCGATGAAAACAATTTATCTGAACTTTAGAATTGCAGGAGTGTATAAGAGTTGGTCCGCGTTCTTTGCAGTTTTGTATTGTCCTTGGTTTTTTTTTTCTAACTAGTTTTGGTCTCCATGTGTGCAACCGTAAAGCTAATCTACAATTATTTAATGCATTCTTACTGATACAATGATATCCAAAAAGTGACTAGTGAGAGTCTTCATCTCCAGGCGAATTAGGAACAGACTCTGATCACCACGCTATCTCCCGACAAAGTGAATTTCATTATTGACGTCGCAACTTGTGTGCTTCGCAATCTAAACTCAATCCGAAATGCAACTGTACGTATTTTCCTGTAGGGTTTTCAAAGGGCTACAAATAGAACGATTTCTGTTCTTGTGTAGATAGCCTTTAGATTTCGTAATTTTAGCATCATAAATTTTATAAACGAATTTCTTTTTGTTGCAATCTTCTGTGCCTAACACGACGATTGATAGACAAGGATAAGAGCTATGCAAGAGCAATCTGTTAAAATCACGAACACTGTATCATCGCTAGTGGGCGATAATCATGTAAGCCGTTGTAGGCGTATCTAAATCGCCGATTTGGCGACGAAATTTTTAATTGCCAATTTGGTATGGGACTGGTATTGTGTCTTGAATTCTGTCGAACATTTCGAAACCATTTCTTATCAAATACTTTTGTTTTTGCTAACTTACTGTTCGTCTTTCATATTTAGATTGTTTTCTCGCTCCATGGCAATTTTCTTTGACTGACCCGGGACTCACGGCTCAAAGCCCTCTGATTCCGGTCTAGTAATAACATTTATTCCTTGGCCGGGATTCGAATCTGAATCCTGTTGGACCGAGGGCTAGGGCGCTAACCATTCAGTTACCAAGCCGTAACTCGGCTTCTTAAGAGAAATGTATGTTGCGAAACTAGCCCGCACAAAAACTTGTTTTTCAGAAAAATAGTTTCAAACTGTTGAAATATCAAGGTTATGTTATGTGTTCATATATGTGTGGTACCATGTTTTACACGAAATAAGTAAAAAATATTTGTTTTGTCCATTAGTTTAAGAAATTGTATATTTTTCGGGTACCCCAAATACATGTTATTCACGTCATCTGCTTAAGAACCCAAATTTTCCCTTCTGAGATGTTGATTGTATGTTGAATAAGTTTTGATTCAATATGAGGAATGTTTTAGTCCATTTTTAATGAATATAGGCTGAAAAGTTACTACATATAAACATAAATTTGACTGGTTATGTAGCAAATGACTGTCTAAACTGGTCTCTCTTAATTCTGACTTTCATCTGTAAACAAGTGGCCGTTTATTGATGCAAGCAGGGTTAGAAATTAGAGTGGCCAAAAGTCAGGCATCAATGGCACCTAAATATTTTTTTTTTCTACTGCTAAAATTTGTTATAATTAAAAAGCATTTTGTTTACGTGGATGTTTATAAACGCATTGTTTTCAACCCTAGATTGGTAAAATATGTAAAATTTACATACAGTATACACATTCATTAACTTTTGCCAATCTAGGATTAATGGCTGGAGCCTGAACGTTGACGACTATTTTCATTTTGTAGCTTTTTTGTTTTATAATGACTTTTCGTGTGGTCTTTCTTTTGCATTGACAATGCAGATTGTTATATAATTTGCAGATTAGAGTACAAATTGTTGGCAGAACAAAAGGATTTGGTAGGAATTTTTGTCTTTCAAGCGAATTTATTCAAGCGGCAGAAATGGCGACTGGGTTTTGTTCCTCAGTGGAATGGCCCAGTTGGTAGAATCGCAGATTGGTGACCGGAGGGCTGCTAGTTCGAGATTAGATCCTACCGACCCTTCCAAAGACCGTCGAGTACGAGGTTGATACACATTAAATCTGTTGTGATCTCAAATTACCTCGCGTTGGCGTGGTGTGGAAGTTTGGAGATTAGAGTGCCTGCTCAGGTGTTAATCTCGTTATCTGACCGTGGTTCAAAATGACGAGTGATGTCCTTGGATTTTTCCCTACAGGATTAACCATGGACTGTCGCCAATAGCCAGTTGTATTGCTCCAGTGTGACATTAAATTCAACAACTCCAACGAAAGCACAACATGGTTGTGTATGGTAATGATGTACAAATTAGCAGAATGTTAACAGTGCTCCTTTGACCTATACAAGTCTGTAGGGACTGTGATCAAAGGATAAAGTGTTCCCCAAATCTTTTAAGGACGATTTTTCGCTACATAGGTTCGAGCAATTAAAGAGCAGATGCATATTGCATTCTCTGCCGTTGACACATTTGCAATGGTCACTTGAGGACAATCCAAATCTGTCGGTTTCATACAAACTCCTTGTACCCAGTATTTTGGATAGATAGGTATTTAATTAACGTCCCACTGGAGCAACACAACGTCCCGGGATCAATCCACGGTAAGATGACGAGGTCACACCTGACTTGGCGCCACACTTCAAATTTACACACGCCGACCAGCCGGTCTGGTGATTAAGGTGTTAGCCACTACATCAGAAGGTTCCTGGTTCGAATCCGGGTCAGTGCATGGATGTTTGTAAGCGTATGGTGTAGTGGCGGCTGGTGCATTTGAAACCTGTCGTGGCCGAAAGTCCTCACGGTGTGGAAGTTTGGAATGTGCGGTGCCAGCTGAGGTGTTACCTTGTCATCTGACCGTGGTTCAAAATTACGTGGTGTTGTCTTAGGATCTTTCCCTTAGGGAGTTGACCTGCCGTACATTACATCTGTCGCGGTCTCAAATGTCCTCACGTTGGCGTGGTGTGAAATTTGGAGAGTGGGGTGCCAGATCAGGTGTTGACCTCCTCATCTGATCGTGTTTCAAAATGACGAGGTGCTGTCCTCCGATCTTTCACTTCGTTATTGGTACCAATTGGTCTGGTTGTTAAGGTGTTAGCCTCTAGATCGAAAGATTCCTGGTTCGAATCGGGGTCAGTGCATGGATGTTTGTAAGCGTATGGTGTAGAGGCGGCTGGTGCATGTTAAATCTGTCGTGGCCGAAAGTCCTCACGTTGGGTTGCTGTGGAAGATTGGAGAGTGGGGTGTAATCTCAGGTGTTGCCTCGTCATCTGACCGTGGTTCAAAATTACGAGGTGTTGTCCTCGAATTTTCCTCGTCCTCCCTTAA
Source organism: Metellina segmentata (assembly GCA_947359465.1). Classification (NCBI taxonomy): domain Eukaryota; kingdom Metazoa; phylum Arthropoda; class Arachnida; order Araneae; family Tetragnathidae; genus Metellina; species Metellina segmentata. The sequence goes on along the minus strand of OX375880.1, from coordinate 37,588,547 downwards.
GGGACTGATTCCGGACCGTCGTCAATAGCCCGTTGTGTTGCTCTAGTACGACGTTAACTAAAATTACCATTACCATCGTCATCTGACCCTGGTTCAAAATTACGTGGTGTTGTTCTCGAATCTTTCCCTTAGGGAATTGTTCCCGGACCGTCGTCAATAGCCTGTTGTGTTGCTCTAGAACGAAGTTAATTAAAAATTACCAAATTTCCCCACCACGCCAACGTGAGGACATTTTCCACCAACCCCCTAGTTTTTGGTTGGATTCGAACTCGCAACCGTCCGATTGCTAATCCATTACTCTTCCAACCGTGTGAACTTCGGGATTGATTTCGTCACGTCGCCAATAGCCCATTGTGTTGGTCATTTGCGACGTTAATTAACTATCCTACCCATTAATAAATTGCTTCAGTTTCGAATTTTCTAATTCGATTGCACCGCAGAGAAGAATCATCGTTTGCAGTTTGCAGGTATAAAATTTTATTCCTGGTTTTTTATTCCTGTATTCGGTGATTTGCTTGTATAGATATTTCCATTGTTTAGATTCCGTGGCTCAATGGGTTTGCCTATTGCGTTTGAACCTGCAAATTGCAGGCGACACAGGTTCGATTTCTGCAACATAGCTACCCTGGGTATATTTCTCTCTTTTGTGTCATTAAAACAATTTTTCTTGTGTGTATTACTGGACATTGGTAGTCATGTGTATGTCGCAACTTGACGAAAAATGGCCCTTGCGCCATAAAACCCAACATGAAGACGGCATCGTGACACTTTATTCATGGCTTATGTTTGTGGCGATCTATAGTACGTTTGATGTAATACTTTTAACTTATATATCTTCCTTGTGGGGATGGCGACCAACCGGTCTGGTGGTTAAGGTGTCAGTCTCTAGATCGGAAGGTTACTGGTACAAATTCGGGTGTTGTCCTCGATCTTTCCCATAGGGGATTGATCCCGGACCAGTAACCGTCGTCAATAGCCTGTCGTGTTGCTTTAGTGCGACGTTAAATCAATATGCTTTTTACCTACCGTGTCAGGAAGTCAAAATGGCTACTCAGAATCTTAAGTTAAATATTTCTTCCCACATTTTCAGGAAGAAAAAGAAGCATGCCACAGTACAAATAATTGTAATTTAGATTTATAGATTAATTTAGTCACGATTTCAAGCATGTTATATTATTTTTTAAATTAATGACGCACTGACACTCCTTTGAACCCATCAAAAGTTAGAATTTTATGTACTTTTGATAGCGCCAATTTTTAATGCAAATTTTATGCCAGTATTTGTGTTCTAGACTGCTGCTTGTTTAGAAATACTGGCAATATATTGCCATATGACGGGCTAGTGGCCGGTGCATGGTATATTTATATACTGCGTTAACTGTATACCTGTTGTCACCCCTTATTTAATGATGATATATCAAAAATTAGAAAAAACTTGTTTCAAAATGTGGTGTGATTCCATTCCTCAATAACGAACAAATTAAGAATTTGAAAGCTCCGTACAGCATACTTTCGTAGGGGAAATTTGATGTAGACTACAGGCACTCGGAATCTGATGTTTTCTAGTTTTCCTGTGACATGATTTCCGAGTTCTGAAATGCGCCTTTGAGGCTGGATTGAGCACTCGTGTTTATGTTAGATCTCTTTGTTTTAAGTTTGTGTTCTTGCCAGTTTGTGTATTAGAACGAGGGCATTGCGTAACTCTGGTTACGAGTGACAAATGAGCCAATGAAAAGAAATAAATACCAGCGGTACTTCAAAGAATAATGCACGCTACCATCACTATCAGTTATATTATTCGATAAACACTAATCTTCTCGGCAAAATAGTATAAAATTGAGGACAATGCAAAATCTGAAATAAGGAATTTTATTAAGCTATGCGTATAAAGTCGCGTTTACATCGCGGAGTTATAAATATTTTTCTTCCCCTTTTTGTGGCGAAGACGTTTTACGTTCCCTTATGCTGACCTATTTTCGACCCTCTCCGGTGTGACCGCTGTGGCGACTTTATCGGCATCACCAAGGGGTGAGTACTTTTCTCACCCTGATCACCATTCATGCCATTTGAATCGAATAGGTCACTCACTGACAGTTAGGCGGGAGATGTGGTCAAGGCAAGCGATGAGGGCAAATTGTCACAGAGAGCGAACAAAAGACGCCGGAGGGCAGAGGGGAGCGGTGATTGTAAAGCAATTCCGAAAGGGGATTCAATTGGGGAGCAATTTCATCCCGAATTTCGTCTCGGAGAAATGTCTCCCAAAAGTTGCAATCCTTTGATCTTTACCGACTCCTGGTGGAAGACAAAATTGGAGTTGCAAACTCGCCACACCGACACGAGATCTTTACGATTAAATAAGTGCCGTTTCTCGGAATAGCTTTGATTTTTGGAGGGGGGAAGTTTGCAACTCCCCGGGATAAACGCGGCTTTAGTCTGTCATTGTTACGCCTACCTCGATCTCATCTATTTTACGTATATGAAAAGGTCAACAACTTTTTCACTACGTGGCGGCCATATTGGATTTGCCACACTGTCTATACAGGGCCTTAACTATAGAACTAATTGTTCAAATTTAGTTATTTTGGTACCAAATGGAAGCCATTTAGTTCAGGATTGTACATAACATACAAGACCAGTGTTAATTTTACATTTTAGTGGAGTTTTTTACTTGTAAAGTGAAAAATTCACTTTTAAAAACAGTCTACTTTAAAGGGCTATAAAAAAAATGAACCCTCTTATTTTTCTCTTAAACTTTGTAGAAGTATTAACTAACATATGTATTTTAATCTGAGAAAAATTCAGAGCGTGCAACACATTTTTCATTTTTGAATAAAAGCTATTCTAATGACAGCATAGATTTCAAAAGGTGGTCATCTTACAGTGCAAAAATGACCATAACTGAAATTACAATGGTTAAATTTGAATTTTTATGATGTAATAATTCAAAGCAAGCTTGTATTATTTCATGTTTATATATCAATACGCATAGCAAACGAAACGTTCAAACACAAATTGTAAATTCAATTCTAAAACATTTGAAATAAAAAAGATGAATAAATTTTTTTTTGCTAAAATATATTATATTTAATTGAGAATTAAATTATCGTTTGATAAAATATATTTAAAATAATTTTTACTCTTTTAAATGCTAAATATTGTTTGCTAAACTATGTAGAAGGTATTTAGGTCATCAAAGAGTTGCAAAGTTCTTTTTGAGTATTTTTGAGTTCTATGTTGGAGATAGAATGTTTTGTTTGCAAAAAACTCAAAGTATCACTGTGTACTGAGTTTATTTCTGTCTTTAAATTGTCTCCTCATGATTCAGAAGTATTAAAAAGGAGAATTTATCACCTAATTCCAGATGAAGATATCTATGAAAGCGGAAGTATCTGCAGGTTTCCCAAGGATAAATTTTTAAAGTGGTACAAGTTGAAACAGAAAACATGTGACCCATTTAACCTACATACAAACATTCAAGATCAAAATGTCAGAAAATAATTTCCCTGGATTTATCTTTGGCAAATCCTGAAATACTTATTTCAGGAAAAAAGTTGTACAAAATTGCGTTTTTTCGGTGGCTTTATCAGATATCGATGCAGTGATTATGATACCTGACATGGATACTGATAAAAGGGATTCTACAGTAATGATAGAAGAACTGAAAAATGTGTGAAAAATGTTTCTAAATTTTGCTCACTACTGCCAAGAGAATGTGACTGTTGGAAGTAAATTTATTCGAATTTATTCAATGTGTGTTTGTATACATCATCAAAATGTTAAACTTACGCTTCATGCTATTCATGTAAATGACTGTATCATTATTAAAAAAACTAGTTTGTAGCATTGATTCAGAAACATGCATGGTGCACAGGTGTGATTAGTGTCCATCTCCACAAATACTTAAAGAATATTTAATGCAAAATGACAAATTAGAAATATGCAGTGAAATTACTTATGAACAATGGGCAGAATTCAAAGCATTAATTACATGGAAACTAGAATTGGAGAAAATCATCAAATAGCACCAGACTAACATTCCAAAATGAACAATATGTTGCATGTGTGTATGTAATGGTGTATTGTTGCATGTGTGTATAATTGGTGGATTGGAAAGATTTTGAAATGCTGTGAGGAATATAATGATTACAAAATTATGTTCATGCATCTAGTGCATCCTATACATGGCTAGAGCCTTTAGATACATGCTGAATTGCTTATGAACACATAATAAAAGTCACATCTTATCCCGCAACTATAACAGATAGAACATACCACATTGTTCCTGATGAAAATGAATTAATTGAACTATCGTTCCAAAACTACAAGACAACTTGAATTATGAAGGATTTATGCTTTTTACTTTGTGTTAATGTGGCGAACATTTTTATTTATGCTCAATATTTATCTTTAAAGACTTTTTTTTTTTTTTAATTCAGTGCTCAGAAATATTAGCGTTATTTTGTCAATTTCAACAGCACGATTAGATTTACTTCAATGATATTCTTTATATAGGACCAGCTTAAAATATTTAAGTATGTCAACTGTGATAAATTTTGTTTTTTATTGAGCCTATATCAATCCGTATCTTATGAGTGTTTGTGTTGTACAAGACGAGAAACTATTAAGTAAAAGAATTTCACTGGTTATTTTGAAACAATGTACCCTAAGCATAAATGCAATTTTTTGCAAAAATACTGGAATTAAATATTATAAAATGCATAACATTTTGAAAAATATATATTTTTTTAATTTAAATAAATAAAAACATTTTTCTACGGTCCTTTTTAAAAGTACTTTTTGAAAAAAACCATGCTATAAAACAAATTTAAAATAATTTGATACTGTATTGATATATAAACATGAAATAATACAAGCTTGCTTTGAATTAGTACATCATAAAAATTCAAATTTAACCATTGGCAAATATGACTTCTGAGCCATAAACCCCCTAAACCATACCTGGTCTTGCCTCAAACCAGTTTTTCTCTAGTCCGGCTGGGTTGCTTGGTTGTCAACGATATGTAACCTCAAATGTCAACGACATTGTTCGTACTGTTTATCACTTTGATTAGAATGTAGAGTTCGTCAAACAAATATAGATACATAGGCACTGTTAGAATAAATAACGCAGATTTGAACTAGGAAGATTGATTTACATGTCCAGCGCGAACTAAACACTTACATATAGTCCATAGAACGTTTTTAGGGGCCACGATAACCCATTTGGTAGAATCGCGGATTCGCAACCGTAAGGTTGCGAGTTCGAGACGCAATCCAATTAAAGACCATCGTGTACATAGGGGCTGGTGCAAGTTAAATCTGTCGTGGACTCAAACTTTCTTATGTTGGCGTGGTGCGGAAGTTTGGAGAGTGGGATGCCAGCTCAGCTTGTTGACCGTGTCATCTGACCGTGGTTCAAAATGACGAGTGGTTGTCCCTTCCTCGGATCATTCCCTGTTAGATTCATCCCGGACTGTCGCCCACAGCCTCTGTTGTGTGTTCTCCAGTTTGATGGAAATATAACAGTTTTTTAAAAAAATAACAAAAATGTCCCAATTTTTCCCGAATTTCAAAAAAATATTATCAAGAACCAAATTGAAATTTCTTGAAAAAAACTCGACGAGCTGCAAAAATGTACGTTGAGAGGTACTCTTAAAAAAAAACTCACGGCTTAAGACTGAAAATTTGTATGTGTTTTGCTCACTCGAGGAAGAAATTTCGCTTTTTCAACTTTGACACTTAATAAACCCTAAACTAATAACCGCATCGGAAAAAGATCTTTACAATTGTCCAGGGAACACGATGAAGAACAAACCGTGATTATTTCATATTTTTCTGATCCGAACCTTCTAGATTAACCGTCTAAGAATCGAGCTAAACAACACAGTTTTCAATCCTGCGGCGACGGCGGTAACTTTTTTTTAATATAGAGAGACGAGTTCAATGCGTCATAGAACTCAAGCACCTATTCTACCTTCTTACGTTTATGATTGTAGTTGGAAAGATCTACATCACTCAGGGAAAACTAAATTAATTAATGTACACCAATTTTAAAGGATTTAATTATTGTATGTATTGCTTCACATAAACGTTACTTACCATTAATAAGATTTTTGAGCCTGTTTCGATTTCGCTATTCTTTCTATGCTTGGTGTAAAATTGGTTACTGAAAGCAGCAAAGAAGGTCTTCAAATTTGAATCAATCATTCGCGAAATCGTTTTGCTTTTAATAAATTCATGGATGAAAATGTTTGTTCATATCTGTTTGTCGTTCCGAAACGACATATATAATTTTTTTGCAAATTTTCTTAGTTCTGGGAAATGTTCACATGGTAATGAACGCTAGAAATTAATCTGGTCAAAAACATTTCGATCTGGAAAAAGCTCATCTAACTTCATTTTCAAGAATGAATTTGTTTAAAAAAAATTGCGACGATCTGATGATTAAGAAGACTGTGAATTCAACTGAGAGCACTTTGGTGCTGAAAATATGAAGATGGGTGCAGTTATGGCGTCTACTTCAAAAGAATAAGTAGACGAAACGATGAAATGCACCACTTGTAATCATCCAATGCGTGTTTTCATACTTTCCAAGTTGTACTAATGACAATTGTCTACTCGGTTTTTACTCTTACCATGGTGGAGAAAGCTTCACTCAAAGGAAGTCCCTGAATCTGCACCATTCCTCCGAACTTTCCGTCGATTTTTTTTTTACCCTGCCGACTACATACCGTTGGAGTGCTATTTTCTACTTCCAATTAGTCTTTATGTACCATCCAACGTTCGTATGTTCCATACGCTGTCTAAACTGCTGCTTCAAGTCTTGTCCGACGTTTTAATGGTTCTTTGAAGTCACCCGCTTGAGATTTAATTAATTTTACAGGACATTTATAAACGGTATCCTAAGGAACTATTTCGTTACTGTATTGAACATATCGATCGGTGGGCCTTAAAGTTAGTTTCTGGAAAACAGTTAGGCAGTTTTTCTTTTGCTGCGATTCAAGTACATTTTTATAGCCAATTAACATTAACTTTGGAAAATAGAGTACCTTTGAAAACATTGCATATTCCCTCGTGTACAGGGTGTTCTTTATGTAAGGGTACTATTTTGTTTTAGAGTATCTTTTTAATAAAACATTTTTGATTTAATTTTTCGCTTATTGTTTACTCAATTAATAATGTGATATCTGGCCGCTGTTGGTGATCAATTTAGAAGAGTTCTTGGCGACTATCCTCCCTGCGTGGAAGGGTTGCCATAGAGAAAATTTGCAGTAGGATACTTGCCTCGGTTGTTTTGTTTTTGAGGTGCGATGTACTGCACCGGATGAAATGATGTTCGTTTTTTGTATGCACTTTTTATAGTTTAATTAAATTCTTATTTTTATAATCTCGTGCTTGGTTATTGAAAGAGAAGAACATCCATCACAAATAACTTTGGTAAAATGACCGCTGTAATGTACATATATATATATATATATATTGCACATCCATGATCAAATCAGGGGAACGAGATAGTCAATCAGCATTAACTGATTTTATTTCTCCTCTGTGTCGGTAAAAATTTGTGTTTGTGTCCATTGCTTGACATTGCCATGTGTTTGGCACAGCATGGCCATATATAGCCTTTACGCTTACGCCATTAAACCCAACCAACTATTTGTATCTACAGCAATTTCATTATTCATTTATTCAGTGACATCCATCGATAATGCATCTCCTTTGCTTGCTGGTTGTGTAACAAGAAAATTTTTTCACTGAAGTAAATAAACATAACTTTAAAATATATTTAGTAAAAATATTTAAAATAACAAACACATTGCACACACACTTGCAGAAAAAATTACAGGAGGAGCACCACAGTATACATTAGTTTCAATACCTTGTTAACATAATGTTTTATATGAATCGGCAATTTTTCCAAAATTATTCAAATAAAATTGATAACATCAAGTTACAAAGAAAATTTTGGAGTTACTTGACGAATAATTCTATAAATAAATTATTGAAAGGTATCAGTAAATTACATTTATCGTTTCAATCTGTTAAGTACTAAAACTTTTTAAATGCTGAAAAAGTGAAAGTAAGTGTTGAAGTGAAAGTAAAATATGTTAATACTGAGAGTTCTGAGATATTTAGAGATATTTAAAACCCAATGCAACATCAGAATATTCTTATTTATGAAAATACTAGCTGAATAACCGACGTCGTTCGGGTTTCAAATATGACAGCGACATTTCCCTGTTAACTCAAATACACAAACCCTGTAGAACGTGTTTCCTTGTCAATGTCCATTTTTTGCAGAAAAACAAACTTAAGATTTTGAAATTGGGTCGTCTTTAGGGGCACTTTTAGGACTACCTGTTTGCCAATTTCAATGGCTACAGATTGGTCTGAAGCCAGGGAAGAAATAGCCTATGTTTTCAGCAGTGTTCTAAAGCATAAGTGTACAAAATTTGGTGTGGATTGGTCAAACGATGGACATTTGTATTGAGAATATATATACACACATCCTTTTTTATATGCATATAGATGTAATCAGAATAATATTTTTATTTATAAAATTTTGTAATCAGAATAATATTTTTACTATGAAATTTGTAATCAGAATAATATTATTATGGATGATAATTTGTAGTCAGAATAATATTATTATGGATGATAATTTGTAGTCAGAATATTCTGTTTACAAATTATTTTTGGAGTGTCCGGCGGAAATGGAATATTATGGAATCCAAAAACCTTTGAAACTTATATATCTTCCAACATAACAGAAAATATTTCGAATTCGTACTTATTTTGAGGGAAATTTTGTAATATTTGTGATACAAAAGTAATTTTGATACCTTAATATTTTGGACTGCTCTTTTCCAAAAACGTTAGAAGTTTTATCGTAAAATATATATTAATGCTCGGAAAAACTGCTTTCACTCATTTAGAAAAAATAAGTAGGTTCAATTGGCTATCAGCGGCTCATACAGTATGTATATTTTTAATAAAAACAATTGGGGGTCAAAATTGCAATTAACCTCATTGAACTACATTTTGTAAAAGATTATTCCCGCTCAAAATTTCATTTTTGTCAGATTTGAGCTTGAAGCAATGTTTAAAAATTCTCTCCAAAATGTTCGAAAGAAAAAAAAAACGAATCAGACTCTTTCAACAACTAATCGACTTTGAAAGTAGCTTCGATTTGGTTTGTAGCTCTACGGAAATGTTTTGCTCGATGAGGCTAATTAGTTAAAATTAGTTTCACATTTGCGTTATTATACTACACTAAGTTCTCCCACGCATTCGTCTCGTCATCTTACCATGGTTCGAAATTACGTGGTGGTGTCCTCGGATCTTTCCCCAGTAGGGGATTGATCCCGGACCGTCGTCAATAGCCCGTTGTGTTACTCTAGTACGATTTTAATTAGAATTACCATAACCCACGCATTCGTTAAAACGCATTCACGATTTTAATGTAGATTTGTGGACGAAAATGATTTTTTCTTAAAAATTCACTTCATTGACTGTTTTTAAACTATTCTTATTGCGAGGGCGAAAAAACAAAAACTGCTTCCTTGAATTGAAGCTCTCTCTCTCTCTCTCTCAGCGTAAGCATTTCTACCATGGACTATATTTTTTTTCAAACCACAGCCGGAGAAGTAAACCTTCCGTGAAAATTTCAGTTTCATTTGGCAGTTGTCACGTTTATACACACGAGTACTTCTGAAGGTTGCTTAGACTTGCGGCAATTTTGTGTATTTTTGTTCTCCCCTTTTGAGAAAATTTAATGGTAGCGAAACGGGCTTAGTTATTCTCACATTCATTTTGTTATTTTATCCTTTTGACTCTGGATTTGATTTAGATTTTGCACCTACTTCGTTAAGAGATAGTTTAAAGTGGGTGCATGTGCAGTATTCCAAAACGTTTTCCGTATTGGACAATTTTAACTGCATAATGTTTTCAGAAACATCGAATCTTACGAAATATTTTATTGCAGTTGATGAATAGCTTTTGAATCATTAAGAACCTACGAACATCATTTTTTCTTTATAGCTCAGCAGCTCTCACATATTCGTGAACACCTGCCATGCTTGAATTGTCAGACGATAGGTCCGTTCAGATATTGATAAAATTCGTAATTCATTTCTCAGATTAGATTTTTTTAATCTAGTTATAAAACTCAAATTATATTTAGACTTAATATAATTAGATTAATATAATTTTTTTTAGTTTAACTTAGAAATAATTCGAGTTGACTTAGAAATAATTTGAGTTGACTTAGAAATAATTTGAGTTAACTTAGAAATAATTTTAGTTTGAGAGTGACATTTATGAAATTCATGGAATTTGAATCTTTAACGCATCTAAATATTAGAACGTTGTTCCTATGGTAAATATAGACTCTGAGCCCATAATTTTGTCTCTGGCAGAGTTTTGAGAGGCGCTGGGCCTGTTGAGAGTTTAGTCCCGAACAGACTAGGATGTGATCCTCATTCATTCTGAAATTGGATGTTCTGCGAATTACACATTGCCTGAAGGAATATACACTCACTGCCCAAAGTTAAGCATGAAGAGGAAAATGTTAATATCCAGAAGCCAATCTGAATTTGAGATGCTGCAATTTGCTGTAGAGGTAGATGGCAGTATGCAAATGTGTTATGTAACAGCCAATCACGGTTTCGTGTCGAGAAATATGCAAAAAGGCAGTCGTATAAAAAGCCAGCATTGTGAAGGGTTAGAGGAGTTGCATGTTAGTGCTGATAAAAAGTGTTTAGAACTTTCGTACGATTAGTTTCTAAGACACGTGTTTCTATGGATTCCAGAAGACGAATGGGAGATAGGGAGCGCTGGCTATCTGTGGGACACCTTGAAGCTGGGCAATCAATTACTGACGTTGCTCTTTTCTTCGGCGTTCATCATTCCGTCATTTCACGATTATAGAAAAAATTCCAAACATGTCAAACAGTTGTCAGAAGACCTGTGGCCGGCCGCCCAAGTGTTAGGACCCCCGCGGAAGATTGATATATTTCTGTTGTAGCGAAGCGGAATCGAAGAGTGACCGTGTGACATCTATGGTTGCAGCTTCCATTGGCAAGAGACGATATCTGCTACTACTGTACGCCGAAGGCTTCATATGAATGGATTGTACTCCCGGGTATCACGAGTTTGTGTTCCTCTATCCATCCAATCCAGAGGGGCACGATGAAATTCACATGTCGGCAACATGTGAATTGGACTGTGTGTGATTGGGCTAACGTTATGTTTACGGATGAGTCGAGATTTGCCCTGGAGCCAGATGACAAACGTGTAAAACTGACCCGCCTTCACATTGGACACACACGATTCTCCCATCGTCATCTTTTGTTGGGCGAGAGTCCACATTTTTGTCATGCATGCTCATCGGATTTTACTGTCAAACATATTTTAATTCACTGTCCTACTTTTAATCATCATCGTTTCAAATTTTTTAAAAGATCAATTTTAAGTTTACAAGATTTTATTTGGAAAAACCCTCAACCGAATCTTTTCTTTTTTAAGTACCATTGGATTTTTAAATCTCATACAGTGCTTTTATCCATCACGATATGTTCGAGGGCTTTTCAATAAAGAATTATCATAAATTGATAAAAATGCTTTCCTGTGCTAATCCTCCAAATTTTTATGGTCTTTCTCAAAGTACTCCCCATTACATGCAATGCACTTAACCCACTTCTTTCCCAGTCTTCAAACACATGCTGGAAGCCATTTTTTGACAGGTCCTTCAAAATCGCCAACGCAACTTTTACCACTGCCTGTGATGATGAAAACCGCTTTTCCCGGAGGCGTTTCTTCAATTTCGGGAAAGAAAAAAAAATCGCATGGTGCTGAATTAGGACTGTATGGAGGATGGAGAACACACATGACATTGATTTTTGAAAGATACTCAACAACAACATTGGCGATATACGACCTTGCGTTATCATATGGTGTAGCATCCATCCTGTAGCTTTCAAGTGGAGTCCTTTGCGATGGATGTGACCTTGGAAGGTGTTCAGTACATCTATAGTATTCTACAGCTACAATTGTATGTGGTGGTACAACATGCTGATACACTATTCCTCGAATATTGAAGAATGATATGATCATAACTTTCCCAGCAGAAGCATCCACTCTCGTCTTTTGTGTTGGTGATGAAGGAGACTTCCACTCAGAGCTCTGTTGCTTGGACAATCTATTGTTTTCCCCTTTAACCATTTTAAACCATCTTCTAGCTGTGCTATAGAGAAGGACACTCTCCACGTAATCTTCCTGTAGTATCACATAGACTTCAGCTGACGATTTTTTAAGGCGAAAACAAAATTGTAATGCAGGTTATAGCTTGTCGCGTGTCACATCCATTTTTGCCGAGGCAAAAGTAAAACTAGGCGTTCTTGGCCGGCTGCCAATGTCTTAGCAATGACGTCATGATCGTGAAACTTGCGCTATCTATTCTCCACTTATCCCGCTACACATTCAATATGAATTTTATTTTTCTTGATTTTTTAATCACTTTAAAAAATAAATTTGATCATTCTTTATTGAACAGCCCCCCGTATATATCATCTGTTATTTCCACACCTTTTTATACCATACGTCATGTGCTGATCAGAATATTTTTCATCAGAGAATTCCCATCAAACTCTGCTTGAGTTAATAATTTTAGCTATTTGTCCCAATGTGCATCGGCAAATGTGCCCTATGGGGTGTGTTATTCTCTAAGTTTGTATTTCTGATTTAGACAGTTTGCTATATAAGTGAGATGTTCTTCTGGTAAAAACCCAGTCGCGGGTTGAGCTTTCTTGTTAATAAAGTGATAGGTTTTATATAAACGAGAGTTTCTTATCATGCATAAAACCTACACCAAACCATTTCTATATTTCTTTTCACAAATACCTTGTTTTACTATACATAACCTGATTTCAAAAGATCATACAATAAATTATGTGTAATGTAAATTTATTGCGCAAGACTTGCATCAACCTTTTTTTATTGATTTGATTTACGCTTATCTTGCGTTTTTGTGCAGCTTGTCCGCTTTTGAACCTTGCGCTATAAAACCCTAAATTCAATCCAATCCTCCAAGGTCGTTCCTAGTGGTGTGCTGACCGCACGAAGCCAGAAAAAATAAGTGCCTCCGAAAAACAGGCGCAGTTATTAATTTTTTACTTATTCGGATTACGAAGGTTCTTTTTGAGATTTATTGGGGCTGTCGTGGCTTAGTAGGAATGCCAGCTGCGCTAGCAATTTGCGAATTGTAGGCGTTGCGGGTTCGATTCCTGTCAGGTGCATTCCTTCCTTGCTGTATTTCTCTCTTCTGTGGAAGTAAAACTTTTCATTGCGTGTGTAAATTGGATTGATTATTGATATTCTTTTGATGTATGTGTATTGATATTGTATGCCTTGTGTGTGGCGCAGCATGGACAAAGATTGCCGTTGCACAATAAAACCCCAAACAACCATCTTTTTGGGATTGTAATGATTGAATCTGCATCTTTTGTTCTTAATTTACATTAGTGTATTCAAGAACTTGAATCCTTCCTGAAATGATTTTGGAATTAAAAGCCATCAAAGAACACATGCTGAAGTTAGTTATATCAAACAAAATCAGTTTCTTACGTTACTGGTAGAATATACATTTGAATCCGGCAATAGTCTGAGAACAGTCGAAAAAAGTATTTAATGCAATGCTAATTTAACATTACGGAACCGGGTGAAAAAAAAAGGCGAAATTATTTCCTGAATACATACTAAACGAAGGGCGTTCGTTCTTGTAGCAAATCAGCCCTCAGGAGCACATCTTTAGGTAGGTGTACGGGCATCACAACCCCGAGGTACCCGAGTGGTCTTTCATCTCTTCTGTTTAACCCTCGCATATCATTCTACTTTATATATCCCTCCCTCGTTGTTGTCTTGTGTTTGGCGCAGTGGCCATATATGGTTCTTAAGCCATACAATCCAAAACCAACGAACTTTTAGAAAATCAAATGTTTGTAACAGTGGCTAGCTTGTTGGGCGTTTTTTCACGTGAGCAGTTCATACCTCAGAAACGGCCCTGTCATATCTCTATGCTCAAACATTGGTTGGATTTCAAAACAGAAAAGGCCGTTGTATTAAAAAAAAATCGATGTCACCAAACCGCTTTACCAGATAATAAAGTTATGTCAAATACATATTTTCCTTTTTATTCGCGTGAATTTTATTGGGGTCTTGGTGGGAATAGGGAGCCTGTTTTAGATGGGGAACTTTTAATTCGCTTTGTATCGGAAAATTGCGTTAAGACAACGTAGATTTGAGAAAGTTTCGAACGAATTTTAAGTGGCAACTTATGTATGATTTTGTGTAATCATACTTTTATAATTTCTGATGCTAGATTTTTAAGTTCATTGCTTTCTAGAAGAATTGAATCTGATTGAGATTCGCGTTTGTATAAGCAATTCAGTAAAGGGAATCATTGTGTGAAATATGAAGTGTCGTTCTTTTTCTTTTAGATCATCCCATCCCCTCTGGCTAAATTTAGAATATCTCCTTACCTGAAGGGGCCAGGATCTGGTGTTGTTACATAGACGAAGTGACAAAAAGACATTCGTTTAATTTTAACTGGTTCAGTCTGTTCTGTCGCTCCGCAGTCATTTCGTGTTGCACGAAGACGCATCTTAAAATGAGCTCTAAACCACTACGAACATTAAGGCCCGGTGCTCACATCCGGTTTTTCAACGTGCGGCGGCGCTGCCGCAACAAATGTGCGGTCTGAGATACATTAGATCCAATGGAGTAGTGCACACATGCCTCCGACGCCGCTGCGGCGACGTACGTCCAACTTACGTGAAATTTGTACCACAGTTCCCCACATGCGTCTCCGGTCTGAAGTACCTTGTTTTCATAAATAAAAGGAATATAAATAATAATTAATAAATGGTTGTATCCAGTAACGTATATTTTTGTTTCAAAACATACTTTTTTTACACCATCTAAGCGAAATAAACACGTTTTCTTCGATAGAATATTGATCGCAAATGGCACAAAATGGGTACTTGCGTCATTTCACGGTTAGGTGTACATAGTTGGGCTTCGGTGCCGCACGTTGAAAAATCGGATGTGTGCACTGGGTCTAAGGGGGCCCAAATTCCTTGGAATCCCCTCAATCACAGACGTAGTTAGACGTTTTTAGATCGGGCTCGATAATGCTGATGGCCGCCTTCGTCCGAAATAATATTAAAGTACTAAAAATTTAAAAGTAAATCTATTAACACATTATAGATAAATTATCCTAATTAGTACCTTCGTGCTGTTTACTCCCCTTCTTAAGACTTTGCGCCACCAAACCCACAATAACCAACCCAATTCGTGCCATATTAATTTCCATTAACTAATCTTTGTTCACTTTATTTAATTTCTATAATGCTTTTAATATAATTTCTATTTACATTCAAACATTACGTTTGCTGAAACGAATTTACTTTCTGAGGACTTTAAAATAGCTGAACACTGAGCAATTCTTCCCTCTTCTGAATTGATAAAAAAAAGGGGAAATTCAGCATAGTAAATATTTGACATGCAATTGACAGATCTGATTTAATCTTCTGAAAGCTCGTTTACACATATAGCTCATTTCTAAATATTTAAATGATTTAAAAAAAAAACACCTCATAATTATCCTCATAACTTCGATGCTGTCAATAATGGGAACTGCTTTTATGCGCGCGTTCACTTTGTATTAAAAAAATTTACAATTTGCATGCGATACATATAGAGTTAAAAAGTGTACAGAATTTGTCATTAAGTTAAATTTATTAGATAGCAAATAAATTGTACTCGGCTAGTCATTTTTTTAAATCAAATGATTTAATGCATAACCTAATGTATAAAATTGTGAGCGTAAAGGAAATTTCCTTGTACCAAAACATTTTTTTTTTTTTTGTGGCTCCTGTTTTAGGTAACTTCAATAGCAATTATTTAATTAGCATAGCGGTACTGGCACGATTTATCTGGTTCAACATGGAACACATCAGGAACAAAAAGTGGAAACATCAATTTTATCACATTGCTGTGATAAAATCGTATTTTAATTAATTTAATTATTTATTTTAATTACGTTGGTATCATTTATACAAACAAAAATAGTATTCCGACTTTTTCTTCCTCAATAACTAGGAAATTTCGGATGATGAAATACTAATTCTGGTAGAATGTTCTTTAAGGAAAACAAAATCAAGTACAAATAGAACTACAAATAACAATACCATACTTATTTATGCTACAAATAAAACGTCACACCAGGAACAGAATAAAAGGTTAAAAATTTACAAAGTAGTGAAATTCAGTCTTATCCATACTGGTCAAGTGAATATTGAAGTCCAATGACGTATGGAAGCTTAGCGTTTAGCTACTCGAGTTCTAAAACGCAAGCCTGCTGGTTCGAATGTTCTTTCGCTCCTGTTTGCCTATTTGAGGCTTCGAGTAGCACAGATTTTTGTCATCTGCTTTGATGTAAATTTGGTCGGCCCATTTAGAATGGTCTACAAATTATTCATATGAAGACTAAACAACACCAAGTTTAGTTATGTAGGAAGCTTAGTCCCATGTCAGAATAAAACAAATAAACTAGTTTTCGGTTAAATTTTGAATAATATATGAATGGGTGTTTATTTTCAGGTCCAGCATAATTCTATTCCAAAATGACCACCGATATCGTGGTAGGGGTTCGATGGGATCCCGCCACCCAACAGGAAATGGATGAGTTTGAGTATGATGGGGGCAACAGTTCTTCTCGACTCTTCGAACGATCTCGAATACGAGTTTTAGCAGGTAAGTCCCAGAAACTCAGTAAACTTTGAATTCTGATATACATTTCATCAGACGACGCTTGATTTTCTTGTTAACGTAACGGTCTTTTTACAGTCACCTGCGAGTTGTAGACGGCACAAGTTCGATTCCTGAAAAAAGTTCTGCGTATATTTCTCTCTTTGTGTCAGTAGAACTTTCATTATCGTTGTCTGTTTCGCGTTAGGCGCAACTTCGCCAAATATGGCTCTTACGTCACAATATTCAGCCAACCTTTTTGACAGCCAAGTCGTCGCCAATGGTCGTCGCGATACAACATAACTTTCTGCTTTTCTCTTCCAACATGTCGAGTTGTGATCGAAAAATGATGAAAAGATCTTTGAAACTATTTTTTTTTTAAAGCATGAGCAAATTCTTTTGTATCACATCAAAACAAAAGAAAAAGAATCAACCAAAAACATTCAAAAGATTATTATAATTCTAAATTTCAAACAAAGGTACAGCTGGTAACCTCACTATTATTGTAGCTAGGTAACCAGATTTGACGAATTATCACAGATGATCGTATTTTGTAGTTGTCAATTTAAAAAAAAAAAAATTTGATTTGACCCTTTTTTGTAATTTTTTAAAATGATTTCTAAAACAGAATGATTTTTAATTTCAACATTGTTGTAAAAATGCATTTATTTTTTCGTAGGTATACTTTGTATTTGGACGAAGTTCATTGCAAAGCTTGCATTTTTACTTTCTTATACAGTAATTTCTATGAGTGTTCATATTTCAAGCAACGTGGAGGCAACTATGGAATTATTTAAATTTAGGATTCCTAAATATGAGATTGGCTGCATTAGGAAGTAAAAACCATGACTTGACTACATTAAATTTACTTAATTTAAATTTAAATTTGCATTATAAAATTTTCTTTGACCCATTAAAAATTAACAAAACAATACAAATGTAGTTTGTATAAGTTAAAGTTTACATAAAATTACACATAGAAATGTTGAACATATTCTTTATTTTAACTATTTTAAGGAAATATAAATCAATACTTTAAAAGATATAAAAATTTATTTATTTTGTTAAAAGAGTGCAAATAAGTGTTTTATAATCACATTTTAACTGAATCTAAAGAAAATTTTAATTTGACTTCTTTTGCCTTGAACTCAACATGTGTAACATTATGATTTGTGTAAGTGAAGTGTAACACTATGAGTTGTGTAAGTGAAGTGTAACACTATGAGTTGTGTAAGTGAAGTGTAACACTATGATTTGTGTAAGTGAAGTGTAACAATTGGTAACTATTACAAAATGCTTTATACTTTGCACTGTAAATGAAAAAACTGCTTGATTCTTTATGCCACTAATCTGTTTGTCAAAAAGTATTGCACTTTCCTTTTTAAATTCTTTATAACATCTAAATTCAGAGCTCTCAGTACAATATCCTCATATGAAATGTCAGGTTTATTATATGCATGGAAATCAAAATAATACATTTATTCTTGTATCATATTTTCTAGATACTATTTAAAAGTTATACTTTTTAGGGGGTTCATGGATCTCTAGGGTGATTAATAAATCTGTAATAAGTAATTCCAAGTAAAGAAGTAAAAGGAATTATAGTTTTTATGAAGATATTTTTGGGGCATATAATATATTCACTATTGTCACATTTATTAAAATGTTTACAAAGAAATTTTAAATCTTAAAAAGAAACATAACCTTCAAAAGTATGTATTTAAAAATTTTTTTGTTGCATAATGCATAAGTTTTCAGTAAGAAATAAGAAAAAACTATTACTTTTAAGAGTAACTCCTCCCATTACACGTTCTCCTTCAGATATGTACAATTTAATCAGGACAAGAACATGACCTGTTTGAAAAAAGAAAACATTTATTTTTTCTTATTCCAACTTCTTATCTTATACTTACTAGTAGCTTTTTAAAGACTAAACTGCTCTGACATCTTCACATTTTGATAACCATTCGTCTACAGAACCAAGGGAGGAAATGAGCATCTTTGTTTCCTGTTTGCTTCTTTCTTCCTTTATCATAGGAAATGCCCCCGTTCCAACAGTCAGCTTTTAGCTAACATGACATTTTGAATATAAAATTGTGCAATTCTAAATTACTTCAATGGAAAATGCTGCAGAGATGGGTCATGATCTGGAAGATTTGATTAAGCACTACAGAGGTAATGCATTTTCATTGAAATATTATTGTGAAATGGTTTGGGTGAACACACTTGAACTGAGATGTATCATGCTTAAATCATAAATGGGAGGAGCTGTTAGATGAGAACTACCGGTGATCTATATTGCTGAGTAGTATGCTGTTTTGCATATTCAAATTTGTGTACCCAGTTTTTGCCCTGTAACAAACTTAAGGTGTCACCTTTTCAAAATAGAGCAGCATAGAATTGCCTAATTTTTAATTAGAATCGAGTGAATTAAAATATAATTTTTCATATGTAACATATTTATAGACATGGCAGTCACAATAAAATTTGCATATTGCAAATTATATAAATTTATAGGAGATGTAATTACTGTAATTTTTACTGATATAAACTTTGAGCCTAATTAACTGACAAATGAAACTCCTTTGAAACATTTTATTGTTTTGAATAAGTTGCATAAATTTTATTAGACAAATATACTTACGTTTATATGCTAGCTATTTAAAACAATAATTTTAAAAAAATATTTTTTTCTGAGCTGTGTTTATAGAGAATAATTTGGTGCAGTACATCTCTCCAAATAATGTAATGGATAATTAAAAAAACAAAATTTTCAAAAATAACAGTTAAAATTCAAAAACAAAAGTTTGAGCTGACATTTGCCATTATCATCCCTTTTTTTATCAAAAAGTTTTGCTTTTTTAAAACTTCAAAATGCACTTTAACATATTCATGTCATGTTTCTGAAAATTAGGGCAAGAGCGGCTGTAAAAATGGAAGTAAATTTTTATGGTTTAAATTATAGAGAGCATTTGAATTTAGTATAGATACTAATAAGTAGAATCTGGTTAAGTTGCCTAAAAATATCTGTTAAACTATCACAATTTACTTTTATTTCAATTCATAGTTGAGAATAAAATTAAATGTGGTCACAAACATTTGGTTTGTTCAAATTGTATCTAAAATAATTTAGACACCCAACCCCAGTGTGCTCATATTGCTGTGCAACATTTTACTCATATGTTCAACAGAAAAAATTTAAAGCTGTAAAAAAAGGCTTGATTTTGCTATTTCCTTATTTCTTTAGAACATTAACTTCATAAGGTGCATTTGCACTCATGCAGCTGAAATACAAAATAGATTATATCTTGATACACGAGTTTGGTGTATCATGAGTCATTTCACAATGTCTTCCATAAACCAGCAAAGCAATATACATAAATGAGCATTAGAAAAACACTAAAGAATATAAGATAGAGAATTCTGAAAATGTTATCAAGTCAACTTGAACAAGTATGCTCCGCAATCTCTTCCTCATTAAGGCAAATAAAGCATTTGTCGGAGTCAGCCTGGTGGTAACGATACAAATATGTTACAATGTGGCTTATTCTGGCTTTAGCAGGAAAAGTGTGAACTGCTCTAGGTAATGTTTGAAGTTTTGGAGGCCACATACTCTGGAATTATTCATTACAGTGTTTCATGATAAAAATGATCGAGCCTTTCTTTGTATCCTACCCAGACATCTAGAGAGGGCAGTTTCTGACAATAGAACTGGGCCTCTTGTGGTTGACTAGCTTTTCCCTCCTATTTATTACCATACACTTCACAATGCACAAGAATCAACTGCAAAGTGATGTCTTTATCTTTTTATTTGACAAGTTGATTTCCTCAATTCTAAGAAAGTAGTTATTTCGTCTTTTTGAAAATTTTGTATAAAAAGCATGCTTATACTTTAATATTTTATAAATAAAACAGTGTCTGTATAGAAATAAAATGCTCAATATTCTTGCAATTCTAGATTGATATTGTGAAATGTCCATTTCATTTTAGATGAAAGAGAAAATGTCCAAAAGAAAACGTTTTGCAAATGGGTGAATTCCCATCTTCTTAGGGCAAACTGCCGAATAACAGATCTCTATGGTGACATGAGAGATGGCAAACTGCTCATGAAGTTGCTGGAAATATTATCAGGGGAACGACTGGTAAGTTAAAAAAAATATTCATGTTGGATTAAATCTCAGAAATGTAAGTAAATAGTTTGGAATCATGACTTGACAAAGATAATTTTATGTTTATCAGTATTTTTTATTTTTGAGTATTTATGTTTTGAAAGTTATTATGTTGAATTTATAGTTTTAAAACTGCATCGACTGATTTGTGTATTGATAAAAATGTATTTTAGCATATCTGAGTATATTTTAAAACATTCACTTAAAATTTAAAATGAAGAAATGTTTCAAATTTAATTTAATTGTATAAATTTTTGTTTTAATTTAAGTACACTTATTACTACTTGATTGTTTCCATTTATACTGCATACTATACAATACTTTAAATTTGTTGTAGTCTTCAACTAAATTAATGTATTCTTGTTTGGATATTGTTCATGTGTGTTAGATTATTAACATGAGTAACGATGAAAAAATGCATGTCACATTCCCCAAGTTTAACTATCTGCTTTACTGTTTTAGATCTATTATTGTTTTAGATTGAAGCAATCTCTTTGTTGAGAAATTTATATCACTAAAACTAAGTGAGTGTGATGTTTAAACAGCCATCAGTTCTTAGTGAAATGTATTACAGCTCTTCAATGAGCCTTAAATCTTGTTTTCATGTTCAAATAGTACATATCCTATTTGATTTACTCATGGAGACCATCAAAATTATCACTCATGAAACTTCAGTCATTTTGATCTTTAAATCAACATGGAGCTGTGCTGAAGTAATGGCACAACTCAAAAAAAGGATTTATGGGGTAAGTACCAGGGTGTCAAGATTTAAATCACTTGATTTAAATCATGATTTTAATCAAATGATTTTTTTTTTAAATCATTGATTTAAATCACAACCAATCTTACATTTTTATAACTAAGTAAATACACTCTAGAAAAATCACAGAATTTGTCAAATGCTTTGAACTTTCTGCACACATGGTGATTTCAGCACTAATGGCTACACCTCGTACTGATGAGCTTTTAAAAAAAAATGTTTGGCACTGGACACTTGCAAATAATCTGAGGTGTCTATGGACTAAGTAATCTGTTGAGTCAGGGATTCTGCCAAACAGTAAAGTAAAAAATAAGTTGACATCTATTTGAAAGTTTTTACAATGTTTATGCATAATTTTATGTTGCAAACAATAAAGCAGTAGGCCTACATCTATGTAAATGTCAAGACAGCAAAAGAAAATCCCGACAAAGTAGGCCTAAACTACTTGTTACCCCTTTAATTGATTGACCAATGGTTTAGATATAGTGATTTTTCAACTACTTTTTTTTAATTGAGACATAAATACAAAATAACGCAGTTAATGTGATTAATAATTTATTAAATAAAAAATTCAACTGAGCTTTCTATTTGAAAGGATGAAAGTTTAAACACAATGAACCTCTTTTAATTTGCAAAATGCACCCTGAAACAGTCACCTTTCACTTTAAAAGTAGTGACCCATAACAAATATTTATTTAATCAGACTAATTTAGGTCTCACACTTACTGATACATTTGTCAACATGATTATGTTAATTAGTCAAGAAAAACTATGGAGGATGTCAACTTGTGTTTTAAAGTTAAACAAATGTCTTATCTTTTGCTCTTGTGTTGAAAATTCATTTTTTAAATGTATTGTCATGTAATACACAATGATATTTAGTAAAATAAATATTAATTTACCATCACAAATTCCGATTGTTTACTTAATTAAATATTAGTTTACATGTCATGTCAGAAACTCAATTTTTTATTTAACAAATTTATAGGCCCTACAGAAATTTAAATAAAAAAATCAGATTTTTGATTTAAATCAAATAAATCCGATTAATTAATTTTTTTGAAAAAAATCATGATTTTTTTACACCCTTGTAAGTACATGCCTCAATGTAGAAAGCTACATTATTTCCAGCAGCAAACTGGCAAATCTCTGAATTCAATACTGGACCGCTAGTTGGCAAAAGTGTTTCACAGAATGGCATGCATTTTCATAGTAATGAAAACTAAGCCCATTTTATCTCACAGCATGATTTATTTTAATCGTGCCACTTTTGCTCATGAGCGATATGTCCATTGAAATTAATTTAATGCCAAAATCTTGGGTTGTGACATTGCTTCAGGAATCTGTTTTTGTTTTGTTTTAACTTTGATTTGTAAAATGCTTGAGTAGTAACATGACATTCATTATTTGTTATTTGCTCTTATTTCAAGCCAAGGCCAACTAAAGGAAAGATGAGGATTCACTGTCTTGAAAATGTCGATAAAGCACTTCAATTCCTCCGTGAGCAAAGGGTCCATTTAGAAAATTTAGGCTCCCACGATGTTGTGGATGGAAATCCACGATTAACATTGGGATTGATTTGGACCATCATTCTACGTTTCCAAGTATGTTTATTTAAAATATCATAATTTGGCTTGTCAGTTTTGATAAAATACATGCATATTGATATTTCTTCTGCAAATTTTGTTATCTTTTTAGAATTAGTGATGCTACCGGGTGTATGCCACAGCTTGGTCAAATATGACCCTTGCACCATAAAATCCAGCCAACCTTATAAGCAATTCAACATATGATTAGTAATTTTTGTTTAGTACTCTTACATGGGATAGTTATAGGAACTTAAGCATGCTAACTGTGTCTGTTTATGTTTTATGTTTGCAACACTGCATTCAAGCATCATTGCTTTTTGAATACAATTTTAACAGATACAATTATGGTTTAACAGCATAACAGATACAAGTATGGTTTAACAGCATTCTGAAGGGAATCTTTTAGCTTCATTTTCAACCAGATAGTTGTTAGTTGGACAATGAAACCCTCTTAATAAACCTCTTTTAGGATAGAAAGTGATTGCTGTTGAGGCCATCCATCAAGAAACTAGCCATAACCTACAGCTCTTCTTTCATCTCTCTCAATCTGTCTCTGACTCAACTTCAATAAAATTGTTTTGTGAACATTATAATCTTATATGTAAAGCAAAAAATTTATTTCTCTGAAAGAGCAAAAGCTGAAACATGAGCTCTGACATCATGAAATCTGCATAACATTCGGTCTGGAATTTCTAGTTAACATAACTGTTTTTAGCTTGCTGCATCATTCCCTTAGAACTATACAGATAAAATTTAGTATAGAACATTTTGCAAGAGACCAGTTTTTAATCAAACTCTAATTGACGTGTAACATCAATAGCTGTCATACTCTGAGCAATCGGCAGAAGATAGAACGTAAGCATGTGAAGCAGACAAAGCTAATAAAGTAGTTTGACAGTGCTATGAAACTGCTGAGGAAACAGCATGACTTGATTTCTCTGAAGCGCCCAAAAAACATTTGAACTAAGATATTTATTTTGTAACTTCATAAAAGTTATACGTACTTTATAGAAGTTGGTATGCTCAGTACAATTGTAGTCTGCATTGCACAAAAAGATGGCAGGTATAAAGGATTTTTACAAGCTAATGGAATTCATATTGGGAATTCATTAAGGATGGTCCTGATTTGGATTTAACAACCCAAGTTCCTAAAACTTATTTTCCAATACTATTAGTAATCAGCTCATTTACATTTGTGAGGTATATTTCTCAATCTGCTAATAATATTTTATAAAAATGCAGTTTTTACATTGAATTCTCTGTGATAATTTGTTATTTTAGATTCAAGATATTACAATAGAAGAAGTTGACAATCAAGAAACTAAATCTGCTAAGGATGCTTTATTACTCTGGTGTCAAATGAAAACCGCTGGTTATCCAAATGTTAATGTCAGGAACTTTACCACTAGCTGGAGAGATGGATTGGCATTCAATGCTTTAATTCATAAACACAGGTATTTTGAATTCCATTTAAGTTTATTTACTTGCACTTCAAATAATGTACAGTCGCAGGAAAAACATCCTCCTTTATTTCAAGCGCCCTTCATACTAGAGCAAATTCAAAGATATCATTCAAGAGTAAAAAATGTCCTTTACAAATTCAAATCCAAAAAAAAAAATGGCATAAGAAGGTGTCTTCATATCAAAATTTGCACAAACAAAATTTATAGTGGAAACACTATGTTTTTGATGTCATAATCAGATTCTGCATGGTTAAATTAATCAAAATATGAAATTTCGTGACTACCGTTATATCCCAAGATATTAAATCTTAAAGTTTTTTCAGATTTCCGGGATCATTTGAAATAGAAATAGAATCAAGATTTATTCAGTTATAGCAGGGCTCGAAATACCCGGGTGCACAGGTTCACTGTGCACATAATTTTTTTAAGTTAAAAAAAGAGGGGGAAGCTTATTTTGATGTCTGAACAAAATATTAGTATCGACCTCTCTCACTCTAAAGGAACGGAATTAAAATTCCTAAATACACACTATGCGAAAACTTTAATCCAGAAAATGCTATGTTGCCATGAAGGAAAAATACAAAATGTAGGGGTAAAGATCTGCCAAAAACGTAGACGTTTCTGATTGCCCACCAATGTCAGATGATGACTGAATATTTGTAAGTAATAATTTCGCAGATAAAAAAATGTTAACATTTTTATTTACTATCTACTTGTAACAAATCCTAACATATCCAACTAATAAAGTAGTTTATATTACATAATGCTCTTATATTACGTTTTTATAAATGTGTACCTAAAATATAATCTGTGCACCTAATTTAAAAGCGTAGGTGCGCAAGGTGCATCTGTATTAAAAAATCTATTTCGAGGCCTGAGTTATAGCTACACGAATTTCAAATTTGAACACTATTTTAAATGTGTTTTTCAGCGATAAGAGAATTATTACACAAGTGCAAACAATTTGAGAATTGCATTATTATATTAACTATGCGAATTCAAAAGATCCTAGAAAGTATTATCCGTGGGTTGTTAGAAGTTTATCAAACTTATTGTTGACCCCTAATATCACAACAACGAGGAAAATTTAATGTAGTGCAAAAACTAATTCACGGAATGAGCCGAAATTTCCATCAAAATATAATAAGGTTCCAATTTATAAATTTTTCAAACATTAATTTAGTAATTGGTATTACATACTAAAACGTATTTTTATAATAAAGCATTAAGTGTGTTTTGTTTTAGGTTGTTCAACAGTAACAGGGTACAAAATATCAGCATTATCGAGATATTATTTAGGAAGATATCCATAAAATTCTAGGAAACTGATAAAACAGTAGGAGTTCCAATCTCTTTCTGTACTCATAACTTCAAAATTATGAGTACAGAAAGATTGCAGCATTGGATCTTCATCCCCCTCAGGTAGTTTTGTCTTGACGAAATATCTTGTCCTGATCAAAATTGACCAGATCTTGGAGGACATATCTCGTTGAAAAATTGGGAGGGTTAAAGACACTAAACTTTTTTGTGTGCATCCTTATTACTTAAGAAGGGCTACAGTAGCCCAATTGGATGAGCAACAGATTTGCAATCAGATGGTTGATAGTTCAATACTTACTCTAGCCAAAGACAGTCATATTCATGGGGGCTGGTGCATGTTAAATCTGTCTTGGCCTCAAATGTCCTCATCTTGTCATGGTTGGAAGTTTGGAGAATGAGATGCCAGCTTAGGTGTAGACCTCTTCACTTGACCATGGACCATAACCCATTGTGTAACACTCCAGTGCAATGTGTTAATTAACTACCTATTCTTATTACTACCTACTTATTACTTACCTCTCTTATTACTTACTTATGTTATGGACGTTATTTCGTATTTTTTAATTTAACGTCGTACTTGAGTAACACAATGAGGTAGTGACAGAGCAACACTACGGGGTAGTGACAGTGGTCTGAGATCAATCCCAAAGGGAAAGATCCAAGGACAACACCAGGTAAATTTTGAATCGCGATCAGATGACAAGGCAACACCTGAGTTGGCACTCCAAACTTCCACAACATGCCAACATGAGGTGATTTTAGGCCATGACGGATATAACATGCACCAGCTCCCTTTGTACACGATGGTCTTTGGCTGGATTTGAACTAGCAATCCTCTCGTTTCTAATCCGATGCTCTTCCATATAAGCTACAACAGCCCTGATATGGCCGAAAATATTAGGTTACTTGTTTTTGAAAACTAGAACTGAAGACAGAGAGGCACGTTTTCCAGAAAGTATATTGTTACATAGTACCGTTCTGGAGCTTTCTAGAGAAGCTCTGGAAGATTCTGTAGTCTAGATGTATGGTTTCTAAACCAGAATCTAACCTAGTATGTGTGTACAGCAGGATTTTAATGATTATTAAAACAAAATTTAATGGTTGCCATCTGTTTCAAACTTGCATTATGTTTTTAGTGTGCCCTTCAAATAAAAAATTTACCCTCATTTGAGTTTCTTGTTTCATTTTTGTTTAATTTTGCTTTTCAATATTTAAGAATTATACATCAGGAATAACCTACTAATTTTGGGGACACTTTGATAGTTTGGGTGTTTTTTTAAATGTTTACTAATATATCTTAGTTTTTACTAATTTGAACATGTTTTCATTCTTACAGACCTGATCTTATTCAGTATGATAAATTATCCCGATCTAATGCAATCTATAACTTGAACAATGCTTTTACTGTTGCTGAACAAAGACTTGGTCTCATGCCATTGTTAGATGCAGAAGGTAAGTTTGACATGTGTGCATATTACTTTAAGACTTTGCATTTCAAAATTAAAGTTATGATTGCATACATGCTCAATTTTAGGAATGAAACTTTAAGTCAAAGTGTATTTATTTATATATATATTTTTTCTTTTATAGATATTTTTGTTGAATACCCAGACGAAAAATCAATCATCACATATGTTGTCACTTATTACCATTACTTCTCAAAAATGAAAGCAGAAACTGTTCAAGGGCGACGTATAGGAAATGTAAGATGATTTTCTGTCTAAAAATTAGTCATTACATGTTTCTATTCATAATTTTTTTTCTTATGATAGAAGTTTTGAAATTTATACTTTTTTGTTCAATTTCTCCTATATGGTTTATTCAATCTTTTGTGTTTATATAGGTTGTTGGCCAAGCTATGCAAAATGAGAAAATGATTAATGAATATGAAACTTTAACATCTAACCTCATAAAGTGGATCAAACAAACAATAGCTGCCCTTTCCGATAGGAAATTTGCAAACTCTTTGTTTGGTGTACAGCAGCAGCTTTTGGCATTCAGCTCTTACAGAACAGTAGAAAAACCTCCAAAGTAAGTGATATGTTCATGGACTTAAAAGTTTTATTGAATTTGCTAATTTCTTCCTTGAATGCTATCTTAAAAACAATATTGCATTTCTGTACTGCTCGAATTCTTTTTAATTGTTTTCTTGATATGGTTGCTACCCACTCTAAATGATTAATACATTGTTAATTAATTTGAATGTCACTAAAAATGTCTCGAATTTTACTATAAAAATATGGGTACTACCCACTTTAAAAGATTAATACATTATTATTTATTTTGAAAAATCGTTTTTCTTATTTTACTAGGCATATCAATTTGTTAAAAGGCATGCATAGGATTTTAGAGCAACCTACATTAACCCACTGGCTGATTATCCCGCGATTTCCACGGGCAACTCAAATGTAGAAAAATTTCGCGGGCAGGTGTTTTTCTATCTTTATTGAGGAGCGCATCCCGCTTTTTCACCGTTTAACCAATGAAATAAATTACATGCAGTGTTAGACGTTAAATTTAGATTTTGGTCAACAGATATCGTTAGTCGTCCACTAAATTGCAGCATTTGTAGGTACTTTGTATTTACCACTCTAACTTTGTGCCTTTGTTTGGCGTCTTTTTCTAATCCGAAATGGCTGCTAGGAAACGTTCATCGATTGACAGAGTATATATTCCTGATGATTTATTAGATTCTGAAAGTGATTTTAGTTTTGATAGTGATATAGATTTTTCGGACTGCTCCTCAGATAGCGATGAATCTGATCATGATTCAATAAACTTGCAAAGCGTTAGGCAGTGGTGCAAAATTGATATGAAGAATATTCCTCCTCCTCCAGTTCCTTTTTGTGGAAATCCGGGAATTACTGTGCATATAGCTAACAATGCAAGTATATTGAGTTATTTTGAACTTTTCTTTGATGATCAAATATTACGAATGATAGTCCAAGTAACAAATAGATACGCTGAACAATATATCCATAAAGCAGTTTGTAAAGAGAATTCCCGTTGGAAAAAATGGAGATAAACGAATGTTGAAGAACTAAGACTATTTTTTGCAGTTTTGTTACTCCAAGGAGTCATAAAGAAGCCAGAACAAGAGCATTATTTTCTTTTGTTTTTTTTTCATTTTACTTTTTTATATCATGTAATAAATAGAAATTAACTGTAATTCAATTGAAATTTTTTTTTTTTTTTGTGATAACAACAGAAATTGCATATTTCAACTCTCCAATATATATAGATTTTCAATATGCAAAAAAAAAAAAAATACACGATTTTTGTAGCGATTTTGGTCCACAAATTGAGCAGTCTTCAAAAATGCTTCAAAGCTTCAAAATCTTCAGCTTCAGTTAAGCTTCAAAAATATCAAGTTAGTTTGCATGTACATTGAACTATTTACATGCAAACTAGCGAATATGAGATTGTATTTATAATTTTTAGAAAATTGTATTGGTAAAATTGCTTTATAAATGTTTATGTTGTAATATCTGTTTTGTTTACTTAAAGGTTTGTAGAAAAGGGAAACCTTGAAATTTTATTGTTTACCATTCAAAGTCGTATGAGAACAAGCAATCAAAAAATGTATTTCCCACCAGAAGGGAGGATGATTGCCGATATCAACAAAGCTTGGGAAAGTTTGGAGAAAGCTGAACATGAGAGAGAATTGGCTTTGAGAGAAGAGCTTATACGGTAACAAATTTTTTTAACTATACATGCTACATCCCGCAAACCTGCTGTAAAATGTTCATCAATGGATTCTGATGTCTTAGGACGGATTTATACAAACATAACAAAAATTGACAAACTGAACATGATTTGAAACTCTTGAAAACCTTTTTAGCTTCTATTATATTTTAACTTTTCATTTATAACTTGCAGCTCTTATTATATTTTTCTTTTAAGTTTCCTTAATGAAGTTACAAATTTTAACTTTCTGAGTTTCCTTAGTTGTACTTTTTTAATTAAAAAAAATTTTCAACAATGATTAATTATTTTTGTTAAAAGGGGTTTTTTCTATAAAATGTTACTAAACACCATTTTCATTCATTGGAAAAATAGTTGCTTGTATGCACCTGGGTGTTGATGTAATATATCCAGCATGATACAGGTTTTTGTATTCTTTGAAGCATTTCATTTTTCATTGAAAGTGTTATATTAAGATAAAAATACATACAGACTGCTGTGAAAGGCCCATATATAGTTTTCCAATAATCAACTTTGGAATTATATGAGGCATTGTTAAAAATAGATTAATGTTTTATTTTTAGACATGTAAAATAATTAGTGTTTTATTCCAAGGAATGACATATTTTTTATTTAACCTTTTTTATTTAATTAATTTTGTTAGTACCATTTCATTGTATTTATTAGATTCCTAAACAATCAGAAATATACTATAGAAATTCATATTTCAATCATGAGAAAAGTATTTTTTAAATTTCTGTTCTCTGTATGGATGCATCAAATATCCTGAGCCAACAAAATATTTTGAAGTTAAGCGATTTTCCTTTTAATTTCAGACAAGAGAACCTTGAGCAGCTTGCTGCAAGGTTTGATCGCAAGTCTGGAATGCGAGAAGCATGGTTGAGCGAAAACCAAAGGCTTGTATCCCAGGATAACTTTGGTTTTGATCTTCCCTCCGTGGAAGCTGCTGCTAAGAAACAAGAGGCTATTGAAACTGACATATATGCATATGAAGAAAGAGTTCAAGCTGTTGTAGCGGTGGCCCATGAATTGGAAAATGAAAATTATCATGATATTGCACGAATACAAGCAAGGTAATATTTAATTGTTTTTTCTCAAAGTTCAAATGATATTTCTCGAGAATTGCACAAATCTGAAAAGTGTGAATCTTGGTTAAAGTGATATTTGTAGCTGAGTTTTATTAAATACCTTCGAATTTTTCTCTTCACATTATTAGGAGAGACAATGTCTTGAGATTGTGGAATTACCTGCTAGAACTTTTGCGTGCTAGACGTTTAAGGTTGGAAGATTCAATAACTCTACAACAAACCTTCCAAGAAATGATAGATCTCTTAGATACCATGGAAGACATAAAGGTATGCTGCTCAGTTGTGGATTTAAATGACTTTTGCTCTGAAAATAATTTTATTTCATATGCATATATGCTCTGGGCTATGTTTACAGGTTCGTCTGTTGACGGATGACTCTGGTAAACATCTGATGGGAGTAGTAGATTTACTACAGAAGCATAGCCTCATTGAAGCAGACATCAATGTTTTGGGAGAGAATGTCAAGACAAATATACACCACCTTCAGTCATTCATTGATAAGAAAGCTCAAAGTAAGAATAAGTTTCTTTTGAAATCTTAAATGTCTAATTTTTTTGCAATAGATTTCAGAATACAGTGTGTTGTAAGTTCAATGGTTTTATTGTCAATTAAGACTTAAAAGGGAATATATTGACAAAAGGGGAAATAAAATTTCTCATTTCCCAAGTTTGAACTTTTGGAGAAACCTTGAGGCTAGAAGCTTTTTTTGGGGTGCATTATGCTTTTTAAAATGGAGTATTTACGTTTTGCTGTTTTTTAGAGTCGCATTTTACAATCACTCTTATATCTGTACTTTAGTTTAAAAAATAGACCGATGTTTTACATGTTTTCGCAAAAACCGATTTAGTAATTATTTTTTAATTTTTACTACAGTATTTTAGTGTTTTATTCTTTCAGTGTAGTATTGTGTAATTTTCTATTGCAAATTTCAATACCCTGAAGTTGATACCAGCCATCTGGTCTAGTGGTCAGGGTGCTGGTTTTTGGGTTGAAAAGATCAAATCTGGCTTAAGGCATGGATATTTGTCTAGAATGTTTGTGTGACCTCCATTAATGAGTTGTGTTAAGTGTATGTGAATCCACCCCCCATGGTGCATCAAGGTGGTTCATAAATATAGTGTCATAATAAGTTCCATTGGCCAGTCATAGAAACAAAACACATGAAATAATTCATGGGCATAATTCAAATTCAACAAATTTGGACATGGCTTTTTTTGGACTTTTTTATGCCTATATTTACAGGACATTGACATCAAGAATACTTCTCCCCAAGGACTTTCTTCGCTATATTGGACGGCAAGACAGTGTATGGCCGAAAGGCCTTGAGCTGGGCGTAGGATAAATAAATATATATATATATATATATTTATTTATCCTACGCCCAGAGCTCAAGGCCTTTCGGCCATACACTGTCTTGCCGTCCAATATAGCGAAGAAAGTCCTTGGGGAGAAGTATTCTTGATGTCAATGTCCTGTAAATTAGAGCACTCTGCAAGGTGTTGTCTGTTCATAAGACCATCACAACAAAGCTAACAGATCGGGGAGGTAGCCACACCAATCTTATGTAGGTGCTGTTGAAGGTAGTCGTGTCCGGTTAACAAGTGGAAACAGGCCACTCCCACCCTTCTTGGTAGATCAGTAGGGATTCTTCCCTTGTTACTCAATAGGCAATCCCAACTCCTTCCCTGTATATCCCTCTGATACTGCAGTTTTCTTTGTTTCTTGAACTGAGATTTTATGTAAGTCCTGCAGCTCCGCAAAGGGAGAGGTGGAGAAGGTTGGGGCAGGAAGAGGGCTTATTTAGCCAATCTGTCAGCTTCCTCGTTACCCTTTATCCCACAGTGACTTTATGCCAAGATATAGATATATTTCTAATTATATATGCCTGAAATATGTAACAATTCCTTCAAGTTCATGCCCTTCCTTAGTCCCAATTTTCAGAACTCATCTTGATATCATTTAAAGGGGGTCTAATTCAGGCTTATAAAGCAAAAGAAAGGGCTTTTTCAATTAGATCGGAATTACAAATGTGTTAAATCATACTTTTTAAATTTGACACATTTTTTTCATTCCTCGTTTCTATGTGAAATCAGTTATAATAAAATGAATTGAACTGATTTTATTTTTCTATCCATGAAGTTTAGAAGCAGAGGTTTATTTTATTTCATTATATGAAATGCTTTCAACCATACCTTACATTTTATGAAATTGTTTCATGCAGGTAATTATCAAGCATGTGATCCTCAGTATATCTGTGAAAGAATACAACAGTTGGAAGCTGCATATATCGAATTAGTGCAGCTAGCATCAGATAGACACAATCATCTGATTGAATCACGCAAACTTTGGCAATTCTTCTGGGACATGGCTGAAGAGGAAGCCTGGATTAAGGAAAAGGAAAGGATTTTATCATCGGGTGATATAGGACATGATCTTACAGCTATTCATCTATTGATAAGCAAAAATAAGGTTTGTATCAAATATAGATAATTTTATTTCCATTGTAGTGTCTTTTTAGTGTTAAAAGTAGATGTTTGCAAGACTTGAAGAAACAAAATTGTTGCATTTAAAATATGTCAGAACTGTAAAATGTGGTTATTTCTTAATTTTTAATATGTAATGTAACATTAAATGTAATATTTGCCAGCTGTGTTTCACAATTCCTACAAACCTTAAAAAAGGTTGGTTTTTTGTTATTTGTTTTCATTTTGCCTTAAAAAGCCTTTATAATTGTAGAAGTCCTTATAAAGTGTAAAACAGTCTCGCCTTTTTGCAAAAATACTACATGTTATATTTCACCTGCATATATAACCCATGATCAATGACACAGGACATCAAATAAGTCATTTGGACAATTTTAAGAAGTTTCATCCAATGCAGGAATTCCTTTCACCTACTAAAAACAATATCAATGACATTTGACCTTGGATAAGTGCTGTTACTGGGTCTGAAAACCATAGCACATGGTTTCTTCACATGTGCCCATACGCAGGTCAATCTATTTTAAAGGTAGCCTTAAAAGGGGCTCTAATTTTCTTTCGCTTAAATAAGAGTGAGAACCATGCAGAATTTAAATGGTTTTCGGAATGGAACCTTGTGTTATCCAGAATTTAATAAATTTCTGCACATGGTTTCTTCATATGTGCCCAGGCACAGGTTAATCTACAATCTATTTTAAATGTAACCTTATAAGGGCTATAATTTTCTTATATAAGAATGAAAACCATGCAGAATTTAAATGGTTTTTGGAATGAAACCTTGTGTTATGCAGAGTTTAATAAATTTCTGTGCATGGTTTCTTCATATGTGCCCAGGCACAGGTTAATTAATCTACAATCTATTTTAAATGTAGCCTTATAAGGGCTATAATTTTCTTTTGCTTATATACGAATGGAAACCACGCAGAATTTAAATGGTTTTCGGAATAAAAATTTGGAATTGAATTCTGTTATGCATAATTTAAGGAATTTCTACACATGGGTTCTTCACATGTGCCCAGGCTCATGTTAATCTACTTCAATCTATTTTAAATGTAGCCTTAAAAGGGCTCTAATTTTATTTTGCTTAAATAAGAGTGGGAATCCTGTGTTATGTAGAATTTAAATAATTTAAGTTCACTGGCAATATATTCCTGTTTATCATAATGTTTCCTATATTTGATAATCATATTCGATACCCCATAAACATTTATAACATCTCTTTTCTGAAATCCTCAAAAATAATAATTCGTGAACTAGGAAAATTATGAATTCACAGAATGCTTACCTGTAATTTTGTCTATCAATTTCTCTACATTTTCAATGCTCATTAAAAATTTAAATGTCATTATTACACATTTTAAAATCTTATTAATTGTTTAATGCAATTATTTATTCATGCTACCTTTAAAAGGCTGTAATGCTAATTGGGTAAGTTATACTTTAGATTGAAACTATTTATCACATTTAATATTTATTACCAATCATATTTTCTCTTTTGAATTTGCTTAGGCTGCTGAAGGGGAAATTAATAACCAGGCTAGACAAATTCAAGCTGTTGTGAAAACAGGTGAAGATCTCATTGTCGCCAGCCATTTCAGTTCTGACAGCATTCAAGAGAGAATCAATGAGATTCAAACAATGCTAAACAATCTCTCTAAGCTTCAACAGCAACGCATGAAGAGATTGACTGATGCTGTGGACTACCATCAAGTATGAAACGTTTTAGTTACAGTTTTTATCAGTTCATAAAAATTTCTATTTTTTTTTAATAAACTAGGGGGCTCCACCCCCTGCTTGCTTACGCTCGCCAACCCCCGTGCTAACTTTTCATCTACATTAGCGAACTAGGCAACAGTTCCTTAAGTTAAAATAATATTTTAAATGCTTGTTGAAATATATTTGTCACAGTTTTCCAGATCTTGTAATTTTTTTTCTAAGTTTACGTTTAGTTCTGCAAATTTATTCGTCCATACAACACTGTTTTGAAATTCAAACATTTCCATTTCTAAGTTATCAATTTGAAGCCAAAGAAAAGAAGATAATTTAAGATCTTCAAATTTAAGTTTGTGTGGAAAAAGGACAAACTGTACAGTTTTCTCCATTTCACGAAATTAGGAGAATCTTTTGTGAAATATTTCTTTTGCAATCGCTAATACTGAAGAATAGTGTTTTAAGACTTCTGTTTTGTTTTCGACATTACTGGCAAATTAGGATTATGTTAAAAAATGTTCTTTTAATGATGGAAAATACTTCAATTTTCCAGGAACCAAGTCATTTGAATACATGTATGGATTTTTTACAAATGCTCAATCCGACGAATAAAAATCAATATTTAAAATGTTAAATTTAAATTGATGTTAAAACGATGTGATCGTCTTGCGTGTTGTATAAAATTGCTTCGCGGCTCACAGGTTCGCCATCCCTGCCCTATAACATATTTTAACTCTGGCATTTTTTTTCTATGAAAAATTGGTAATTTTTCAAAAAACAAAATATGAGTTACAGGAAAAAAAATCTCAAAACTTCAAATTTTAAATTTTTTATAAATCTGTTAAAATGTTTAAAAGTGTCTTCATAACCTGTATAAAAAATAAAATCAATACACATAAAAGATTCTGAGAAAACATTCCTTAAATTTGACCATTTTAACATTACGGAGATAGGACTGCACTGGTCCCCTTAAAGAATGCTTTATTTTCAAATTGTAAGTTGCAAGTTATTTTATTTGTTGAAGTAGAATAATGATAAAATTATATCTGCTAAATTAAAATTTTTCATAGTACATTTTATCGATTCAATATGAAACAAATTTGGTTGCTTGATCATATATAGGTTGTGTTAAAGAAATTATCAAACCTAATTAGTTATAAAAAATGCTTTTTTGAGATGGGTGTTATTCAGGTTCTAACCACTCTTATGTTCTAGTGATTCCCTTTTTTTTTTAATCATTTATTGTGAGTGTAAACAACTTGAAACAGAATCTTACAGTAGTTTCTTTTTTGCTCCTTCGTTTTATGAAATTTTATTATATTTGTGAAATTTTACATGAAAGGCTGATTTGTTTGGATTTGATCTATTCCATTAATAATAAAATCCGTTTTCTTTTTTCCCCTGATAGTTCTTCACTGATGCTGATGATGTAGACACATGGATGTTAGACACATTACGTCTCGTATCTAGTGAGGATATTGGTAGGGATGAAGCTAATGTACAATCACTTCTCAAGAAACACAAAGTGAGTATAGGCTTGAAATCTAATGAACAATTTTTATTTTGTTATTCGATAAATGTTTGCATATTATGTTCCATATGTGTTTTATGAGTGTTTATACTATTTTAGGATACTACTGATGACTTAAAGAATTTTGCTAATACCATAGATTCTCTGCATCAACAAGCAGGTGCTCTGGGAGATGAAGTAAGTATTACGTTTATATTACTGTTAGTTATTGTTATAAATCTGTTGGCAATTTTCAATGGAGGTTCAATTTTAAGCTAACCATTTGGCTGTTATTATATAGTATAAGAGATCAGATTCAGCATGTAAACTTTTTTGTCTTGTACTGGGTTATCATGGACATAAGGCCTGGTTTTTCGTTTGAGTTTTTAGGAACTTTAAAAAGCCTAATATAAGCCAAAAGTCCTTAAAAAAAATTTATAAAACCTTCGTTTTTATAAGAACGCTGTATATTTTACTTAATCTATTTTCAAGTTTACATGTGAACAATATTTTCCAGAAGTTAAGGGTAATATCAAGTGCATAATAGTTAGGGGTTAGCTAAAAATTTATAATTTTGAAATGGTCGATAGGAGACCCAAATCTAGCACTCATGGAAGTTCTTACCTGTACACTTGTGGGTTGTGATCTATGTGAAGTGCAACCTTGAAAAACGTCTTAAAAACCATAATTTTTCTTATGATTGAAGAGTGGGAACCCTGGTGAAGTTTTTTTCTGTACTCTACTTATTTATTATCCCATGTAAAACTTTTTAAATATAAAAAATGAACGTTCTTAAACTTGATTCATTTGAGTGAAAATTTTCCTTGCAGGATCGAACAGCTCCGCAAGTGTTGGATAGGCTTTCCAGCATTGATCGTAGGTACAAGGAGTTGGTTGAACTCGCTAAGCTCAGAAAGCAGCGCCTACTTGATGCTTTGTCACTCTACAAGCTATTCAATGAAGCTGATGGTATTAAGCAATGGATCCAAGAAAAGGTACTGAATTTTAAATGATTCGTTAAGGGTATTTGTCTTGAGCAGACTTCAACACACCTCCTAGCAGGAGTTAATTTCACACTGTGTAGACCCCGTTATTGGCCCTTGTGCCTTAAAATCTCAACCAACAACCTACCCTCTAGGGTAGCGTTTTTCATCTAGTATTCCAGGGCACATCATATGGGGTACTCCGAACTAGTGTGCCTTATAAATGAAGTGGTTTAAATTGTATAAGATTTATTTTATTTCAATGGTTTATTTCCAAACTCTTAACATGTGTGTTTATAATTGTGAGTATTATTTTTTAATAATGAAGTGTCATAAATAAATTGTTTCAAAAAGACCTTTTAAGTTGGGAGCAAAAAGGATAAGTATTCACAATTGTTTTTTTTTGTAAATAAATCAAAATTTTTATGGGATTCACTAAACATATATTTTTGGTGTGTCACAAAATTTTAGTAATTATGATAGGAAAGGAAAGGTTAAAATATCGCTGCTCTAGGGTGTTAGATGAGAGAACCCTGTCAAGTATTTCTTTTCTGCCTTCGTGCCAATCCAGTTTATGTTGTCAATTATTTATTTAAGACTGAATAAGGTGCTGAAAAGGTGGCTAAGGGTTGAATAGGGTAATATATCCTGCTAAAACTCAGTTGGTACTTTCCTAAAGTAAGGTACCATATATGATGTACAAGGAACCAGCTCTCTTGTGAGTGCCATTTATATTCAACCCTCTGATAGATTTCCAAGAAGTATACCTACTATCCAACATTATTGTCAAGAATTCAATAACCACTTCTATTGGTTGAAACAATACAAGGAAACATTCTGTTGGTCAAGAAGGCCAAAACTGGTTAGAGGACTGTTTGTAAAGTTTGCAGGTTGCAATACATGCAGTACACTCAAAGAGTATTAATGTATTACCTTAAATCAGTTATTTTATTATGTTATTACTTTTGTATTGACCAAGAAAAGTAATTAAGTTTATGTATTAGGGAACAAAAAGGTGCATTTCTGAATATGTATTTCACAGAACAATGCATTTTTGTATTAAAATTTTCTTGTTCCTTTAAATTTTACTTAATTTAATTTCTTAACAGTTTCACGTGGCTTAAAGGAAATTGTAAACATATTACTGATTAATTATTTTTCCATGCATAATTTTAGTTATTTAGTTTCCATGCATAATTTTAGTTATTTAGTTTCCATGCATAATTTTAGTTATTTAGTTTCCATGCATAATTTTATTATTAGTTTCCATGCAAAATTTTAGTTATTTAGTTTCCATGCATAATTTTAGTTATTTAGTTTCCATGCATAATTTTAGTTATTTAGTTTCCATGCATAATTTTACTTAGTTTCCATGCATAATTTTAGTTACTTAGTTTCCATGCATAATTTTAGTTACTTAGTTACACTGAATAAATGAGTAAGGTCTTTATTCAAAACAATTCATTGTGTGACTTTTCAAAGAACGTGTATGCTCTTTATGATCACAATATAAAGAATTTATTTACATTTTATCCAGGAAAAAATGCTGGATTGCATGGTGATGAGCAATGACATAGAGGACATAGAAGTGATGAAACATCGTTTTGAAGGATTTGAGCAAGAAATGAATGCAAATGCTTCAAGAGTGGCTGTCATTAATCAACTTGCAAGGCAACTCCTGCATGTAGATCATCCAAACTCAGAAGAGATCATGGTACAGCAGAACAACTTGAATGAAAGGTCACTATTACTTAGTCATATTTGCTTGCTTGCTATAAGTCGGAAGTTCCTTAAAGCTACATTTCAGTGATGTACAGTACTTCCACCTTAAATATTATTGACCAAGATTCAAACATTAATGGCATCTGATCTTATGTGTGACATATTTAAGTTGCAATATCACTGAAATACTTAGAATATTGATTTTTATATTTAGTTGTTTTTCCAAAATTAATTTTCAATTTGTTAAATACATGAATATTCAATGTCCAAGAATTTTAACATTTACTGCAATTAAAACAGATGAAACCATGATTGCCTGATATTTAATTCGTAATATATTATTGACTTAAATTTTGTTAATAATTATTTTGACAATAATAGCAATATGTATTGGGTCATCTGGAAAGTTCTGCGGGTTTTTTATGATAAATACCAACAAAGCAGTACAAAAACATATGAAAATATTATTGAGACACATAAGCACCATTTTGGTGTATGATTTTTTTGCCATCTTTCCACAGCTCAATTTAAAAAATAAATCATTTAGCTTATTTGTAAAAAAGTTATCGAGGTGCTGTTTGACAGTCTCCAAAGAATGGAACTCCAGGCAGTTCAGAGAATTTTTAAGTGACCTGAAGAGGTGAAAATCTGAGGGGCAAGGTCTGGTGAATACGTGGGGTGACACAAAACATCTCAGCCATACTCAATAAGTCATTATCTGACATTCAGTGAAATGTTTTTTTTTTAAAATTAGGGAGGGCACTCGATTGCTAATCATAGGCCACTACAAGGCCGGAAGCAATGGCCAGTTGTTAAGGAGCACCCGATGGGCGACCATCATTACCCCTAATTAAGGACAGCACAATTACATCCATGCCCTGACCCCAGATTTGAACCAGGAACCTTCCAATCCAGAGGCCAACACCTTAACCACTAGACCATTGTCTGACATTCAGTGAAATGTGGGGCAGCACATTGTCATGCTGGAAGACAACACCTCGATGATTGGTCAGTTCTGGCCACTTTGCTTAGATTTCTGCTTATAATACTGCCATTTAAGAACTGGTTTTTTTTTTTCAAATTTACTGTGATTTTGTGGCAACAATTCGTTTTGAACAATTCCTTTGTAGTCCCACCATACACTAAACATTACTTTTTTAAATGCAGCCCCCCCTCAATGTTACTTGGGAGGTTCATTTTGCTTACTCTATGATCTTTTTCTTGTAACATTATTGTATAATATCCACTTTTCATCTCCAGTAATGAGCTGTTTCATAAAAGGAGCCTCTTCATTTCGTTTCAGCAAAGGTTCACAGGCTGAAATTCGAGCAAGCATATTCTGTGTTTAAAGTATGGGGTACCCATACATCACACATAGTGGTTTACATACCCAATCTTCTTCAGATGATTATGAACTGTACTTTTTGGAATATTTAGTCTGTGTCATAGTTCTTGAACTGTGTAACGTGGATTTTCAGTGATATCATTTTTTAATAGGTCCTCGTTTACAGAGGATGGTTGTCCAGAGCGGGCATCATCTTTGAGCCTGAAATTTCCGCACCTAAATTTATCAAGCCACCTTCGAATTGTGTCATCAAAAAAAGATCTTGGTCCAAAAACAGCACACATTTTACAAGCAGTCTGACTAGCATTTTTTTCTTTCTTAAAATAAAAGAGCTTAATATGACGGAAATGAACTTTTTGGTTCTCCATTCTTAACACTGCAGTGAAACAACAAATATTATGACACAACAGTAGCTAGAATTATGCAGTGAAAGCAGAAAAGACCGAATTTACGCATCTGCTTCATTCAAGGCCACCCCTTATAAGCGGTAGCAACAAAGCGCACTTCGATTTGAAAAACCGCAGAACTTTCCGGATGATCCAATATTTTAAATTACATGTTTAAAATGTCATTTTTTATACTTTTAAAAATTAGTGCATTTATCTTTGCTCTTCCCCAAAAAATGGAACAAATATAGGTTACCTGTATTGAAATTAATTTTTAAAATTAATACAAGTTTTTGCACTGATGTTTAACATTAGCCTTTGGGGAAGTAAAGAATGCTTCAACATTATTTATTGCTTGCAGTAAATTTATAAATATTTACATTCATGGTACCATGTTAAAGTAAATGTATTTAAATACTTCTGACTACATAACTTTCCCTTTATAGATGGGCCGCATTAAAGGCTACTGCTGAGCGCAAGAAGGAACAGATACAAGCAGCACATGGCATTCAAACATTCCACATTGAATGCAAAGAAACTATTGTAAGCATTAACGTGTAACAGTACAAGTTAAGTTCTCAGAGTTGCATTTTATGCAGCGGTGTAGATAAGGTGTGGTTTCAGGATCTGTTGCACCAAGCAAAAATGTCTATATGAGCAGCATAACAGAAATATTTATCACAAAGCTGTGTATTTTTCTTTTGGGAAAATACTTCATTGTTTTTAGTCCAATTTTGTCCTTATGATAGACGTATTTTCCAGAGTTATCTATGTTCATGCTCTCTACCTTTAGAGTACCCATTTGAATAGCCTAAAAGTATATTCTTCCTTTCTTGAAGCCCCTGCAAATAATAATATTACTGTTTAGAAAAGGGACAAAGTAATAAAATAATTTTCTCGTAAATGTCTAGAGTACAAAGCAAGACAAGAATGCCTTGTTTCGTTTGGAAACCCTAACAGGAGCCATTTAACAAACAAGACTTCGCAAGTTCTTTTCTTTGCAGACTTTGCATTTTTCAATAATTAATTAAATCAAAGGCAATCAAATATTAATGTTGGATGTAATCACTTATTAATAAAATTAATTTGGAACTAATTAGTATATTTTATTCTAATTATTTAACACATTATCTTCATTTTAGATACAATCAAATCGATTTTTCTTTGAACAGATGGCAGCAATATTTGCCCGAGGTGTTAAAAAGTTTATCTTTGCCTCTTTTTTATGCCAAACTAAATAGTTATTTACTTTTATTCTATTTAGTAACCACTGCAGAGTGCAAAGTTTTTGTTGTTGTTTTAAGGTATGTGGGAGATGGTTTGTTAGATGTTGGTTGTCTTTCTTTCCAGACTTGGATTGAAGAGAAGAAAAAACTGCTTGAAGCAACTGAAGATTTGGGTGATGATCTTGTGGGTATAATGACTCTTCAGAGAAGGCTGAGTGGAATGGAAAGAGATCTAGCTGCAATTCATGCTAAAGTAATTATTCGTTAAACCTATTTCTGTTGTGATATTGATTTAGTCTTTCTACCCTATGATGCAATTGCTTGTACCAGAAATTTATTTTTTTATTTAGTTCAGAGCTGAAATAAAAACAATTTTCAGATAGCTGCACTAACACTTTTCCACTGAACTGTTGTGTGAGTGAATATTTGGGGGTACAGCCTGTTTGAAAATTTGATGATACTCCTATTTCCTTTGATGAAATATTTTTTTTTGTAATTATAAATTGGTGCATTAGATTTTGGGTCATTGGAAACAATGTGACTTTTATTGTTTTTCTTACAATGAATGCCACTTTTAATTCCCATTAAAAAATTTTTAAACTCCCTATAAAGAAATTCGATTTAGTAAAGAACCTTTCTGAATATAGATAAAAAAATTAATGGAAAATATTAAAATATATTTGTAATACAATGCTATTTTTAATTTTATCTTTACTACATTTGATAAACTATACTACCATTTAATTTAGAAAATAACGATCTTCAGGTTTTAATTATTATAAATAGTAAATAATTCATGTCTTAAAATAATTATTTACAAAAACAGTAGCATAGAAAATATTTACAGATATGTTTTTGCAATCTAATTGAGTTGAAAATTGTGAAGATCTGCATTACAAAATGACAGGTGTGTTTTTACTTGAGCATATTCAAAAAATATTTTTCTAGACCTTTTAAGTGTATTAAAATGTGTTAATTGTAAGGATACAGTACATTATATTAGTAAATTAACAATCTTAAATATTCTAGCTTGAGAACCTTGAAAAAGAAGCTGAAAAGAATAAGCTTGAACATCCAGAAGTAAGTTGTTTCACATTTTTATTTATTACCTTTAGCTCTGCTTCATTTGAGACCTGAGATTTCATAAAAACTCTTATATATTACATTTTAATAGGAAGCTGAAGTTATTGAGAGAAATCTTGAACAAATTAAAGTTTCCTGGGAGAAGCTTACCCATCATGTAAGTCTTTTTATGTTGCTTTTAAAACAACTCTCTGTTCAGATTCTCGAGTTATCATAAAGAGTTGGTCGATTATAGGTGTGACATACTAAGCTTTAATAGTTCAACTGAACTGTCCAGTGTCAGTGTCTTTAAAAGTAATAACCTTTATATTGTTTTAATCAGTTCTTTTATTGAAATTCAAAATGTAAAAAAATTTTTTACATACATACTTTTATAAGTAGTACATTTTCTATTTTGAGTTTAAAAAAATTTTACTTTTCACTTTACCAGAAAATAAAAAGTAAGATTTTCAAATATTAAAGAGTAAGTTTTTAAATAAAATATCATTTGTCAACATTTTGTTTTCAAATGAAATTGTATTTAAAAACTATTTAGTTAAGCAAAATCTAAATTTAGTCATTGTTTATATAATAACTTGTTTGGCACTTATGAACATGACTTTAACAAACCACGAATTATGTGATTATGTGACCTTAACTATATTTAACAGAACAA
Source organism: Metellina segmentata (assembly GCA_947359465.1). Classification (NCBI taxonomy): domain Eukaryota; kingdom Metazoa; phylum Arthropoda; class Arachnida; order Araneae; family Tetragnathidae; genus Metellina; species Metellina segmentata. Next base: position 37,544,547 of record OX375880.1, on the reverse strand, counting down.
ACGTTTTGGTCACTTCTAAATCTAACCTAAACTATATTATCATATTTGCTTTTATTTTGCGTAACTGATTTCTTAAAACATTAAAAAAAAATATTCATTGATTGTGAAATATGCCAAGATTGCTATCAAAATGAATATTCAGTATAACGTAGTAAATTTTATTAATGTGCGATTAACTTAATTTTGTTTGCAGTTGAAGGAACGGGATGCAAAGTTAGAGGAGGCAGGAGACCTCCACCGCTTCTTGAGAGATTTAGACCACTTCCAGTCCTGGTTGACCAAGACACAGACAGATGTTGCCTCAGAAGACATACCTTCCAGTCTTACAGAGGCAGAGAACCTGATCACTCAACACCAGCAGATCAGAGATGAAATCGACAACTACACAGAAGATTACAACAGCATGATGGAGTATGGAGAAAAGATAACTCAAGATCAAACTGATGCTCAGTACATGTTCTTAAGGGAGGTTAGTTTTCTTTGATGAAATTATCTGACGGGAATTTAGCATTAATTTTTAAGTGAAGACATCTGTCATCCAATATATAATATTCACACAATTGTATTTAATACTCATTTTACTATCATTCTGCTGAGTACTATTAGTGATCACAGTGAATTTCTGCCATTTGGTGCAATTTGTCTATTAGACCTTACATCATAACAATAACCTGACTTCCAACTGGTGCCGATTGTTTGCCTGAATATCTCTACCACTTAAAAATTTTGCAGTCCCTACTGCCATTTTTGTTCCAAATCCCAAGGGAAATCTGCTATCTACAAATTTGTACTCCACTCTCTAGTCTGGACCTCTGCTGTCGATACTGAGAGGCTAGAGGATGGATGAGCAGCTAATTTTACAGTTTATCATGTTTTACCATTTGTTTATCAATTTTTTCAGTCTTTGTTTCTTCTTCTGTATTGTGTATTTTTCTGCCTGCCATTTGAAATTTAAAAAATATTCACTTGGCTAAATTATCATGTTTGCTTTCGTTTTTGAAATGCTTTAAATGTTTATTCCAGAGGTTGCGTGCTCTTCAAGACGGCTGGACAGAGCTTCTTCAAATGTGGGAAAATAGGCAAATGGTGCTGTCAAACAGCTTGGATCTACAGGTGTTTATGAGAGACGCAAAACAAGCAGAAGTCCTACTGAACCAACAAGAGCACTACTTGACAAAGGATGAAACACCAGTAAGGGGACTCTTGCTCTTTCTAATCTCATTTGAAGTTTGGAAACTACTTTAACAATATGATTACAGCAATTGAAACAAGATAGTTTTATGATTTATACCTTTTGCACATTTGTGTTTGGTTTTTTTTTGTATATCGTTATAAAAATGTATTCCTGTGAATTCTTAAAAGACTAAAATATTCTGCTCTGTTCGTTTTCATCAAACATCAATTGGAGATGATAAATGTGTGCAAATTTTTTATGCAGCTTCAGATATTTCTTTTAAATTTGCTTATGAGAAGCTTTGACTAAGTTCAAAGACTACTTATTTGATAATTATTACTAACATGCATATATGTAATGCATAAAACCTTTTTCTTTTTATCCAGCTTAAATTTTTTAGCTGGTATAGTGGTCATAGTAGTTTGCTACCCAATAGGTTGGGAGTTCGAATACCGGTTTGTAGGCGCATGGATGTTGGTGATTTTCCTTGATAGGAGAAGCAGCTTCTCACCCATTGAGTGCTCCTTTACAAGTAACCATCATTTTGCTCATTGTGTCGAAGGCCAAGTGGTCAGCAATTGGGCTTGGGAAAAGAGATTTTTCATTTTCTCCTTTCATCTCTCTTTTCTCACACGCGTTTTCAATCACATTTGAATATTTCTATCTTGGTGGTGATTCCAATTTCTCCCTTGCCAAATTAGGTTCAATCGTTGTTACAAATCCATGCCACAAGTATTTTCCCAGACTCTCCTGAATAACCCCTTCAGCCCCATAGGCATAATGTGTAAATATATACTCTTAGCACAACTTCCATGTGAGGAGCTCAGAGATGAGTTTGTGGAGAGTAAACTCATAATTCCATTGTTCGATCTACCGCTGCAAAACTAGTTTCTTTAGTGGTGGGATTATTTATTTAAAACTTATGTATTATGTTTTAAAGCAGGATTTATTAGGCAAAATTTGAAATTGCACTGTCACATCTTTATATCTGTACCTTGATACAAAAAGAGCCAATATCCATTTTGAAAGTTTTTGATCACACGAAAGGAATTTTTATGAAAACAATTTTTTAATAAAGTGTACAAAAAACACTTTTCAATATTTTGATTCTTGCATAATATATTGACAGGACATTGGCACTTTCTTTCTATTATAACTTTCATTATCTTGAAGTGATTTGTGGACATAATTCCAAACAATCATATTTGGCCATTAGTACCTTCTCTTACAAGGTACAGATATAAAGAGTGCAATTAAAATTTTTTAATTATTTGATTTTAGTGGCATATAGTTATACGTATCTATACTAAAAATGATGCCAACTACTACAGATTCTCCATAGTTTCTACAGAAGTGAATTGGATACTACAGAATACTTAAGGAAAAATTAAATTTATTTATTTGTTACAACACATCAATTTTTATTTTAAAACAGTCTCAAATCTGAAATTTTCCGGACCTTGAGGATTGCAAATTTTGGATAAAAATGCAGTCAAAAAATTTGCAACATGCTTTAACTCTAATCATAATAGAATAAACAATGAACCTGACCTTGCATACATCCATTACCCAATTCCAATAATTTATCTGATGTCCGATACCCCAGTGTTTGTTGATCCCCTTCCCTTGTTTATATTTTTAAAAACCAGTGGGGGAACTTTTTTTTTATTAAAATTTGATTCTCAAGTTTTTAATTGTCTTTAAATATAAATTGTTCTTCAAGTAAACAAATTTCTCATTAATATATATTTTATAATGTTAACATGTCTTTAATTGGCAGATATTCTAATTAATAATGTTTGCTAAGGGCTGAAAGATTAGGTTGAAACTTACTGATCTTGCCTTTCATAGAATTACATTTAAGTACAAAAATTAAATTTTTTTTGCAGTTTTTTTTATTTTTGTTGTTTTTTACTATTATCTGTAAATATTTTTGGTAAATGAAAGAGAGTGCTTAAATTTAATTATTAAATGTTTTTATTAACAAAATTTTCAATTTTTAGTAATGTGATATTGTTTTTTCATACACAATTATTGTTCTATATATGTGTTTTCATGTAAGATATACCTTACTGTAGTATAAATAATATAATGTGTTGCATATATGTTTCAAATTTGTAATTAAATATTTGATTTAATGATATATGCTTGTTATGTAAGACGATTTGTTAAATTTGACTACGGAAAAATTCTAAAAACTACTGATTTTTTCCTTTGGTACTACTGAAAAGTTCCATCATAGGTTGGCATATCTGTACTAGTATCTCAAATAATTACTGCTGGTTGCCCATTGGGCCAGCAACCTGCGAGTTGTTGGTGGCACAGGTTTAGATTCCTCTCTTGGTGCATATTTGTCTCTTATGTGTTTGTAAAACTTTCCTTGTATGTGTATGTTCATTTACTTGATGTTCAGCTCAGCTTGATCACATATAGCCTTTGAGCCATAAAACCCAACCAACTGTAAGTATTGCCCCTGACTTGAGTACTGTACTTTGAATTACATAATGTAAAATTTTAGTTAATTAGGACAAAAATTTTAAGAAAAGTTAGTCTTTTGTTCTATACTATGTGACAAAAAGATTTTTTTTTTAAATTTACCACCAGTTGTAATGCTTTGTAAGATGAAATTTTATTACTCTCAGACTAGTCTGGAGCAAGCTGAGTGTCTGATCAAAGAGCATGAAACATTCCTTACCACAATGGAAGCTAACGATGAAAAGGTCAATGCTGTCATACAGTTTGCTCAAAGGCTGTGTGAAGATGGTAATTTTGCAGCAGATAAGATCCATAAAAAGGCAGAAAATATGGCTGAAAGGTATGTGCTTGTTTTTAGTTAAGTAAATAAGGTATACTGAAGACACACACACACAGTTAAAGCATTCATGTTTTCAGATTCTTTAAATATATTACTAGCATACTTGATAAAGGAAATTAACATTAATGTTTCTAAAATTTTCTATTATGTGATTCCTGTACTTGTTTATTAGTCTACATGCAGTAAACAATTTGTTTTAGCTTTTAGGTGCGTTTCGATTTACACTCATGGCCTAAAAATTAAGGATAATACTAAATTTGCATTAAGCATGGTCACCTGGTCTCAATCCAATATAGCATTCTTGGGATGCTCTTGGACATTGTATTGAAACCTACGCAACACCAAGGGCTGCATAAGAACTAATATCCTCTTGTGTGCAAATGGGAATTACCACAGGATCTCTTGGACTACCTTTTAAAAAACATGTACACATTGTGAGGCTTACACATTAGCACATTCTGCACCTACAGTCAGAGAGCAGCACATTTCCTATTAGATTGCTTTTAACATAGCAAAATTTTTTTCGCTGTAACTAAAGCATGCAATGTGTTTACCTAAGTATTGAAACATTTCATTAATTCCCAGCATCACCATGAGGCATGTGGGTGTGCTTATTTTATTCTACACAGCTGGTAGAATGTTCATTTATGATTTGAGGTAGAGATTCTTGGCATGGTATTTCATCTCTCATTGCATTATCCTTAATTTTTGGATATGTGTGTATTAAGGCTAATGTTAAATTTTATCAATGTCTATTATCAACTTACATTCCTTATTTTTTATTCATAGGCGTAATGCTAATCATGAAAAAGCAGCAAACAGAATGGAGAAATTACGAGACCAAATGCAACTTCAACATTTCCTGCAGGATTGCACGCAGGTAGTTTTAAAATGATAACTAGATTTGAGATTAGATAAAATCTTGATAAGTTAGTTTTTCTCAAACTGTTTCTTTAAATAAAATAATGTTTTTTAAGCTCTCTGAATGGACCCAAGAAAAAATCATCACAGCCCAAGATGATACATATCGCAGTGCTAAAACTATTCACAGTAAATGGACCAGGCATCAAGCCTTTGAAGCTGAAGTTGCTGCAAATAAAGAACGACTCAGAAGACTACAACAGGTATTCTTATTAGCTTAAAAATGTGTTTGTTTTATTTAAAAAGAAATGCAAGTTTCAGAGCCTAGATGAAATCACAGGCCTTAGGATCGAATGAGTTATATTTGTATGGTACAGAGTCGTCTTGAGACGTTATTGGGCAACTCAAGACATTAAATTCGAAGAAACTAGTAGTAAACCTTTCAATGAAATAAAAACATGTTCTCAGTGCCTTCAAATATAAAAGGAAAAGAAAAACACGTAATCATTCCAAAATGAATACAATAAAATGAAATGTGAGAAGGCAGGTAATAATAATAAAAAAAATAATCAAATAAGTTGGACTATAAGTTACAAAGTTGTCTTGTAAAAAGTGTTAAAATTATTTTGATTAGGGTTCTCGTCAACCATTTCTTCTAAAACCAAGGTATATGAACTAAAATATTTAAAACGCTGATTAAAATTACAGGATTTGATCAAAATGTGTTTTTCTGTTAATGGACAAATGCAGTAATTGTAAATTGTAATGCCTTTTCAAGGTCAAAAACTTGTAAAAATCAAGGACATAACATATTAATAGATTGGCTAAAAATTGACATTTTCAAAATAGATTGTCCTGCATCCAAACCTAATGATCCCGAACGTTTCTTAACTCTTGAATTCATGGATTAATGTATTCCAATCTATGTGGAATGTAATCTTAATAAATGAAAAGTAGCTTTGAAAAGGCCTTAGCATTTCTTTCCCCTGAATACTAAAAACCCTGACTCCTATCCACAGTTACACTATTGAGTGCACACAACTTCTTAATCTTGAGTGAATTCTTTTCAATTCATCTGGGATTGTTTTCATTTAGAGTGGAGAGGAGCTTGTGAAAGAGAAGCGCTGCTGGGCGGCCATTATATATCCACAGCTGTCAGAACTTGAACAGCAATTTGAATCCTTGGAGAATGCTACTAAAGAGAAAGGTGAAAGACTGTTTGATGCCAACAGACAAGTTCTTTACATGCAGACGTGTGATGAAATTGATAACTGGATAACAGATTTAGAAAACCAAGTGTTGACTGCTGAAACAGGACAAGATCTTACAAGTGTGAACCTTATTTTGCAGAAGCAACAGGTATTTCTGTCTGTTTTTAGTTCCCAACTTCTCATTACAAGTCCTATCATTTTTAATGGCCATCGTGACATTTTTCAATCTTATTTCCGTGTTTCTCAAACGAATCTATTCATAAAATTATTAAATTATCATAAAAAGAAGGTTTGTAATTGAATTCATTAAATTACTAACATTTAAAATTTACAAGGATGGTTTTTTAATCTAAAATATCTAAGTGAATATTTGAAAACGATATCTCCCAATCTACAGATTTTCTTTTTAACTGAGAGTGAACATTTTTTCATTTTATTTCACTGATACTCAAGTACCATTAGCCTATTTTTAAAACGAGAACTATTTAAATTTATTTAAAACAAACTGTTTTATAGATTATAATTTATTTTCTCATTTGAAGCAGAACAATTTGTGGATACAAGGAATTAAACTTAGCACAGTCAAAAAGCAGTTTATTGTAATACAATTCATATACGAGTGCTGTTCAATAAAGAATGATCATAAATTAATAAAAAATAATTTCCTGTACTAATCCTCCAAATTTGTATGGTCTTTCTCAAAATACTCTCCATTACGTGCAATGCACTTATCCCACCTCTTTAACAGTCTTCAAACACATGCTGAAAGCCATTTTTTGACAGGTCCTTCAAAATTGCATATGCAACTTTTACCACTGCCTGTGATGATGAAAACCGCTTTTCCTGGAGGTGTTTCTTCAAATTCGGGAAAAGACAAAATTGTGTGGTGCTACATCAGGAATATATGGAGGATGGGGAACACACATGACATTGGTTTTTGAAAGATCTGACTATTTTTTAAGATGAAAACAAAACTTCAATGCAGTGTATTGCACTTCGGATGTCACATCCATTTTTGCCGTAGGCGAAAGTAAACCTAGGCATTCTTGGCTGGCTGCCAAGTCCTCAGCAATGATGTCATGACAGTGAAACTTGCCGCTATCTATTCTCCACTTATCCCGCTACACATTCAATGTAAATTTTATTTTTCTTGATTTTTTAATCACTTTAAAAAAATTATAATTATTCTTTATTGAACAGCCCTCATGTATAAAAATATTTTACATTCAATGTTGTTTACAACAAATTAAGGTACCGATTTTAATTTTGAGTAAAAAATTTACCTAAGAAATACATAAAGTTCAGTTTTTAAACATAATACTGAAAATTGTGATCCATATTCAACTTTGCCAATAAATTGTTACAAATTTCTGTTAACATTTTACTAAACTATATATTTTGCAACTTTGTTTCAGGCTGTTGAAACACAAATGGCACTGAAAGCAAAGCAAGTCACAGAATTACAAAACCAGGCTGAGTATCTTGAAAATATGGTACCTGAGAAGACGGATGAAATTGAACACAAGAAAGCACATGTCGAAGACAGGTCTGTATTAATTGCCTATTTTATTTATTACATGCTGTAACATCGAGTCTAATGCAGTAATAATGATATATGTGGATCAAAAGCGACAACCATTCCATTCAAATGGGAGTCATTGAATGCTTCTTATTTATTATGTAAATCAAAAGCACTTTTTTTTAACTATTAGATTCCGAGGTCTACAAGCCCCTCTGACTAATCGCAAGGAAAAACTGATGAAGAAAAAAGAAGCCTTCCAGTTCTGTCGGGATGTGGCAGATGAAAAATTGTGGATACAAGAGAAAATGCCATCTGCAACGTCTTCCGAGTATGGAAACAGTCTTTTCGGTGTGCAGATGTTGAAGAAGAAAAATCAAGTGAGAAAACTGCTCAAGCATTATTAAATGCATGCTGTGAAGCTCAGACTGAAATATCATCAGTTCACCAGCCGAAATATACTAAGTCATTGTTTTAGTTTCGAACTATTCTTAACCTGAATATGATGCTTTGGGCACACATCTGCTTTAGGGGTGTATGGGCTTCACAGACCCAAGATACTCTAGTGATCTTTTCTTCTCCTTTGGGGTTTACTGTAATAAACACGGATTGCGTTCCCGTGATACCCGAGTCCCAGTCGCTCTTTTTTTTTTACCTTTCACACTTTTTTTACTTGACATTGTGCTTGTGACCAAATATGGCCCTTGCATTATAAAATGACAAAACAATCAACCAGAATATGGGGATCTTTAGACAGAAGTCCACAGTTATTTTTTCTGTGCATAAAACTCAATTTTCTTGAGGAATACATCTAGTGAGTATAGCAGAGTGAATAGAATTTTTCTTCAGTTTCTCAGAACTATATTTTTTTGACTTGGTTTGTTTCACTGGTAAGCTGATTATGTTATAAATGCATGTATTTTCAAAAGTTTCTATTGAAAAATCTATTATTTCTTCAAGTTAACGTTTTTTTTATTTTGCTCTTTGTGTGTCAAGAGATTTTTGAGTAGTGTAGCCCTTCTGCTATCCAGCATCGTATTAAATAACTAAATGACCACATCTTTTGGTTGATTCTTGGGAAACATTCTATTGGCCAAGGTCAAAACTGGTTAGAAGTTATGCAGGAAAGACTGCACATAGCCGAATGTATATATGTGTGTGCTTCTCACAGGGTTAACAATATCCCATCGAAAAGATATCCACTTATCTAAAACAGTTGAACTTGCTACCAATAAATTTCAGTCTATAAGAACAATTTGCAACGAAAGGTTTTGTGCTGTGTGATTGTGAATACAGTAGAGTCCCGATTATCCGAGTTAATGTGGACCAAGACTAACTCGGATAACCGAAAAAGTCGGTTAAAGCGAAAATTGTAAATAATATAAATCATGTAGGTTTAAATGTATATTTTAACAAGTACAAAAGTTATACAAATACACCACATGCAATTCATACTTTTAAGATAATTAAAGGGTTCTTACTTAAAAAGTCCTTAATTGTTTTTGTTTTACGTTACTTTGGCGTTTTTCAGCAGCAATGTTTCGCACATTTTTTAAGGTTAACAGGATTGCTGGTGTCGCTTCTTGTTTTTTATATATTCAATAGCTCTTTCAAAAGTCCATTTGTATGGGAGATTTTCATATGTCGATTTTCATCGTCACTGTCTTCATCATCATCGCTTGATTCATTTTCCTTTTTGATGATAATTTTATCTGTAATCTCTTGTTGTTCATCAGTGTTTATCCAGTCATGGATTTCATTTTCCTGAGTGTTTGTAAGATCAAGTTCAGAATTTTTTTCAGTAGTTTTAAAAATAAAAATTGTAGAACCCAAAAAAATCCTAGAAATATTTGATAGCTCGGTTAAAGAGAAAACTCGGATAATCGGGGTTTTCCTGTACTTGAAAAATAGGGATAAAGAATAGACATATTTAAACAGCACAATAAATTCGATCTTTTATCTCTATGATATAAAGATGTGCATGTGTATGTATGTGAGTGCGTTTATTTGCTATACAAATCTGCACCGTTTGACTAATCCACACCAAATTTGGTTCACTTATACTTTAGAACACTGCGGAAAACATAAGCTTTTTCTTTCCTGTCTTTAGATCAATCTGTAGCCATGAAAATTGGTACACAGGTAATCCTAAAAGGTGCCCTTCGAAGCCCCAATTTTAAAATCTAATGCTTGTTTTCTTGCAATAAATGGACAAGGAAATGCGTTCTACAGGGTTTGTGTATGAGTTAACACAAGAAAATGTCGCAGTCATTTGAAACCCGAGCAACGCCGGATTATTCTGCTAGTTAGATAATAGAAGAAAGCTAGATTGAAGGACACATTTTACCTAATCAAGATGGAGTAACTGAGTTACTTTAAGTCATCCATTTAATGGAAAAGTTCTCGAGTTGCTACTGAATCAAGGTTGTATAATCAAAGTTTGCTAAATTGTGTGTCACAGTGATCATTTTTCTTCATGCCTATGATCTTAAGAAGAGAAACAACTTACATATTGATCTAAAATATACAAGAAAATTGGCTTTTAAATTAGGTTTATTCATCTTATTCAATCTCAAATTTGACTGACTTGCGATTTTAGAGTTCTGTTTATTTAACAATTCTCAGCGTCCTGTTTATCAAACAAGAATTTCTCTGAATTATTTGATTAAATGACTTATTTGAATATATTCTTTTCATTAAATGCAGTCTCTACAAACTGAAATTGACAATCATGAGCCTCGAATTGTATGTATTTGTGAAAATGGAAATAAATTGATTCAAGAAGACCATGAAGATTCTCCCAAATTCAAGAGACTTATTTCTGAGCTCCAATGCATGTGGCTGGAATTGAAGAGTGCCATTCAGTTCAGGCGAATCAAATTAGAAGAATCTGAAAAAGCGCAGCAGGTAAAATTTATTTGATTTTGCAATGTTAAAAGATATTTTAGTTGAAACATTTTATGTGTCTAAACCTATTACAGTCAGCTCTAATAAGTATTTATCGTATTGTTTAAAAAAAAAAATTGTAGTAATGAAAATTTAAATTCTTTAAAAATTATATTCTAGTAACTACACAAATAAAACTTCTAATCTGGCATAAAGTTCGGAGTTTTGATTAATAAAAATATCTTAATTAAAAAAAAATTGAAACATTTTTGTTGTCTTTTTTAAATTTTATGTTTTTTTTTTAAATTTCAATGTGTTGTATAAGAAATGATCAAGGTAATTAACTCACATATTTTAAGGACATTATTCAAAAATTACAAATTAAAATTTTATAAAAAAAAATAAAATAAACAAAGTATTTTTATGAAAATAAGTCAAGATTTTACTTGAATCGGTTTTGTTTCCTCAAGCAATCTAGAAATACAAACTTATAAAAAATACCTCTTGTCTTATTTTTCTTCCAATTTTTTGGATATACTTTTGTTGCTAACCTTTGTACTGTGTGTGTTTTCTATCTACTATTAGATGTAAAAAATAATCCTATGATCATAAAACTAAATTCCCGCTTATTTTTATGAAGAAGAACGACTACAAAATGTAAGAATTTCCAGAATATGTTATACCCGACTTAAATTTCACCATGAACGTTTATAAACACGTGTTTTAGTGCATCGAAAACTTCCTGTACAGCGGGTTCCCACGGTCCTTGAAAAGTCCTTAAAAGTCCTTGAATTTTTTTTTCCTAACTAGGAGCCCTTGAAAGTCCTTGAAAATTACGGAACTTGGTGAAAAGTCCTTGAAAGTACTTTATTTTTTTTTAACAAGTACATAATTGTGTAATTTCGTCTTGCATTGGAAATTGTCCAGATTAGTTTCCTCCACAGCATGTGTGCCATTTGAGCCTCATTCTGAATGAAACCGGTGTTTCACGCTTTGACACTATGTGATATACTTATAATACTCGGTCTAGATCTCCACAGTATGGCTATCCGTCTAAGTTGGCACTTCTGGTCTCCATTAAGCGGCCGCTTCTCATACTCTTCTTCGTGCCACCAAAAGAATTTATCGTACGATATTTTATCGCACGACGGAAATCGATATGTGTGCAAGTAGCCTGAAAGTTAGCATTAAAACAAGAAGCCCACTCTGCAAAAAAAAAAAAAAAAAAAAAATCAGGTTCTGTGAGAAAAGAAGATCCAAATTGTTCCCAAAATTAACAATAACCTTTCCCTTTTTTGACTAACAGTTGTATAAAAAATTTATTATTATTATTTTTTTATATTTTTCTTTTTAACTGACAACTTTTGTGTATGCCTTGTTTTAGGTCGTTATAAAAAATTTTAGGTCCTTGAAAAATATTTTTTTGGTTTTGAAAAGTCCTTAAAAGTCCTTCAAGTTTTTTTGGATAAAGGTGTGGGAACCATGCTGTATATAAAAAAAATAGATCGAACTACATTGATTTGATTAGTATCGATCGATCCCGATGGCTTAGGTTCTTTATGGTTTGATTTCTAAGCTTGAAAAATATTAGCATTTGTACTTTGAACCAGCTGACTTACTTTGCAGAAAGCATTATAACTTTTTTATTTCATTACGTATCGCTGAATTTGTTTCTGTTGCAGTACTTCTTCGATGCCTCTGAAGCTGAAGCCTGGATGAGTGAGCAGGAGCTGTACATGATGTCTGATGATAAGGGCAAAGATGAAATCAGCGCCCAAAACTTAATGAAGAAGCATGTCAGTTTTGAAAATGAAATTGATAGTTATTACGAAACTGTCTTACAGCTTGGAGATATTGCCAAACAGCTATCTGCCGCAAACCATCCTTACAGGTAAAGTTATTGTACTTTAAATAAATGATTTCTTGATCAGAGTCAAAATTTCCATAAGCCCTTAAAAAACCTTAAAATGTGCTGAAAGTCCTTAAAAATTTTAGTTTTTACGAGAACAGTACACATTTTATTTCATCTGCATTCAAAAGACAAAAGGATACAAAATTGATTCCTCCATAGGTTCTTTCTCTCTTCTGTGTCAAAAAAGTTTTCCTTATCGTTGTGTGTTTTATGTTTGGCACAGCTTGGCCAAATATGGCTCTTAAAGATACAAAATCCAAGCAACATTTTTTAATAGCCATGTGGTCGCCAATGGCCTTTGTGATAAAACATAACTTACTGCTTTCTCTTCCAACATGTTGAGTAGTGATTGCTTGACAATATCTCTTGTGTTCGATGCAGCTTGGCCAAAATATGCACCTAAAAACTCATCCATCAAAAAACGAAGATCAATAATACTGTTTTAAGGTCATGTGTTTTTAAAGGCCTTTTATATTTACTAAAAGTCTTTTAAAACCTTAAAAAAGTTTTTTTTAAAAATTTAATTTGTGAAATTTACACTTAAAATTCATTAAAGCTTTGAAAGGTTGTAATTTTTGTTCTGCTTAAAGATTGGAGCCACATCATTACATAGCAAGTATTTATCCTCAGTAAATAATCTGTGCATGATTTTAAAACAATGTATTTAATAAAAACTTGTGTCATTTAATTAAAACTGCAGTCTTAAAAAAAATATGTTGGAATTTGTATGTGGGCTTTGTATAAGTCAGTGTTTGTCTAAGTACAAAGTGACAACACAGTAAAATGATGACAATGTTGTGCCAAACGTTCCTCATATTTTTGTGAGGCAAAATGTAGCAGTGCCGCCTAAAGAGAGAAGCTGAAACTAAAAAAAGGTTGCTAACCGTACAGCATTTTTTTTGGCCGTATAATGAAACATTGTGGACTGTAAATTGAAAAAGTGCCATTATTTAAAAAGGCTGTTATAGTGAAAAGCTGTATAAAGAGCTGCCATATAGCGAAGTAAAGGTGTATATCTTAATAAATTGAAAGAAACTGAATGCTAAGTTAGTTTTTAAAGATACAAGTCATGAATCTGCCTCATGAAAATGCCTATTTTTTTTACTTTAGCCATGAAATCACTTTGAGACAAGCTCAGTTAGATAAGTTATACAACGGTCTGAAAGATATTGCCCTTGAAAGAAGAAACAAACTCGAGGAAGCTTTGCAATTGTTTGGATTAAACAGAGAAGTGGATGACTTAATGCAATGGATATCAGAAAAAGAGAATGTTGCAGGTTCTCAAGAGTTGGGACAAGATTATGACCATGTTACAGTGAGTACCGTTTCTATCTGTGTCAGCATTATTATTATTATTTTACAACTTTACTTTATTCTATTTTTTAATTTCAGACCCTGCAAGCTCGCTTCAAAGACTTTGCTAAGGAAACACAGTCGATCGGCAGGGAAAGGGTCTCCAAAATAAACATCCATGCAGACAAACTGATTACGGCTCACCACGGAGACAGTGCCACTATCGCTGAGTGGAAAGATATGTTGAATGAAGCTTGGGCAGACCTTTTGGAATTGATTGAAACAAGGACACAGATGCTGAAAGCCTCCTGGAAGTTACATAGATTCTTCTATGACTGTGCTGATGTTTTGGGACGTATTAATGTGAGTATAATTTCTTTAATAAGCTTAAATCAGGAAAAAATATCAGACACTTAAAGGATTCCAATATTTGAAATGTTGCCGCTTATCTGGTATAATGGTTGTAGTGTTTATCTGCCACCTAGTTGGTCCTGGGTTTGAATCCCTGTTTGTAAATGCATGGATGTTGGTGATTGTCCCTATTAGGAGTAACAGCAGCTTATCCCTTGGGTACTCCCTCACAAATAGTCAACATTTAGCCTCTTGTAGTGCCAAAGGCCGAATAAATGCATTATTTAAATTTTAAGGCATGGATTCACCAGCCGGTGATACGTGTACCACAGGTGGTATGCGGCAACGTTTCAGGTGGTACGCAAGGACGATATGAGCAACCCAAATATTCTACCAAGTTTGTTCGATTTTTTAGTATGTACAACCACGTTATGCTATTTCTTATGTCATTTGTTACTAGTTGCTTGTGTGAGAGTGGTTTTTCTGAACTTTTGTACATAAAAATAAGTATAGAAACAGAGTAAGTGTTGAAGAGGACTTAAGAGAGAAGTTAAGCTCCATTGCTCCTGATATTGATATTTTAATAAAAGACAAACAGGTTTCACACTAAAAATTGATTTGTGATTATGTTAATCTTTGTTTGCTTAATTTGTACTAATTATTTAAAATTATTTGTTTTTAGACCTGTGAGTAAAAAATAAAACTGTAATTGTATTTAAATTAAAATAAAACAAGCCATTGAGCACTTTTCTGACACTAGATATATGTTTCTAAACAAATATTGGACTGGTGGTAAGCCAAAATTTTCTAAAAATTTCAAGTGGTACGCAGTTACTAAAAGATTGGGAACCCCTTATTTAAGGAATAAAATGTTATGAATAAAAAGTCATATTTTGTTGAATGTAATAGTTTATTTGTTGCAAAACATTTGTCAGAGCGACCAAGCGATGTCTTAATTTGATTGACAGTGTGTGTAGTAGTGGCCAAGAAACAGAGGGACACTGCATACCTAAATTGGACAAGCACATTTACTTTTACAATATAATACAAAGTTTCAGATATACACGCCGCACCGTCCGGTGCAAAAACACTCTCTCTTCCGAGAGTCTGCAACAAATCTAACCTTTTTCCCGTTCTTATTCCAAACAGTTCCAAGATTACATCTTCTTGGTCGTATCAGAACACAGGCACTGTCATCCATCAATGTTCGTCTACTAGAACAGTAGCAACCAGAACACAAGAACGACTGTTCTTATAACTTATAATGGGGGGGGGGGTCCAAAGGTCCTGGGCTGATGGCCCTCTACCTTCTGCAGGAACATAGCTTGAACTGAGGAAAAATGAGTTTGCTGAAGTTTAAATGTAATTGTAGGGTTTGGCTCAACCAATGGTGATGCTGGTAGGAATGGTCCTTATAACTTATCTGTGTTCGTAATCACTTGTCGGGAGATCGTTACAACATTAATACACAATCATTGTTGATGTAGGGCTTAGAAGTTATAAATTACAACTTCGTGGCTTGTTTTTGCCTATTCTGTGAAATTTGTTGTGTTAAAAAATTTTGATGTGTCCTAAAGATTTCTGTAATAAACATGATTCATGCAATGTATTAACTTTTACATTGTAAATTTAGAATATCTAGTTAGTTAAAACAGCACTCTTGTACAATAGTTTTTAATTTCAATTATTTTCCTCAACTTTATGATTTTTCCAAAATAGTACTAAATTCTTTTACTCGATATTTTATGGCTAAAGGATCATACAAGTTGAAAGAATTCAAGGAAACTTTTTTCGATGAGTCTAAAACTGGTACGATGCTATTCATAGAAATCTGCAAGATGCAGTTTTAACTAATAAGTTCTCAGCAGTCATAGGCATGAAATATGTGATCTTAATGTTTATGTGAACATTCTACTTATTTTTATCTGTTATCAATTAGGATAGTGAATGTTGCTATAAATGGTAGAATGTTTATATCAAGATTTGTGTAATGCTATTTTAAGAAGCACTTGTTCTATCTTTTCTAGGAAAAACAAAATGAAATGCCATACGAACTCGGAAGAGATGCTGTTAGCGTATCCAGTTTACAAAGGAAGCACATAGGATTTGAGCATGACTTGCAGACTCTAGGATCTGCTGTGAGTTTCCATTTTCTATTCATTCCTGTAGTAGCATCCTAAACTGAATAAAACTTGCAATTAATGCAATTTTTAACTTGATTGAAGTTAATCAATCGCATTATTTGGTTCTTTCCCAGGTTCAGCAAATTCAAGACGATGCAATAAGGTTCAATTCCATCTATGCCGGCGAGCGGGCCAACGAGATCAGCAGCAAAGTGTCCGAGGTGGTGAGTGCTTGGCAAAAGCTTCTGCACATGTGTGAAACCAGGAGAGAGAAATTAGCCGACACTGGGGACCTCTTCCGCTTCTTGAACATGGTCAGAGATCTCATGCAATGGATGGAAGAAACCGTCCGAATGATGAACACGTCGGAAAAGCCTCGGTTAGTGAATTGTTTTAAAGCTTTTGCGAGAGAAACGTTATTTCACCCCTGAAATGACATTGCAACTTTCCCATATCAGTCATGTGACAATATTTGTTTCCGCTGACCAACCGGTATAGTGGTTAAGGTGTTAGCCTTTAGATCGGAAGGTCCCCGGTTCGAATCCGGGTTCGGGCATGGATGTTTGTAAGCGTATATCAGCTCAGGTGTTGCTTCGTCATCTGAACATGGTTCAAAATTACGAAGTATAAATTGTTAGGG
This sequence comes from Metellina segmentata, assembly GCA_947359465.1. Taxonomy (NCBI): domain Eukaryota; kingdom Metazoa; phylum Arthropoda; class Arachnida; order Araneae; family Tetragnathidae; genus Metellina; species Metellina segmentata. The sequence continues at coordinate 37,527,762 of OX375880.1, read as the reverse complement.
GCAATGATGGTCCTCCCACTGGGTGCTCCATCACAAGTGGCCATCACTTCTGGCCTTGTAGTGGCCAATAACTTAGGTCAAATGTGCCCGCCATTAGAAAAAAAATATATTTGTTTCCTGACAAATGACTGATATTCATGTGACAGTATGCAATGGTCAATTGAGCCGTTATTTTTGAAAGTGGTACAAGTCCATTTTTTCATATACTGAGATAGTTAAGGGTTTGTGTTTAAATTCATTTTAATACATTGGCAAATGTTGCTCAATTCGAATGATGTTTTTAACACTATAAACCTGTTAAAATTTAAAAGGTAATAATAATTGTTAAGAATGTTAAAAGAAAATAAACAATTTTTTTTTTAGAGTGGACTTTTACCACTTTCAAAAATAACGGCTCAGTTGTCATGACAGATTTGATGCCAGTCATGCAGGGAAACTGCAGGTTACATGGTGGTATAATGTACTTTTACTCTACTGCATACTTAATGATTAAACATACTAAATGACTAAATCTACTTATTTTTGTTGGTTATGTTACCCCTGATATGACATTGCAACTTTCCCATATCGATCATGTCATGTGACAAAATTTGTCTCATGACATGACTGATATGGGAAAGTTGCAATGTCATATCAGGGGTAACATGACTAATAAATATTAGTAGATTTAGTATGTTTAGTCTTTAAGTTTTTTCATGTGACAGTATGAAATAGTAAATTGTCTTGACAGATTTGATGCCAGTTGTGCTGGGAAACTGCAGGTTGCATGGTGGAATAACGTACTTCAGCTTTTACTCTACAGCATACTTAATGATTAAATCGCCACATCTATTGGTTGAAAGGATCTTATAAAGGACTCTATTGGTGAAGAAATCTAAAGCTCAGTCATGCAAGGAAAACTGCAGGTTGCATGGTGGAAAAATGCATACCCCTCAGAGTGTTAAATGATTGTAATTTATTTATATATAATAACTAGCTAAATAACCCGTTGTCGCTCGTGTTTCAAATATGACAGTTACATTTCCCTGTGTTAACTCCAATACACAAACTCTTTTGAATGTGTTTCCTACCGGGACAGCTAAAATATGACCGCAACATTTCCCTGTGTTAATTCATACACAAACCCTGTAGAACGTGTTTCCTTGTCCATTGACTGAAGAAAAACAAACTTTAGATTTTAAAATTGGGGCTTCGAGGGGCACTTTTAGGACTACCTGTGTGCAGTGCTGTAGTCGTAAATAAATCAGAGTGTATACCATGGTCCCTGCACTAGTATAGGCAGGGCCCCATGTTATACATACCCTTTGATGGTATGCTCTTTGTATGGTACACTCTGATACCCACAGAATTATTTCCATGTGGAGGGAGGAGAAACATGTACTTACTATGTTGACACTTTCCGCGGGGGGGGGGAAGAATATGTACACACACGCCCATACATGTATATATATATATATGTAGGAAATCCTTTCTAAGGACAGGGTTTCTAAGGACAGGGTAGGTATTCATTAAACTAACCCGCACTCGCAAACGGCCGTGAAATATGGTAATATTTCAATTGTTCTTAAGAGACTTTAATTTTTCTGGAACAACTTGCGCGTTTTCATTGGTCCCTCAAACCCAGAATAGCACATTTCATCTATACCAAAACGTCAACAGATCCTTTTTACCTCCTTTTCTACTTGGTGAATATCCCCTGTGTTTATATTTCCTGGATCACAAGCATGAATATATCCTTCAAAAGTTGATAATTTTCTTCATTAACATCAGAACAAATTCTGAATTTCATTCTATCGATACTACTTTGAATGAATTGCTTTTGATTAATAGGTACGAGTTTGGAATTATGTGCCAAGGTGATATCTTGAAATAGAAACTTTTAATTTTCTTCTACAGCTATCTGCGTTTCACTTGATGTTTCGCGCGATATTGTCTAGGAAAAACAAAGAGGTGTTCGTAGTTTTTAATAAAAGGCAGAGGGTATACGGAATTTCCTGGAAAAACCAGAGGGTATACGGTGTATACCGCCTTATACCCTTCACTACAACCCTGCCTGTGTGCCAATTTTCGTGGCTACAAATTGGTCTGAAGACAGGAAAGAAATAGCCTATTTTCCCACAGTATTCTGAAGTATAAGTGTACCAAATTTGATGTGGATTGGTCAAACGGTGTTGATTTGTATAGAGAATATACACATACACACACACATTCTTTTTTATATATGTAGACAAAGCTAAAAGAATTCATAAAAGTTTCTCTTTGTTTTTATGATTTCAAACAATAAACATATAAATTCACCAGTAAACCTTATTTATTGTAGAGATGTTTCTGGTGTGGAACTATTGATGAACAACCATCAAAGTCTGAAAGCAGAAATTGATACACGAGAAGACAATATCTCTGTTTGCATCAATCTCGGAAAAGAACTGCTTGCCAGAAATCACTATGCATCCAATGAGGTGAGAGAAGAAGATTGTTATTCTGAACATATGAAACTCATATTTGTCTTTAGTGTCAATTTCAATTAGTATTAACTGTACAAATGATTGTTTGGCATTTTTATTGCCAAGCAATTAAACACCAGCATTGTCAGGAGCTGCTCTCTACTGATCAATTTTTTAATTTGTGTAAAGATCTTGCACATTTTTATGGACGATTTTTTTTTTTAAATATCACCAATTTTATCACATTTGAGGTGTCACCTTCCTCATTCTTCACTTTTCACCTTTTTGCACCACCCGGGAATTTTATATTTATAATAATCTTAATTCTTATTTGATATTTGATTTTAGCAGTCAACTAAGAGGGAGGATATCCCATCTTAATCTCAAATTTTCTCGTGTTTTAGTCTCAAAATATCCTTTTTAGCCTCTATGGGTGTTTCCCTGTATTTGCTCTTTTGTATCTCATCTTCTGACAAACTCCCATTGCTTCACTTAAACAGCATTCAGATCATTTTTTCTATTATTGTGTTTTTTAAATCTATTTTTCATAGTTGGTTACTTTAACTTTTTATCCACTTTCATTGGCTTGAATTATGTCTTATGTTTGCACAGCTTTTCCATTTTTGGACCTTGTGCCATAAAACCCAAAGCAACCAAGCAAATAAATAAAATTTACAACAGTATCATATAATTCAACTGTCTAAATAGATGAAATGCTATAAGAAAGAAGTAATATGGATCAGTTTTACAGTTTATTAATAAATCTTTTTATTTTCTATGACTAGCATACATGGTTTCTAAACACCGTATTGTAATTTTAAAACATTTTTTGAACCACAAATCCTAATTGCTATTCATTTTAGTTGAATGTGGAATATAATATTTTATAAAACATGTTTCAAACACATTAAAACTGTATTGTAGTAACCATGTAATTTTAAACTTTAAAATTCTTAATATCTAATTTTTTTTTATGTGCAGATTAAAGAAAAACTGCTTTCCTTAACCAATCAACGAACTTCTATGATGGATCGCTGGGAAGAACGATGGGAGCATTTGCAATTAAGTAAATAATAACTAGTAATAGTTTGATACCTTTAAAAATATCCATGAAATATTTTTGTTATAAACTTATTCAATGTGCTTTATATATAACAGAATTAATGCATTTATTTAATAACTGGGTAGAAACTCCATCCAACATCCAGTATTTTATAACCTACTAGCTGAATAACCCAGCATTGGTCGGGTTTCAAATTTGACTGCGACATTTCCCAGTGTTAACTCAAGTACACAAACTCTGTAGACCATGTTTCCTACCACGATAGCTAAAACAAGATTGGGACATTTCCCTGTGTTAACTCATACACAAACCCTGTAGAACGTGTTTCCTTATCCATGTCTATTTATTGCGGAAAAACAAATTTTAGATTTTAAAATTGGGGCTTTGAGGGGCACTTTTAGGACTACCTGTGTTCTAATTTTCTTGACTGCAGATTGGTCTGAAGACAGGATAGAAATAGCCTATGTTTTCCACAGTATTCTAAAGTTTAAGTGTACCAAATTTGGTGTGGATTGGTCAAACGGCATAGATTTGTATAGAGAATAAACGCACACAAATCCTTCTATATATTGGATCAACCGGAAAGTTCTGCCTGTTTTTTAAGATAAATACCACTGAAGCAGGCCAAATATATATGACCCATTTGTTATTAAAACCCAATCCAACCAACTAAGAGGTGTTTGACATTTTTTCCACTAGTCACACACTTATTATTTATTCATTAAAAAAAAAAATTATGTAGTACATTTTGCAACACGCTGAAAAAAAAAACCAAATAACTGTTAAAGATATATTAAAATTATAAATTTTCCTTTTACTGTGTAGAGTTGTCACACAATGGCATGTATGCCTGTGAGGGCCAGTGCGACTAATGGAGGCTTAAATGACTTCAATTACTTAAAATTTTATTTTGTTTAAGTCAATAGGTAGCATAGGCTTTCGGAGTTTACTCAATTGAAAACATTTAGCTACATGTTAAGAAGCTCTTTTCTTCCAGTTCTTGAAGTGTACCAATTTGCAAGAGATGCAGCAGTTGCTGAAGCATGGCTCATTGCACAAGAACCATACCTTCTGAGTCAAGAACTTGGAGTAAAAATTTTTTTTAAACTTTCCATATCTATAAAATTAAGCTTTATGTATAAACCTCTCTTAAAATAACTTACATTTCCTAGTTAATGTGTTTTTGTATTTGTAGCATACACTAGATGAAGTTGACCAATTGATTAAAAAACACGAAGCCTTTGAAAAGTCAGCAGTAGCCCAAGAAGAAAGGTTTGCTGCTTTGAAAATATTGACAACAGTATGTATTGGAATTAAAATTGTTTTTCTTTGATTTTCATTTCTGGGTCGTATTGCATATTTCAAATCTTATATTTAAACATATGTGTACATATGTATTAGATATTGTGAGGTTCATGAGAAATTTATTTGGAAAATTGAACTTATTGAAACTATTTGAATTTATATGTATTAAAGTCATTATTTTTCAATTCTTAGGATAATTTCAAGTTTTAATTTGAACATAAATTATGCAAAAGATCCATGTGAAAAATCTTGAATACCTTTGGATCACATTCATGTTATCCCCTCATTTTTTTTTTTAATATTTATCATTACTAAATTTACAAAACTAATGTTTATAATAATATTGCTTGAAAGCGAAATCTTTGAACATTTTGCAATTTCTCTGAGTCAATTTTTAAGAAAGCAAAATGTGCATTAGCGATAGAAATAAGTTGCAATGCTGTTGGAAAAAGCAAAATGTAAATGAAGCATCCCTAAGTGTTCTCGATTAAATAAGCTGGAATTTGAAGCTGCCACATTTAACCACCACTTTGTACATTGAAGTAATGGTGGTTTACTAACTGGGAATATAGGTGTGAACACAGTGCAGAAAGTTTGATGCAGCCTGTAAGAAAACTAAGATAATGTTATATAAGATATATAACTAAGATAAGATATAATGTTGATGCTAATAATAAAAATGTAATCTTAAAAAAAGCATCATGGGAACATTCAAAAGTGACGAGCACTAAAATATGCACTGATTGGACAACCTATGTTAATGGGTATTCACATAAAATAATAAACAAAATTGTTAATTATTATATAAATTAAAAAACTGCATAAATATATGCCTAACTTTCTTTTCTTTAATGTTGAAACCTTTTGCGTGGAACTGTTTTAGTAAGAATTATAAAAAGTAAACTAAGATTATAGGAGATCACCTACTTTGATAAAAGAAATATCGGTTCCCATTAGGATACAACTGGTTTGGAACTCAAAATAAATGTCTTGGCTAAGTGGAATCAGCATTATTCCAATTCCTTCATGGTTTCTTACTTACCATTTTGGCAGAAATATTTCTAGTAGCCTTTTTACATTATTTGCACTGAAATTAATCCATATAAAATCCTTTTAATTCATCCTACAATTTCACAATAAATGTTGAAAATGCAGTCTTTGGCATGATAGCCACTTTGCAATCTACTTAAGAATAGAATTCATCATTTAAAACACTTAAACCTAATTGAATAATGGAAGGCATTACATTTGTATGTGTTATCAAGCTCATTTCTAAATAGGTTAACTAAGTGATTATGAAGGGGAAATCTATACTTTTTACTGTTTGATGTAGAACATGTTAAAGTGTCTTGAAACTGTATTTGATTATTTTTGTCTGCTCAACTTTTTTCAAGCTTGAACTAAAAGAGCAAGATCGACGTTCAAAATCAGTTGATCAGCAAGCACTGTATGATCTAGATGACCACATGCGTCGTCACTCTGGTTTTTACGATGAAGCGGTAGTAATATTGAATATTTTGTTTCCAAGCATGGTGTAGAAAGCATAGGAACAATAGTTTGCTGTGTGCTTGCCATGTTTTCACTAAACAAGTTTTTTCTGTGATCAAACAAATTTGATTAGAACAATATTCATCCATTTAGCGTGAACATTAATTTAGTTTATATTTACCCTTTATGGTTCTAACTATGCCTTTTTTTACTAAGTAATACCTGCATGTTATAATAAGATTCTCCTATTTAGAAGTATATAATGTAATATATTAATTTAATCTTTTGCAAAGTTAAAGTTTTCTTCAATGAACACCAAACAGTTATTCAAAACACAAACTGCCAGCTCTGAATTAGGATTATTTTCTCTATTCTTTAAGTAAGATGATGACTTTTCGTTATTTTATTGAAATATTTCTAAAACCACTAAAAAGTATAATGTATAGCAGGTTATGAATCAATCTTTTTGATTTTCCTTACCTTGCACATTATAGCCCGAAAAGCTCTTGTGCCATTGAACACAGACAAACTTCACTTTTCAGTGTCTTATAATACACAATGTGCATAGTTGGAAAAACAAGATTTATTTTTATCCTTGATACTAGAAAAGGTTCATGAATGACTAGCTATCTCATTAAGATAAACAGTGAAACCAGGATTTAACGTATTTCAAGGGGCCGGAAAGAAATAACACTATATGCGGAAAAACATTAAATCGGGGTCAGAGAAAAATAAGACAAAAAGAATGAAATAAAGACTAATTTAAGTAACATACCTTTTATTTCTTCTTTACAATAGTTTATTGTTTACAGAAATCTGTTATTTTGGTTTGCGTTTTGCATTCACTTGCTAAATCATTAACATTCTCCATAGATATGAGTTTTTTAAAATTTTTTAGTATATCTAATTTGCAATTGACACATTTGATGAAGTTATTCATTACAAACACAAAAAAGACTATTTGAGGTTTTCCATCTTTGCGATCGTTAAAGATAGTGCAAGATTATAGAATTATAGTGCTCATTCTTAGAATTATTGTTTTTTTCTTTTTAATGTTTTTAGTGTCAGTAAGGACGCGAAAAGAATTGCCTGTTATTTTGAAATCTGACTACTTTAAGAAAATCACTTTGATTTCTCCCCGCTGAAAAACGTTAAATATGGGATTTTTTAACATTAAAAGTATAGAAAATTATTTGGGGACCAATGAAAAATGACGTTATATGCTGGTTAAGCTAATTCAGGGTTTCACCGTATATTCCAACTCTTATAGAAAGCATGCTACATTTTTGAAAGGTTTGAAGTGTTGTTTTTTTGCAGAACTAACTGTTATTATTATTTATTATTTTCTCCTTTAAAATTGGTTTGTAAACATGTATTGATTACACTTGCATGTCAATATTGACTTAAAATGTTTATTTAATGATTGCTGCAATTAACTTTTTGGTTGCAGGACTCTTGTAGATCTTTAATATACAATCAATGAACTCTAAAAAGCATATTTCAAAAACCAGTATATGTTTATATATAGAAATAATACAATCTGTACATCTATTAATTTTTAAAACTATTCAAAAAGTTTACGTAAGTATATGAAAAAGCTACCAAGCAATGTGATTGTTAAATGAGTTAGCCTTTCATGCTACTTGTAGAAAAGTAAACTTTTTTTAAGCTCAAACTTTTTAAAGCCAGATGTTGTTTTAAGTAAAAGCTAAAGAGTGATACAAATCTGAAGTTGCCAGTTTAATAATTAATGAAATTCTCTCTAACACAAATTTGGGTTTGTTGCTGCCTTTGACAAATGCATGAAGGTTACCATACTTGCCAACTTTTACGGATTATGCATAATTTTTACGGATTTCTACTTAATATTTCTGATTTACGGATGGGTCTGCATTTTTACGAATTTTTAATATTTCGATCGATCAATCAAAATATTTCATTCTCTGCAAGCATCCACTAAATAAATAAATTAAAAAAAAAACCATATTTTGAGCAGAAATTCAGTGCATAATTATTAAAGACCAAAAAAAGCAAATACAGCTTCATTGAATGTTTCTGCAACCCCTTCTTCTGGATAAAACACTAAATGAAACACCTTTGTAGATAGAACATTGATTTTCTTTTCTTTCATCTTCTTGTAAATAAGCATTATGAACACTAATGATGCACAATCCTGACACAAGTTTAAATGGTATGTAACATATACAGTTTTGGATGCTAAGTGTAAGTACTCATAAAATTAATGTGTTTTTTTTACAGTGGATGTGTTCAGTGTAGTATTAAAACACTTCAGCTTTGCGAGGTTTCTGCAGTTGATAAAAATATGAACTTTTACTTATGCATTTTTAAATTCAAATAATACTAGTTATTTTGACCCATACGGATATTTCTAATTCACATTAATTGATGTATTTATGTTGTGTTTTATGGCAAGGGGTGTTTGTTGCAAAAATTTTACTGATGCGCAGTTTTCAAAGTTGGCAAGTATGTGAAAGGCTAACTTTATACAGCCCATGTAAAATTTATTTTATTGAAAATTTAGCAAAAAGTTTGACACCATTTAAATTACACGAAGTACAAATATTGATTTAATTCAAATATGACGTTTTATGATACATAGAACAATGTTTTAAGTCACAAAAATGAGGGAATTATTTAATTAAATGAGTGAGGAAAAATTAAGATAGACACACACATTACTTCGATGACGTTAGTGTCCAATTAAAAAAAAAGAAATTGTCAAAAATACTCTTCGGAAATAATTTTTGTACCACATCATGGTCAGAATATTGTTTTAAAATTAAATTACAAACTATTAAATAAAAGATGCATTAGACTTAGTAAGTTGTTTTATTTATGTTGATATCTTTTGATGAATAATTTAAATACTAAATTTCTGAATGGAAACTACTATTGTTCAAATTCATTGAGCGATTTATATTTTTTGGATAACACTGCATTGAAGCAATGTAAGATACATTACCAATGCCACACACATTATGTAACTTTGTTACTCTTATTTGAATGTTGATATTTAACTTCATTTTCAAACATTGTATCCATACAGCTAAAAGCATATTTTTAATTTATGGTAATCATTAACAAGGTAAGATACATTACCAATGCCACACATTTAATGTAACTTTATTACTCTTATTTGAATGTTGATATTTCAATTTCAAACATTGTATCCATACAACTAAAAGCAAATTTTTAATTTATGGTAATCATTAACAAGGTAAGATACATTACCAATGCCACACATATAATGTGACTTTGTTACTCTTATTTGAATGTTAATATTTAACTTCAATTTCACAAATATTGTATCCATACAACTAAAAGCACATTTTTAATTTATGGTAATGTTCGTTTTTAAACACTTCAAAATATTTTTTAGTATGAAAGAGACTTTTCCAAGAAGAAAGAAATGGAGATGCAGAAAGAAAGGGAACGACTCGCTGCAGAAAGATTATCTAAGGAGCAAGAAACATCAGGGTAAGTAATGTGGTGATCAAAACAATGACAAATAAAGCCATGTCCTGATGTTGTTGGACATCTTGCTCCACCAAAATAACCATTAAAGACTTTAAAAAAAAAATGTCTTGGGATGTCTTGGGGATGGATGCTACACTGCCAATTTGAGTTTTAAATGGTCAATGTTTTCAATCTTTATCAGTCATTGTGTTTTGAAGTTTTACATTTGTACTACCAATTAGGTTTTCATCTGTTCATCTAAGTAATGCAATATTCTTTTAAATTCTTATTAAAAAATATGTAGTAGCTATTTTTATTGTTTAAAATATTCTTAGCACCTACTAGTTTCCTTACAGTTAATAAATAAAAAAATCATGCTGGATACCACTTTTGTTTTCCTAGTCACCAAAATATATTATCAAAACACTTTGGACACACTTAAAAGACTTAAGTTTAAGGCCAACTTAAAATTTTAGATTTAGCTAATCATTTTAAATTAAGGAAACTGGAATGTGCAAGCCCCAAATTTCTGTAGAAAAATCAGAACATATTTAGTTTAGGGGCAGCAAGTATTATTTGGATTAAATTAATGTTCCTGTGAACTTATTCAGGACCACTACTTTTACTTCATTGCTATTTTTCAACCCGGTGATTAAGGGTATCTTTTCCCGCAAAGTCGTCTCAAAAGCTCCCTTTTTCAAAATTTTGACTTTTTGATTATTTTGGTGACTGAAAATTCACCAAGTTCAATGTAAATTTAGTCTAATAGTGGACAAAATTTTTTTTAGGGGTTTTTCCTATGGGAGGTAATATAAAAAAATTTTGATACCAAGCCGTGGCGTAAGAGCAAAACATCAGAATCCGAGGTTACTAGTGTAACGCCATCTAACAATTAGGCGTACAACTGATTAAAGTTAAATATTTTCTTTAAAGTAATTTGAATATTATTTACAGATGATTATATACATTAATTCAAAGTCATGGTTATAGCAATTGACATCAAACCGCCTAGGAGCATGGCTCCAAAAACCAGTCTGGAGGATATGCATACTTCTCTCAAAATTTCAGTTTCATCTTGTTTCCAAAGCCTTTGGAATACGTTCAGATGCAAGTCAAACACGTGCAAAAGGGGGTTTTAAGTTTGAACTGAGTGACCTGATTTCTGCGAGAAAAGTCTGAAGTTTCTCCAACGTTCCGACTCGAGTTGATGAGGTCTGGGTGACTTGTCTGTTGTTTTTTCTCAGAGAGCCCAAAATGTAGGTATTGACGACTTATTTGTCACATCAGGGTTGATCTGAATTCCAGATGTGATGGTGCGAAACTGACTGATAAACTAGATTGTCATGGAAACCTTATTAAGAAGATATTTAGTTTTTTAAATTTCTTTTGGGGATATCATCAATGTATGTTTCATACTTCACTGGCATATTTTGTGTTTTGGCCTCTTCATTTTGTATATGAGCAACTGAAGTTGCTACTGTAATAGGATTTAACACTAGAATGTCCGCCATTGTGATTGTTTATACAGGGTGATTCATAAGTAAATAAGTATACAATTTCAATGCACTATATAACAGTGACTATGTAAGATAGTTTAAGTTACCTGTAACAGAAGTGTAGGTGAATGTTTGAAGTTTTTTAGAGACAGTCACAGATGTTCTATGTGTGCACCCTTAGTCACACTACACACATGGAACCGGTAACCCATTTCCACCCAGACGCGTGTTAGGGTATCAGAAGCAGATGCAGTGATAGTGGATGTGATAAGCTATTTCAACTTAGCTAGATCAACAGAAAGAGGGGAACATACCTTATCCTTTACGTAGTCCCAAAGAAAAAGTCGGCCATTGGGTTAGTGGCATGTTGTAGTCGGCGGTTTGTCCAATCCATCGATGAAGAAGATGTTAATAGAGGTAATTTCACATGTCACCTGACCAGTATAGTGGTGCACCATCCAATTGGAGAATAAAGTTTTTCAACTTTATTTTCAAATTGGACAAATAAAGTTTTTGACGACATCTGCCAATACACTCGGTCGTCCTGGCTTTCGAACTTTTGCATGAACAGCCCGTATTTTCAAGTTTTTAAAACTAATCGCAAATACATTTTCTGGTTGGAAATTTTCAAAATTGTGATCGAAAATGCTGTTGCACAACGGCGACAGATTCCGTTTTGCTCAATTCAAGAACACAAAACGCCTTCTCCACTGCAAACGCAACCATTTCTACTGACTAGTTATGTGACACACTCGCTATTGCCGATCTCTCTTCTCCCAGGACGGGGGACACAAACTTTATGACTATACCTTGCTAACAGTTTGTATTTGGGAACCGTGTCTTAAACTGTCCCCGTTTTATAGCATCTGGAAACTGCATATGTACTTATGAATCACCCTGTATTATTATAAACAGATAATTCGTAAACAGATATGTTATATATCTGTTTATTTAATTATAAACAAATGTTAAAGACAAAATACTTAGACCCAATCACACAAGTATAATTTATTCATTTCCGCTACGAACATAACATTGTGTTCAAGGTCAAACATATGTGTGATAAGAATTTGGTTTGCTACTAATTCTTGTTAGTCAATGATATTTATTTAGAATGATAAATTCGCTTGGTGTCAAAACGACACCAGCGGATATTCTAGGTAAATTTAGCAGTAAAAGTTTTATAAATGAATCTAGACCAACAATATTTCTAGTGTGTTCTTCTAGGAAAATGATTAAAGTCACGAAATATTTTCAAATTCAACACACAAATGGGGAAGGGAGACAAAATAAATAGGCTCTGGTGTTGAATCGACACCGACGGACATTCTAGTGTTAAGGAGACGTTTTGTGCTATTTTTAAAAAAATTTATGTAATTTTCACAAATGCTTTGGCAGCCCTGCTAATTCAGCAAAGATCACTCATAATAACCTAACCATTACTATATTAAAATACTCAATTTTTTACAAATGATATTAAGAAATATATGTACTTTTAGTGAATCTGAATGATTTTATGTTTTTTGATAACAAATCTAACTCAAAATTCTGCGATTTTTTACTTTTTAGAACTGAGACCGATGTTACCGAGAGCGATGCACCATCTGCTGAGAAGGAGAAATCGAGAGCTGAAGGTTATTTTTGATTAAAGTGAATTTCAGACTAATATTGTAAACTCTTATCCAGCTCTCATTTTCAGATTTTATTTGCATCCATTCAACTTTCGTTAATAAGTATATAATACCTATGCATTAACTAGCTATTTTTTGTTACCCTAGTAATTTGGGTGAATGCTGTTCCTCTTTAACTTGGCTTTTGCAGCTAAGTTTCACATATTCTGTAAACAGAATATCATCTATTTTATAAAATTTTAAGTTTCTTTCGGAGATTTTTTATTTATTTATTTATTAAATGATTTTGTCTTTTTAAAATATTTCAACTAGCCTTTAGACATCAAAAATATAGTGAAAAAAATGGTCAGTTTTTGGAATTCTATTGATTAGCACTCTTGTATCAATATCTTTATGTTTCAGTATTTAGACCAAGCTCAAGTCAAAAATCTTTTGAAGGAAACCTTATGAGAAAACATGCATTTGAATCTGCAACCAAAAGAGCGGCTAACAGGTAAAGTTACATCTTTTACCATTAAAAGTACATTTGGTACATAAGTTATACATGCAGTTTTCCAATTTGAAATTTAAAAAAATATATACACACAACCTGTGTTCAAAACAATGTTGAGCATTTCTTTTTGGATTAGTCAAAGAATATATATATTTTTAATTCTGAAAAGTGTATTTACAGTCAAACCTTGTAAATGTGAAACCACCAAAATCATTTTACGTTAAGGGTTAAGAGAATTTCATGTCGTCCAACAAGATAACAATTCTGTAATTTCCCTTGAGTAAAATAGAACAGATGACATTGATAAAGCTCAAATATATGGTTCAAAGTAATTTAAAAATTAAAGCAAAGTAATTTAAAAATTAAAACTGATTAAACAATAAATTTAATAACAATAACCCTAAATTAAAGCATTCTTTTACTTTACTATTTGTTGTACACCATATTAAAATTTTATAAACTAGCCATTTAGTCATTGTCTGAAATAATTGTTTATGGTGCATTTGTTTCAGCTTCTGTATAAAAAAGAAACAAAACGAGTTTTCCATAATGTTTCAATATCTCAAACTGTTCAGTGCAAACATGACATTCCCTCTTGCTCTATAATGAAGTTTAAATTTTTTAAACATAACTATCTCTGTTTGATAGAACTGGGCATTTTTTTTTGCATTAAATAGTCGCTCAATGCATAGTTTGTCTGCATTTAAACTTATACATAACCAATAGATAACAGTTAAGTTGATATTTTAAAAATCAAAAACCAGAAATTTTTTAAATCCTGAAACTTGGCTTTTTTAATTGAAGCTTCTGTTTCATGCTATTAGATTTTTTTTCTTTAATCAACTGCTCATGTCCTCTTTAAGACTACACAGGAAATATTACTTTGAATATTAAAAGAAAAATATGCATGGAATATTATTTATGCCTTTATTGGAAAAGATAATAGTTCACTCTAAAATTAAATTGTTTTTATTTCAGATCATGGGAAAAGGTTTACATCTTGGTAAAAGACAGAAAGTTGTATGTTTACAAGGATCAAAAACATAGCAAACAGGTATACATTTCCCTTTTTGTTTCTAGGTTGTACTGCTGTTTCAAATCTAAAGTTTATTATCAATTCAAAAATAATTTAATTTTATGTGAAAAATAGGTCTAAACAGATTTTACCAGTTAAATGTTGGAAATACTTAAATTGAACGGCATTGTAATTGATCCCTTGATATTTTGTACCATTTCCATTGAGTATTATTTTATTTGCAACTAATCATGTTTAAAAAGGAAGGTATTAGTTTAAATTTTACTGATACATTTGTCACAACTTCGCTCACCCTGGGCAGAGAAGAAATTTTTGAAAACTTTAAAATGTTGTACAAGGATTGGAACTTTATTTTACTAGGAGCCAGAGAACTACTACCATGGAGAGATGCCACTGGGTTTGAGAGGATGTTCTGTTGATATAGCTTCTGATTATACAAAGCGAAGACATGTTTTAAGGCTGAGGTGAGTAGAGTATAGCATGTTATTTTTTAAATGACACACATTTCATTAAACAACAGCAGTTATTTCACACTGATCACACGAAAGGAAATTATTACCATAAAAATTAGATTATCACAAAGAATGCACAGTTGTTATAGACTTTAAAAAAATGCCCATCTTTACAGTTAAAAAAAGAAAAATCGTATACATACATGTGAAATACCTCATGAAGATATATTATATGAACTGAGCGATTTTAGACTTTGCAGGTCTATTTATTTTGATAAGAGCAGTACAGTAGACTCGCATTACAACGATCTCTTCCAATGTCTTTCAGAATGCCAATTTTCCTCACCTAATCAATTTTTTAATTTCAAAAGACAAACACTGGTTCACTCACAACTTATACTTTGCTATCTGACTAATAGGCACTTTGTTCGAGCCAACAAAACGCTACCACATGTTCAGGCAAGCCCACCATAGGGCTATTCACTATACACTTGATTGAAATATTAAAAATCCGTAAAAAAAAAGCAAACCCATCCATAAATCAGTAAAATTAAGTGGAAATCCATAAAAATTATGAATAATCTGTAAAAGTTGGCAAGTATTCCTCTTACTGGAAAAGGGAATCTTCTTTCCATGTAAATTCTATGGAAACATTATTTTTTGGACCTCTAATTGTATTTAACTTGGTACCACGATTAACTTAGAAATAAAAATTTAACTACCTCAGAAACAAGTTTCTAGCACCTAGAACAGGGGTTCCCAAACTTATCCAAGCCGTGGTACCCTTAAGATAATTATAATTTTCTCATGGCACCCTGTCATGTAATATCTATCTGGGGTATATTATTTTATATATATTATATATTTTTCATATTTGTACGACTTTGAAGAAGAAATTAGAAAAGTAAGTGGTAAGAACATAATTAATAGAACTCGTATTTAAAATTCACACAAATACTTAAATTGTACTTAATAGGAAAACATAGGTGCAGGTGAAAATTTAAATAAAACAAATCGAATTACCTTCAACATGCTTTTGGAGTGTGTTTAGTGCAACGGGTGAGCCTGCTGCTCATTGCACATTTGTTCGAATCGTGGAATTAAGACACAGGTACTTGAAATATGCTGGTGATACAGCTACTCGCATTTCTTTTACATTAATTTTCGAACGATATTTGCTCCTTATAATAGCAGCTGCTTCATGGGCACTTCTAGGCACCCCTAATCTCTCTACGTGGCACCCCAGGGTGACGCGGCACATACTTTGGGAACCCCTGACCAAGAAGAATCCTATATCCTCTATTTGCTGAAAACTAAATTATCTATCGTTAACAAAGTGCTTATCTATAAAACCATATCAGTTGTGCCAGCCATGTCTGAGGATATTCAGCAGACCCACATAAAAAAAAAAACCTTGAAACTTAATACTTATTAATGCCCTGTGGCATTAATAATTCTTTGTAGGAACCTTCAAATTCAAAAAGACCTGAATGTGTTAGAACTCGATACATTTTTCTCTAAACTTTTCCAGCGATATGAAGGAATTGATAACACTGTGATTCTGCTAATCCCCGGCCAAGAGCAGTCATCTCAAATGCAAGTATATATAATTGTGTGACCAAATTTCTTCAGAAAAAGGTTCCTCTTCATTCTAACCACATAACCTTCATTCTCAACTTGAATTGTTGATATGAAACAATTTTAAATAGGATCTACAAAGACAAATTTATTCGAGATTTGAAGATGGATGAAATGGAAGATATGTCCTTAGAAACTAGCCTCTGGCTGATATTGTGTTTGGAGATCAAATTTCTAAAGCACTTCAGAATGTGAAAGACATTTCTTTTTTTTCTAAGGGCTCAGAAGCATTACATTGCTAGTGTTAAATATCTTTTGAAGAAGTCCTCCTTCAGTTCATCTCTCCTTAAAAGTTTATCCTGTCGTGGTCCACTTGAGAGACTCAGTGGTGAGAGTGTGTGACAAGTATTAGAAGTTGCAAGAGCAATGCCATAGGTGGTCCCAAGAGACATACTACTGGATGAGGGGAAATTACACCAAAGAATCAAGCCTATTGATGGTTACTGGGACCAGTTCTTCAGACTGCAAGATATTAGTGGTATGGGTCCTAAATACCCAGTTGTGCCAAAGCTAGTGAAGGCTCTCATGGTAGTGCTGACATTGAACGTGGCTTCTCAGCCTCAGAAAGAGCTTTGACATGAGACAGAGCATCAATGTCAGAACACACACTCAATGAATTGATGACAGTCAAAAGAAGCTTGGCAAATTTTGACAATCAACCTTATTTGGTGCTGATCACGTCAAAGCTAATGGATACGGGAAAAGTTGCATATAAAGCCTACAATGCCTATTTAAAAGATATAAAACGAAAGGTACAAGAAAAATTATAGAGAAAGACTGGAAGCTGAGAAAATTTTTTTAGAGAAGCTGGCAAAGAAAAGTAATAGACGAAGAACGAAAACTCAAAATTATGCTTAAGGAGGAGGAGTGTTGGACAGTGCTTAAAAATAGTTTAAGGAAGCAGCAGCTGCTCAGAAAATGATTAAAGGGCCGGCAAAAGTTTCAGATGATGCTGGTCAGACTTTTAAAAAAAGCACTTTCTTCTCTTGAGAAGAAAATGCATTTTGCATCTTCTTTTAAAAATTAATTTTAAGACTTTTTCTACAAAAAAAAATCAGACAATCTTTCAAAGAAAAAGAAGAAATTCTTCAAGCTATGTCAAAAATGAACAACATATTTGAAAATCATGTTTACAAATTATTTTATTTTTTTGTTAATATCGTTTCAAAATAATATGCTTTTTAAATGAAGAAAATAACATCCTTGCAAAGAAAGAAAAAGATACTCTCCAGTCACCCCTATCTTTATACTTGTGAATATATTTGGCATTATTGTTATTTGTCACTTTTTGTGGTTCGATTAGTCAGAGTTTCTTGTTAGATTTATCACTTTTTTACACCTTAAAACCTGTTAAACTTCCAGGGCTTATGCTTCCTTATTCCACAGCCCGTTTGGTGGCCTATTTGCATCTAGCAATTTTGAGCACATGTTCTCTATCGTAGTAAATAGTTTTAGGAACAGTTTGTTTTCGACACTTTCTAAGAGTTTCTTTTTTATCTCAATGCATAAAACTGAACACTTAGTTAGCATTGTCTCAAGACTAAGTGGCTAACAGTTTATTCTCTTCTGAAATGACATGATTTATACGTAAAGAGAAATATAAGCAAGGTCCGAAAATCGTGCCTAAAATAATTTCCTGAAACAATAGATGTGTATGGGCTTCATATTTTTTTCCCCACAAGGTTTACTGCCTTTGGTAAACATGCGGTCACCACTCCTGAGATACCCAATCAATCTTTTTCTGCTTTCATTCCCCACTACTCTATTCCCCATTTAGTAACTTATTCTACTTGACCGCTTTTGTTTTGTGCAGCTTGACCAAATGTGGACCTTGCACCATAAAACAAATCATGAGAAATTGAAGGTTACTGTAATGAGATTACTGGAAAAGTAAAATTCTTCAACAGTTTACAGATATAAAGTAGTATACAGCTATAGAACAACAGGGCCTTCTATATTGGCTAATAAATTAAGGGCCACTATAAAGCAAATACTGTAAGTTAATTCTTACCGTAATTTAAAAAAATGCATATGCAAATACATCCCTTTTGTATGTAAAAATATTTTTCACCGCTAGAAGTAGTAAAATAAAGTATTTATAAAAGAAGTCAAACATTTGTCCACTGTCTGATCACAAGGTAGAGTAGAAAACCCCAAGAATGTTGCATGTAGTGTATGTGAAATCCATAGAAGTATAAAAGATTTGAAGTGCACAGGAAGCTCACACGTAAGGTTTCGACTTCTCAATCCGGATTGGTTTTGTCAATTCTGTGAACTAACATAAAATAGATCTCATTTAATGGATTATGCAACCTACAAAGCATCCTGTATTTATTTAATGTTATGGAGTAACAATTTGTTTTGTTCTGTTGCAGGCTTACTGGTGGAGGCGAATACCTTTTCCAAGCCAGGGATGAGGTAAGATTTTGAAAGCTCAAAGAAATTGAAACAATTTAGGGCTAAATATTAACATTTTATTCAAGTTCAGAAAATATACATCATATATTAAGATATTCAAATATAACCAAACTAATTTGAATACTATCTTTTACAAACCAGTAAATACACATGAAATACATATTTCTACAGAACACAATGGAATAACAAGATACAGGTGAAAATGAATATATAACTGAGCATAACTATAGTAAATATGAGTTTAAATAAGTGAGCAGTCTCATAAAACTCTGAAGTATATGTACAGTTTTGGTTATAAAGTATGTACAGAGTAAGTACCAAATCAACAGTTTCTGCAATGCTCTCAAAGTAGGAAAAATTGACTAAATAAGAACCTAGATATGTATTCCTTTAACTCAGTTACGCATCTTAACTGAGTTGATGATTTCAAAAATAGTAATGCTATTTTAAAATTTATAGGAAGAGATGATGAGGTGGCTGACTGAGCTTCAACTTGCATCCAGCGAAGAAATGTCTACACTCGGCTATTCGCAGACACTGCCTCTCAGGAGAAGCGAAGACAGAAAAGACGAACAAAAACGTCGCAGTCTCTTCGCCATGAAAAAGAAATGATAGTACGTTCTAATGTCATGAATTAGTCTCGTCTAGAAGATGCAACTGACAGGCCATTGAAAGACTCACAAGATCTGTCCTATTTTAGGCTGAGAAACTCTTGCATCATCAAACCTCACTCATCTCAGTCAAAACTATTTTAAATAAATCATAACTCATCAAGAAAAAAATTATGGAATAAAAAGTCTTTGTGCTGTAAAAGTGCTGGCAACGAAACATTTCTTTCTAAAGAAATTGTCTTCTAACTGAGTGTAATAGATACCATGTGAATTTTTTTTCATTGTAGCTATAATTGGCATTTGTCAGGATTTTTTTACTAAATGTAGAATAAATACACTACCAATGTTTGAAATTATTAGATTAACAATGGTAAGTTTACAAATTATGAGCCATTTAATATTCTGTTTTGTCCAAATTGGCATTTGTCAGTTTTTTTTTTTACTAAATGTAGAATAAATACACTACCAATGTGTGAAATTATTAGATTAACAATGGTAAGTTTACAAATTATGAGCCATTTAATATTCTGTTTTGTCCAAAGATTTAATTTTGAAAACATTTTTGTTACAAAAAAGTTTGTTGGGGCTAGAATCTCAATAAAAGTTTATAATTTATTGAATTGAAGTTTTTTTTATTTTTCCTTATAAATAAAAGGCATCATTTCTTACAAATTTCTTCTAGTCAAGAAGGCACTATTCTTAAATTTGTCTTTTAGAGATTTACCAAGGTAAGAGAAAGTTAAAATGAAGCATATTTTAAAAGTATCTGGTATCTCTCACAACGCTTGAAACTGGTATGTGTACACGACCAGCAATTGTGGTGGAGTCGTACTGTTAAATATCAGATGCTTTTATATGCAGTATTTAAAACAGTCAACTTGGAGATACTGCCTTCTTGATTAGCTACGCATGGTTACTATTGATAATTTTGGTCATGAATCTTGCAAAAAGACATGAAAATTTCAGCCAGTAACCTTGGTGTAGTTTTATTTTACAAATTAAAACTATTAGCTTTTTACGTCAAAAATGATATGAACAGAAATATTATTCTAGTGTTTATTTTACAATAGGTTTATAATACCCTAAGCAAAAGAGAAATCAGGGCCTCTTTGATGCTATTTTTAAGGCAATATTTAACAACTCACAAATGCACAGGTGAAGAAACTTTCATGAGTAATACGGTTGGGTCTCACCAAACCGATTTTGAAAACAAATTTATTTTTTAGTCAAAAATCATGGTCTTTGGTTTTGAATGCAGGTGAAATAAAATATATTCTCATAAGCATAAGGCTTCTTTTTAATTCGTAATGACTTTTTATCAAATATTAACTCTCCAAGTGGTTTCGGTGAGCTATCTCGTCCATCAAGATCTGAACAATTTGGTCAATGGTAAAAAGACCTTGTCGGGACAACCACCAGGAGGGTAAAGGCTTTTTAAGGGCTCTTAAAAACTAAAATGAATAATCAGGACTGGAAACCCTGATGTACTATGGATATCCATAACTATTTGATGCATAAGATAAATGTTTTTGAGCCTGTACAGAAGCTAAAACACTTCATTTATGGACTAATACCTAAATGATAAAAATAAAAATGTGTAGCAAAATAGGAAATGTTAATTTATCTCATTAGGGATTAAACGAATGTCAGAAAACCAAATTGAACAATTTTGTTAAAAATACCAGCAAGGAAAACCTTTCATAGTTCAGTACTTTGCACTGATTCCAAAAACAGTTTGAGGCACTTGCAGGAAAATGACTTGTCAAAAACTGCAACTTCAACGCAAAACAGCTAAATAAATATGAACACATAAAATACTCAAAAATACACAGTGTTGATGCAATTAGTGGCAGTGCTATAGAAGTTTTTTAAATTATTAAAAGCGAAATACTGCAAGTGAATTAAAACCATCCTTAAATGTCATGTCCAGGTACAACTTGTTTGGAGGCTCCATTAACAAATACATTTGTAGGGCATATAAGAGGAGGAGGTTGCTGTAGTAATAAAGTACGCCCACTGTGGTTTCTGAAAAAGGTTATTTTGTCAATTTCAACAAGAGAACGTTGGATAGATTAAAATATTAGTACAAGGGAGACAGAAATATAATATATGTCTTGTTCTTTCTTAATTTGGAACAGTGAAATCATAACATGAAAATGCATCAAGTCTAATTTTAAGGTAAAAATGAAGTTGGTTCTTAGTTAATGTTGCACTGGAGCTGTTCAGATAAAAATTTGTAACAAAACAAATTTAGTAAAATACACGGTCCAAAACTTATTTATTTATATTAGTATATTGGCACAGTTCACATACATGATCTAGATGCAATTGCTCTGAGTTTGTTTGAGTTATAACTGATTCACTTCAACTATTGCGTTATTGTTCTTAAGAGATTATCCAGGTTTTTACAACTTAAAGGAGAATATAAATAATATTTTGAACAATTAATGATAAAAACCAAAATGTTCCTCAGACCGATTTAAACGCAAATTAGAAATTGACTGGAAGATCTTAATGCTTGTTAAGAGCAATAGCACACAATTTAGAATATATACGAGAGTACTTTTCATTTATTGGGACTTGCATCCTATGAAAATGATAGTATAATTAGATGCTTTTTGTGTGGGGAAGCTTGCAGGTGGCCAATATTAATGTGAGAAAGATCATGCCTGGAAGATTAATTATGAAGCGGACATTTAATAAATATGAGTTTTGGGCATACTCGTAAATAAACTGATTGTCGATCTCGAAGGGGTTCATTAATTTCTCTACTTTTCAGAAAAGGAATTAGCTTGATTTTATTGCTTACAATTAGTGTTGTGACTATTAAAGTTATTAACTGATGGATTTATTGCTGTCATTTCAAATAATAAAGTATTTGGAATTTTTAATTAACGTCACACTGGAGCAACACAACTAGGCATTGGTGACGGTCCAAGATCAAAACTAAAGGGAAAGACCAGAGGACAACACAAAACATAATTCAATGGTCAAATGACAGTGCAACACATCTGCTGGACTCCCCTTAAGTAATAAAGAAACAGTAATAGTATGATAATAGACCAGTTGTTTCGTAATTAAACAGTAAAATAATTAACATGGCTGAAATTGGCTGAATGATTACATATAGTTAAATTTTCATTCACAAACACAAAGATGAAATTCATAAATAAAATACAGATACTCTAGAAAAGAACAAGTTCAGAATTTATAATATTTTTTATTTGTGCGTTCCTTTTAAAATAAGTGAATTTATAGTATGATCAATTTTGTAAGACAATTTCAAACAAATTCTTCACAGTAAAACAAGGCCAAAAAACTATGTACATGTCGATATAATCAAATTAAAAAACTTATCCATGCTAAAGTAAAACATAAAAAATTAATTATAGCTTAGAAATGCAGTTTAAACTAAAAATTATTTACACAGAATGAAATTAATAGAGTATTATTGCCAACATTAGTAATGATCATGAATTTTTAATGTGTTGCTTAGTCTTCACAACCCAACTAAAATATGAAAATTCAATTGTAAAACTAGAAATTTGAAGAAAAACACTACTGAAATTTACTCACACATTTAAAGCATCAATTAAAACTATATATTGAAATTCAGATGGAACTATGTTACCTTTAAAATTGAAATAAATCAAAAGCAGGCAAGAAAGATAACCATACGAAAATGTTATAGTTCCTAGTCAATCTCGTTAACCAATTTTTAAATGACACATATTTCAAAATAATTTAATTGCAATTTATGGAAGAATTTAATCTTTCACTATGCCAATATTAAGCTCGCTAGAAAATGCCGCAATTTACTTACAACTTACAATTAATTTTTAAAACCACGAATGTTTCTAGATTAAAAATCAATTTATCTCTCGCTATTCAGTGAGGAAAACATAAACTTGTATATAAAGCAACATCGCTATTTCATAACTTTCATCAAACACTTCCTTGTGGATTAACAAACAAAAATTTGGTTTGGGATATATCAAAACAAATAATGAAGTAATTAGTTTTCTAAATTCATACACAAAATGTGCACAAATACTCGATAGCTTTCACAAGTTAATGTCCATAAAATATCACAAATGATGTTTCTTTGAAAGAGCATTATCGCAAACAAACGTCTTTATTGTTCTCAAGTACATCATCAAAAAGTTCAGTACTAAGACTGGATACGTTGCAGTAGTTTATATCTGGTGTGCTCTAGTTGAGATCCATTTCTTTTTGCAATGTAGCCTCCTCTGGGTTTCCATTTTGTACACTCCACTACTGGCTATAACAAAAAGAGTAAAACTCTGTGAGAGCCGTGGAAAGAGCTTATTTCCCATTCTGATAATCATCAAACTAGGGACACTGCCTTTACAAGCTCGGGGCTGAATTTAAAGTTAAATTGTGTTATGATTAGAAATGACTAAAACATTTGTCATTTGAATAGGAAATTTTATTTCTGTGTTGATTATAAAATGCACATTTTATTCTTAATAGCTAATGCTAAGAGATGTGTGGAATGTAGCGCATCAAAATAAATATAAAAATAAAATGTGGAAACAATTGAAATTGATCAAAAAATTCTAATTTTAACTGCAGTAATTTAATTTGTATTCAAGCTACGTATGCAAAGTCTCTAATACCAGGTTTGATTTCAAAATTTGTGTGCTGTTAAAATTCAGCAGATACTAATTATACTCTGCCATATTTTAAAAGTATATCAATTTTTTATTCGTCAACTCATTCTGGGGTTTCCCCTTGTTACAAGAAGCCCAACCTTTTTTTCTCCAGAATTCTCCTGAAGAATATTTACACCTAATGGAAAAGCCTTTATTTGTACATGAGATATCACACTAAGCTGAAGTGTAAGTTTGGGAACTGATATAAATGAATTTAAATTTACTACAAACCATATTAAACAATGGATTTACCACTGTTCAACAATTACATTACCATAGCTTACGACTAAGAAAGAAGATTTCCTGTACAAGAGAGCGGTCATTAAGTGATGCGTATATTACAACGCTGAAGATTAAAATGTATTTTACATTAATATCAATCAACATTAGTACATTTTAACCCAAGATATGCTATAATTTTATTTATTGAACCCATGGTGTTGCATCTAAATGAATTCCTCCCAGCTGAAAATAAAGTTGTTCAATCAAGAATCCTCCAAATTAATATTTTAAAAAACAATATTTCATGCTGATGTCAATTTGATATTTTTTTGTAAATATGTACTCCAGGCCATTTTGCTGTCCACTTTGAAGCAAACAGATAAAATTGAGCTTTGATTAACAATCAAAACCCTTAGGCCATAAAAATTGTTTCAACCAAGTTCTTAAAAAAAAAAAAAAAAAGGTAATACAGGACAAAAATTCACCAAGAATTGAAAAGAGGACAGCTACAAATTATTTTCATTTAGAATGAATTCAATCAAATACTGGAAAAGGTTGCTTCTGGATTTTATGCCTTACACCAGTGATTTTAAAATCTTTTCATCCCACTGCACACAAATTAATTCTTAAAATTCTGGGGTCACACCAATACATATCCCAAATTTCCCCAACTGACAAAAAATTGGAATAATTTTAGTTGAATTACAAAATATAATTATCTACCCTTTTTGTTCCAAAGTGACTGTAAAAAACCTCTTTGAAAGAGTTTATTTACGATACTCTGCGATAAAAAATACTGAAAATTACTTATAAGCGTATTAAAAATTCAGAACCATTGTGATTTAATGAATTCCTGAAGATTCTGGCAACATGATTCCAGTTGCTTTGTATGTACTAAATGTTAACTTTTGTAGGGCTGTTTCTTTTCTGCTTCATATCCAAGCCAAGTATACAACATAAACACATTTTCAAAGGTTCACTTTTAAAAGTGAAATCCATATTTATTCAGTTACCTCAATGACCATACATTAGTTAGGAAACACACTTCTTCCCAGAACAATTTCAAATGAGTTAGTTACCTTGTTGAATTTGCTTGTTGGAGAGCAGGAGGACACAGCCTCTGTTGACTGTTGGCATTTGAACCATTGGAAGGACTCTGAGGGGCATGGAGGAGGGGAGGGGCAACTGTCTGACAACCGGGGGAATTGGGATGACTGTTGTTCCCCACTGAAGCGACACTTTCGGTCTCCATCTAGATGAATAAATAGTAGCCATCAATGTCTGTACTATTATTAAACAAATAGAAATATAGGACACTGAAATATTTTGTAAATATTAGGGATCATTCTTTTTTTTATCTTCCTGGCTCCCATATTGACCTTCTATTTATCAAGTAAATGAAACCAATAACATTGCAAAACTTAAAAATTATATATTACTAGCCACTGTGTGGGCTAGCCCGGCATTGCCCGTGCCCACCATTATAGATATATTCAATTTAAAAAATATTTATTTAAAGAAAATCATATTTTTAGGTACCAACCTAAACTGAAATTTTCTGCCGATTTCAAATCCGTTGAATTTTTTACTCTATCTTTAACTGTCTAGGAGATAGAAAAAGAACTAAGTGACTCCAGTTAAGATTTATGGTCTGGCGGGAAAATCATTCCTCCATGCAAAATCCAAAGTAAAAACGAAAAACAAATAAATTTTTTTTTTCCCGAGTTCCCCGAGATGAAAAAAACTTGGCATGCTTCCAAAGCCTGATAGTCACGTGGGTAGAAAAGTCCAGATTCCGGTCTTTCTTCTCTCTCCGGTAGAAACGCGTTAAAGAACCCATTGGAGAATAAAACTATTAAATTCATTTAAAATTTGTCTAGATTGAATTTTAAAATTCGCCGTGACCCAAAAATTGTAACAAATTTGGACTACCTGTGTGCCAAATCTCATTGCTGTAAGTACCATAGATTGTCAGGCTTTTGCAGCCGCGAAACAGACAAATACTTTTTTTTATAATAGTAGAGATGCCAGTGAAATATATTCTGATATAAAGTGCTGCCGGTATCAAAATATTGACTTGGTGGTATCCATAAGTATAGCTAAATTATCTATAATAATCAATAGATAATGTATCATATCACACCCCAGCAAAAAAACTGACACAAGTCAATAAATCAAAATTTTGATGTAATGTCATTGAAAAATATGTATGAAGTGCCCCAGCATGTTATATTACTATTCTATAGAAAATAATAGAAGTTACCCCCATAAATACTTACCTAAAATTTAAAAGAAGCTTATTCTATTTCAATATAAGTTTTATGGTATACTTAAGTTGATGTTTCTCAAATTCTGCAAATTTGAGTTGCATCACTTTTTTTTTGCAGGGGTACGATATGTTGTTGCTGCTTATTTCTGCTGGTCTAGTTGCCTGTAGACTGAGTGCAAGTCATTTGTTCTCAAAGAAATTATGTCGCACAGTTTAGCATATGCAATACAAAGTCCCAAATCTGGAATCCTCTGAACCTCGGCCATTCCGGATTATTTGCATTTTTTGTCAAAACAACCTTAATCTAACCCTCCATCGTGCGAATAATGCGATTGCAATAGTAAAATAGCAGATATATAAATAGAAATAATTTTTAAAAAAAGGGGATTTTGTCCGGACTTTGGACAATTCCGAATTTCAGACATCCAGATTTTGGACTTTGTACTGTAGTAATTTATAGTGAAATATCCATTTCCAGATAGCAAACAGGAAGCATAGAGCAAAATTGGTTCAATATTTTCGATGATTTACGAAATAAATTTATACCCTGAACTGTAATAAAGATTTAGGGCTTTTGTTTTTTCAGCATTTCATATATTATTTCAATTGAATTTAAGATTCACATGACTTTTAAGTTTGTATAATTATTGGTTGAAAAAGGAAACACAACTTTATATCAACCGATACACTACTTGAGTTCTTATGGAAGAATCACACACCACATATAAATGAACATGAGTGAATGTCTTATAAAATATAATTACCTTTTCTTCGATTTCTTCAGAAGTAGTGCCATGCTCAGCATCATATTCCTGAAGAACGACATCTAAATTGAAGCGACGTCGGTAATTCACGAAGAAACTTTTAATACTGGCTTCATTTTTGTTTCCCACAACATCAGCAACTGCTTTGAAATCTCTTCCGTATTTTCTAATACCTAAAAACAAACGAAAAGTATTTAATTCATCTAGTCTCTTGTTGATTAAATACAGAAATCATTGTTAAACAAAACCTGGCATACCTTGCACAGCTAAAAGCAATTCATCGTTGAGCCACCTCGTACTCACTCGATTAGAAGCCTAAAACAATACAATTTAAGGGAATAAATTTCAGCAATAAATAAGCTACATGAAACTAAAATTAACTACGACTGAGTTCAGTGAAACTTCCGCAGGGATTTAACATAATTCTCAAGTACAATGATAAAATTAAATTTACAAATATACATATATATTATATATATATGCCCTTATTAGGAATTTATTTGAATTTTGAAGGCATTTCTCAAAATTTAAAATGATAAAATAGCACTTTTTAAAATTGTCATTTGGATTTTTGGGACAAACTGAAGTTGCTTGCTGTTAGGGCTTGAAGTTAAGGCTGTCATAAGAACTGCACCCAGTATTTCCCTATCTATTAACACAGGAACGCATCTATTTCTTGAAAAAATGTATTGCTTGTCACATTTCTTCATTTCATGACAAATCGTCATTTGTTTCTTTTATGTGATTTCTACTTGCTGCTAAGATCTATATAGGTACTCCTAGCTTAAAGACCTACCTGTTTCCGGTTTAATGACTCTTACTTAACAACCAAGTCGTAGGAGCAGAACTGAGTTAAGTGAGGAGTATATATACTTGTAAATTACCTCTTTCCAATACCAACACTCACTAGAAACAAAACCAAATTGAAACATTCAATAAAGTCATTCCTGCCCAAACTGAATTGAGTCCTAGTCTAATCGCCAACACTCAAACTTAAGTGACAGAAGCAGCACTCACAATACAGACATAAGAAGGTCTAAGGAGGCAGACCGACAATTCTCTGGCAAAACTGAAATACTTAATATACAACTTGCTCAGCAAATATTTGTCAGTCAAGTTAAAAAGATTGCCACCATAAAACATCCATTTTGCAGGTCTGCAACAGCCAGAGCACTTATGAAATAGTAGAAATATTTTTAAATCGTAGCAAAATGGTCTCTTTTCAAACCCTTTTTCAGTAGTAATTATAGCTGATGTAAAATGAATAGACTGAATTACAAAAAGGTGGAAATTAAGAGTGAAGCAAACATTGAAGATCTCACCAAGAAATTTAAAAACTAAATATTTTCTTATTAAGGTTTCCATGAAAATCTAGCAAGAAGTTTTTCTTTCGTGGTTGCCCTGGCTTGGTACCAAAACTTAGAATTGGCGTCCTTTTGAAAATTTTCTTTCACAAGAAAAATGCAAAAATTATTTTCCCCATCCACTATTAGTTAAAAAAACAGGGGACTAAATTTTGGTTGACCTTTGACAAGTTTTCAAGAAAGTCCCTAAAGTTGAAAAATGCAAAATGTGGTCTGTGACAGCCCCAATAATTTCGATACAATATTGCCGAATTTATTGTACTTAAATACAATCAATAAATTAAATCTAACTTATTGCATGAACTTTCTCAACTGAGCTTCAACCAAATTAACTAGGGTTTGAACAAGATATTCCTCACAAAATTGGTAGATCGCTACAACACTTTTTCTCACTCACCTCGGGTGGTCGAAACACATCGATTCCTCCAGATAATTTGTGTTTCAATTGACCAATCATTTGTTTGTTATTCTGGACCTAAAAAACACAAGAACCTTTCATTCAGACACCACAGAACATTCATGTAGTCTAAAATCAGATAAGAGCGAGTTTTAACTTTCGACCTACCTGTCTTTTGAAGGATATTATTTCGCAATCCATGCTGCGTAGAATGGCATCCTCCTCCCCATTCGCACTGTTCACGATGGCCAGCAGGTCGTCGAAATTGAGGTGCATGCCTCGAGGAGGTTTCCTCTTACACCTCGCTGGATTGTGGCGAGCCGATGTCCTCATTGAGCCAGAACTACGAAGGGTGCCAGTTCTCCTAAAATTATGCACAGTGTCAGACATTTTATGTATATGTAGTACAGTGTACATGATCAGTAAAGTGATACTCTTCATATTTTATTAAGACACGTGGAAAGCAGAGTAAATCTGTCTGGTTGAATTCGATATATGCTACGATAGATTGTAAGTTGCACGAGCGAGAGAATCGTATTAAGATCATGGGTGTAGTTCCTTATGCGAAAGTCGTGTAATGGATGATTGCAACCTTGCCTTTAGCAATTGAGTGTGCAATGCAGTGTAAAGAAAAGGTTGAGGGGAAACAAAAGTGAAGGTATGATAGGAATCGAAGCAGTTTCTGTTAGGGCAGATGTTGGCACTGCATTGACAGTTCAACATGTGCCACCTATTAAACAGAATGCCAATTGTTGCAAGAATTATAAGAGGTGCTTTATTATATGCATCCATAATCGCAACAGCCAGCCACCAATTTAGTAAAACTGAGAAACTTTGTCTGCCAAAAAGTAGTTCATGATGGAGATAGGTTACACCACTGTATTGGAAGTTCATTTTTGTAGTGGTGGTTAAGTTCAGCACAGTACCAATTTAAAATTGCTAACTTGTATTGCTTGAAAAAATTAATAAACATATAAAACAGACAATGAAGATATCACCCACAAATTTAAATTTGAAAATGACAAACTAAATATTTTCTTTATGAAAGTTTTCACAACAAACTAGCAACAGCACAGTCGATGATTTTCTTTCCTGATTGCAATGGCTTGGCATCGGAAGTTTTGTGAAATTGGTTCTACTTGGAAAATTTTCTCTCTAAAGAAACTCCCTTGTTTCAAAGATACTAATAGTTGACAAGGTTAAAAAAAAGTTGCCTTTCAGTTGCTTGTAGTAGCCCTGCAGTTCTTGGATAAATAAATAAAAGATTGAAACTACATAAATTGCGCATTGGTATCCAAACCACATTTTTTAGAATAGAAAATTAAAAAATCCCTTAGTTTTACACATAGGCTGAAAACAAGAGGAAAGGAAACAATATTGAACATCCTTGACCCTTATGAAATTTTAGGTATATTGAGAAATTATTCACTTACTTGAAAAACTGAGTGCACGGAGCACAAAGTGATCCTTTGGAAGTGTTGTATAGTTGAGCAGATGCACTGCAGTTTGAACAACTACCTTTGCCAGATGATTCTGTCTTCTACAACAGAATATTTTTTTTAGCTTAAGTTGTGAAAAAATAGAAAAAAATGCAAAAAAAAAAAAAAATTTATAATAATAATAATAATAAAAAAAAAGTAATAATAAACAAATTTTTTTTTTACATTGTCTGGGTCCATGTCACTGTCATTGTCAGAAGGTGCTTCTGATGCACTGAAATAAAATGAAAGTTGTCCATTGAAATAGCAGTACAATTGAAGCAGTAAAAGGTTTAGATAATATCTCACTAATTTTTGACATCAAAATTTTTCTTTTAGCATTTACTTAAGATTCTTATATGTAAAGTGAACATGTAATTGTTTCATCTCTTAAGTATGCAGTTTTTTTAATGGTCATGGGATGTAAGTTGCATTAGAATTTGCAGTTTGTTCAGTAATTGTGTGTTTGTTTAATTTTTCAACCATGAATTTAAGGAGTGAAAAATAAATGTCATCCAATATAAAATATTACGAGCCGTTTCCAGAAAATCAGACAACCGCTAAAGAGCTGTACTGAAAATAACACATGACTAAAAGCTTTTGGATGATAAAAGACTCATACCAGCTAACAGAAATGGCAAGTTGTTTCATTACTTGTTAAAATCACAACTTATTACTTTCAGTCATGGCAAAACATGACTTCACAAGGCACAAGAAACATTGTAAAAATTATGACAATACGAATGGGGAATTGTGACTAATTCACCATATTCTCCTTATCTAGCACAGTGAGATTACCACTTTTCCGATGGCCTCGATACCACTTCAGTGATACAAGTTTGAATATGATGTCCGAAGAGAGCTTGATTCATTCTTTGCATTAAAACACAAGAACTATTGCAAAAGTACATTTAAAATTAAGATCGGAACAAATTGTAAATAATAATGGTAAATATATCTTAGATTAAAATTTTTTTTTTTTGCATTGCTTAAAAACTTACTTATACCTACTAAAATCTAGGAAAAATCTGGAAGATTTCTGTGACATATAAAACCATCACAACTCACAGGAATGAAAAATGCTTTAAAATAATTAAAAGCACCACATTAGGTAACAATTGCGTCAAATTGGGCTTCATGA
Organism: Metellina segmentata; assembly: GCA_947359465.1. Taxonomy (NCBI): domain Eukaryota; kingdom Metazoa; phylum Arthropoda; class Arachnida; order Araneae; family Tetragnathidae; genus Metellina; species Metellina segmentata. Next base: position 37,495,899 of record OX375880.1, on the reverse strand, counting down.
AAGAACTTCAAATCTGAACAAATATCCTTGCTCTCTACTAATGTCATATTGTAAGGTACTAGTGCCCGAGTATCTATGGTAACAGGCTAGTATCTCAGAAGCTTCCTGTCTTCCAAGGGTCATCGATGCTTGTGCCTGAGAATAGAACTAAAAACAGTGAGCATTTGGACTGTCTGATCAAGACGCCTCTGTCAATTCAAAGACTTCATAAAACCCAATTTTTTGTAAAAATAAATATAATTTTATTTAAAAAAGGATTACAATTTTGTCACATGGAATTTTTGTGGGGGCTTCTTGAAAATTTGTGCCAAAGATATTTTGGGACAGCCTAGCAGTAACCAATTCTAATAGTGCTCCATAGGACATCAAAACTTCAAAATTGGAACCACTCGGAAAATTTTCAACCTTGGAAAAATTCAGAATACGTTTTTCCATACAGTAGATGGGAAAACGAAGCGGTTTTTCTTAAAGACTTCCGGAAAAGTGTGCAGGTATGCTCACTGTAAAAAGCCGCATTTCTCTCGGGATGGTGTAATACTTAGCAAAAAGGTAAACATGAACCGAGTGTTATAAAATGAAGAAAAAAACATTTGTACCTTCCCTCATCTTTTTGTGCACACAATTTTCGAACCTGGCGATCCATAAGGCTGGTGCGAGATCTTGCTTTCTTCCATAAGTAATAATATTTAATCAGGCTGGAAAGAGGTTTATCTGGTAACTGAAAAAAGAAAATTAATGTAAAAATTACACTCACAGTGGATGTGTTATAGAAATAATAGATCAGGTTCTATTATTTTTAAACCAAACTTGTTCTTAAAGTTTGATAATTTATTTCAATCTATCGAATGCTAGTAAATGTTTTCAAGGTCCGAGTAAATGAAAAACAAATTGCATCTTAAATAATTTGCAATCGTACATTGCATTTCAGACAAGTTTTTCTTTATGTTTAAGGTGATACTCAACAATATTAACTAGTCGAATTACGATTCTCTGATTGGAAAATTCAGAATCACCCAAAATACTTTGATCTGTTAAAAAAAATATTTATAGAACTCTAAGTATTTTTAATAAGCACCTATAGTGTGGCTCCAGTTCTCCAGGGAGGCAGCCAAGACAAGTGGTTTTGAACGAGTCCATCAGTTGAATTAGGGGACTGGAAGTAACACAAATTCCTTCCATAATTGGAATCTTTAATGCAGATTCTGGTTCTTAGTTTAGCATTCTGTGCTGAAATCAAGGGGGAAATATCCGCTGATATACCCATTTATGTTCTTGCGCTCAATGTGCATTCACACATACTCAAAAATCGACTGACTCAAGGTCTACTGCCTTCTCGAGAGTCAAGCAACTAAAGCTTCGGTTTCCTAAGAAAGCGTCGCCGTGATGTATCGGTGGGTGACGTCACTAAAACGTTATTTATACTAACACATGGTGTTGGTTTCCTAGAGAGCGGTGTTTGTGAGCGTAACGAAAATGATCGGAGCCGCCATTTCCATGACTGTCGTCATAGCGGTCTCAAACAGTTGGGGAACGTTTTTTCTCTTGTAGCGGCCACATTTCATTTCCTGCTCCAAGCGATTCGAACGAAGAGGAGAGAAATAAATAAACATTTTTGACTGCCATTGATTAATTCGTTTTTGTAAAATCGGGATCGTTAAACTCAGAATGAAAATTTCAACGGATTTGAAATCTGCGGAAAATTTGACACCAGATCGAAACCTTAAATGTGATTTTCTTTAAATAAATAATTATTTATTTAATAAATAATTAAATAATCAAATGGTAAATAATTGAATAATAAAACTGTTTTTGATATCGATCTGGCGTAGAAATTTACGCTGATTTGAAATCTGTTGAAATTTTCACTCTACCTTCAACGATCCCGAAGTTACAGCTGTCTGTGTTGCCCATTCTCCAACGTATTCTGTCCGTCTAAGTTGACACGTCTAGATATTTGTTTAAACTGCCGTCTAGTTATGCCCGCGGCATCATGACGTATCACGGCTGTTAGATAACGGCTCCACTTTCTTAGGAAACCAAAGCTTTACAAGGTCTTTTATGCACGGTTACATTTAAGGTTTTACTTGACTCAATATTAGCTAGTCAAGTAACGATTAAAGATTAAAAATTAAGTAATACCCATAACATCCTTTTCTGTTTTATGAGCAGTTAAACTCTATACCAACCAATTTTCAAGGGAAAAATACAGGATTTATGAAAAATAAAGAAAACATTGATATTCAAGATTAAGATACATAAATTTTTTGCAATCAAATTGCACATTGCTATCAGAACAACAAATGAAAGAGCCATTATTCTATGTTTTTTTTTATCAACGATGCTTTACAGAATGCGGAACGAGGAGAAATTGACTTTAATCACCCACTCCATGCATTTGGCATCAGTTGGAAGAATCTATTTAAGAGCATGCTCTGATTTCAATTAATTTTCATTAATCAATTGTTTTGAAAAGGCAAATTATCAGTCCATAAATCTTCAGAATAGGATATCATTCTTTTTAAATATCTGAAAAAACTTAGGATGGAAGTATGAAAATAACATATGATTAGTGCCAAGAAAGAGTATTACTTTCTTTTGACTAAAAGAAAAATACTGTCTGAAAAAGAAAATAGCTCAACCTTTTGACTATAGCTATTTTAACTGACGCGATTCTTATAACTTTCAAGGTACAACTGCTGTACCGGCTGTAGTCTAAAGGTTAAGTTTAGTCTTAAAATTAAAGTACCAAATCAGCAGTATTTGTGCCAAACTGGGCCCTATGAAAGCAATTCTAAATAGAAAAAGCAACTCAGGTATCTACTAATTGCTATATGAATTGGTGGCAGTTTAAACTTGGTGTGACAATGTGGAATTATTTAAACACAAAACAGAGAAAATATCCAAAAATTTGCACTAAATTTTTTCAGATGTTTAAGCAGTATATTAGTGAGCTTTTCTTGCATATTAGTGTCAAAGGTTTTGCTTTTTAACGTCAGGTTCCACTATATTTTTTCATAATTGCCATGGCTTGGAGCTTAACTCTGAAATGGACATCACCTGAACATTTTCTCTCTAAACAAGAATAATCTTGAACATTTTATTGTCTGGGAGGACGGAAAAGTTCTTTGCCATGAGACTTCCGGAAAAATTGGTAGGTGTACCCATATGATGTTTTTGGTGCTGAAGAAAGTGATTGGAAGAACAAATTTGATAGATATGTTATATTAGATAAATTTATAGCAAAAATGGAAATTAGAGATACCAATTCAGTTAGCTTACCATTTGTCTAATTCTGTTGAAGCTTTTACCATGGAACTGAAAGCCCTGTTCAAAAAGAACCTTGTCTTCAACACTCCACTCATCTGGGAAAGGCGTATAGTTCTGAATATCAGACATAGCTTTCTCCATGTCATATTTGTGCCAAAATAGCATTCCAAGAGCCTGGAAAATTGAAGACAAATTTTAAATGTTGAAGGCAAATTCAAGAGAATGATTTCCCCCTTTGATGATATTTTTCAGAACAGAACTGGAATTTTTTACATATTTTGAACAAAAAAAAATTGTTGTACCTGTTCAACATTATATCCATATTTCTCTTTCGCTTCATTTATGTATTTATCCACTAGAATAAAATAGAACAATACAGATTAAGTTCGAATTAAATGGAAACAATATAGTCTGATTTAGGCTCCAAAGTTGAAAACACACACAGAAAAGTATTTTTTAAGTAGTACTGAAAGCTAATAAAAGTCTGATTATTAGAAGATTTCCAAAAGAACTTACATTTATCATCATCTATATTTGAGCAGGGTGCCCACACTAGAAGGGCATTTTCACTTTCAGTGGTTGGACAAGGACCTAAAATGTCAAATAAAAGTACTTCAATACTTTAAGATAAAAACAGAAACTTAATGATAAAAATAACTACGCTGTAGAATCATAAAATATTAGTTAAGTGAGGAGAAAATTGCAAAATTATAAAGAAATTTAATTTTTTAATCCAGTTCTCAAGACTTGTGGCTCTCATTCACATTCAAGAAAGTTTCATGCAATTTTAAAAATAGATTTTAATTAACCTGAAAAATAACTGTTAAAGCCTTTTAATAACATCAATTGTGAGGATGCTGGCACGCTTTCCCTATATTTTGTTTTTAAAGATACAAAAATTTATGAAGCTCTAATTTTTGCTCTAAGCACTCAATGTTGTGCTATAATCCATAACTGAAAAATTATACTATGTTTTGCATTGAAAATAGATTTGCATAATAGGTCCCTTCTCGCGCTAGATAAGCTTTAATTTCATTTTTAAGTCGAATAAGTTTCGTGTTTGAGTTTATTACATTCATAAACAAATTATTTAAAAAGTAGTTACCATTAGAAATCATGTCAGGAATAACTGCCTGGTACTCATGTCCAACTTTCATAGCTAGAAATATAAAGTTAACAAAATTAGTTAAACATAAAATTTCACTGAAATGCAATAAAACTTCCAAGAGGCTTAAATTCTGTTCAGAAGTCTACAGAGAGAGTTAGAATACTTCCGAGAGATCTTCACATTCTTATAAATTCAGTACATACTAGAGTGGAAAGGAATAAATTATCAGGAAAAAATAAATTAATCTTTATTTAAAATTTCAGACGAAAGATTTATAGCACTTGTTTTTCAATTCCTATACTTTACAAAAACCAGTAGTACAACGAAATAAAAAAAAATCTGATGAATGCATTATAAGAGACTAGTCAATATGATCCATAAGTTTATTTTCCTCAAAATGCAAAAAAAAAAAAAAAAAAAATTATAGCTCCAAGTTAAAAAGGAGTCCAAAAGAGAGAATGATAGACAAAATGCTACGCATAAAATATTATCTGGACTGGATACTAGCCTCAGTAGGAAGCATGAAGTAGGGGAAGAGTTTGCTGAAGCAACACATGCTATTGCACATGAATACAATACCATTAACCAATCATAGTAAGAAACCATTTGAGGCTTGTACCGGTTGGTCTTTTCCCTAAATACGTGGGAGTTAAGATTGGTCTGTTTTCCCACGTCAGGAATGTGAAAAGGCCAAGACTGGGAAAAACACCACCTGTAACTGATTGCACGTATGTTTGCTGGCGACTTAGGCATTCCACTTCGGTCTGCCCCTCCTTTCATTTTCTAAACAGATTTCCTTTCTACTTTATGTAAATTGGAGGAATTAACGTTCTGTTTGATTTCATTAAGACTTTTTAGAAGCATTTCTTTTGAATATTTATCATTTCTGCAATTTTGTTCATTAAAGTTTAACATGGTTTTGATTTCACTGACAGTCATTCATTTACGTTGTTTGTTAGAATCAGTGAAGTTTAGCATTAAGACTTTTTAAAAGTATAACGATATTTATTTTTTATCATTTTGCAATTTTTTGTTTATTGCTGTTTAATTTGGTTGTTGGCAACAGTGAGGTTGACTTTTTAAAAGCATAACTTTGTCAAAGGCAATGCCGTGTTGGTACTGCTAGTATTAAATACAATGTCTAACAAAGTTTAGCAATTTAAAAATCTGATGTTATACACAATTTTGAGCTACTTTTTGCACAAATATTAGAAGAGTTAAGTCTTTTTTTTTTTTTTTGCACTTTTGTTTAGTTAAAAACATGGTACTTTATGAACAGAAGAAAACAAAATATCACAAAAAACATCATCAAATCATTAGGTGGTTACATAATTCACAGTTCTTACTGCTATGATTATGAACTTAGTTTTAAAAATATCACATTTGATTTATGAAACATAATTGAACTTAAATAAACTTTTAGTGTGCAAAAATATTGAAGCAAATAAATTTTAATCGTCTGAAAAGGGCAGGCTGGCTTTCAGAGAACATCCACAGAATGTTTAGAAATTAATCAGAGGCCATGCAAAGAAAACAAAGATCACATCTAACTAAATAGATTAATACTTATGTTGCTGAAAGAGAAACCAAACCTTTACACAATGCAAATAAACTAAATACAGTAAAACCTCAATAAGTCATCATTCAAGGGACTAAGAAATGAAGGCTTAGTAGAAATAACCGAAAATTAATAAATAATTAACATTGCACCTCCATGAAATGGTTGAGGCTAGGTATATAAATGAATGAGTTAACTTTCTTCCACATAAAAAAAAATGCATTTTTAAAGTTCTTACTTCTAGCAAAGAATCTCCACATGTTAGTGTTTTTAGTGTTGATTTCTTAAAAACAAGTTTCTGATCTTTGAACAAGTGATTATCAGCACTCAACTGCGAGAAATTAAGTCCTCCTATCTCAGAATTACATTGTTCAATCGCAATAATTTTAAAAGTAATTCAGAAGCCTTCATCCCATATTCTTAGCCAGTTGTATTCTGTTTATTTTTCCCATGATTCAATTTTACATGGAATGTTCTGGTGGGAATATTCTAGATGGATCACACAGAAATATGGATAAACAAGTAACAGTAACATGTTATGTTCTTTTTTACATTCAGAATAAAGGTCAGGTGATATCTTTTTTTTTTAGGCGCCAACTTCGTTCTTTTTGTATTCATATTCTGAGTGTGTGGAGAGACACTGGAGGGAATATTCTAGATGGATCACACAGAAATATGGATAAACAAGTAACAGTAACATATTATGTTCTTTTTTACATTCAGAATAAAGGTCAGGTAATATCTTATTTTTTTTAAGAGCCAACTTCGTTCTTTTTGTATTCATATTCTGAGTGTGTGGGGAGACAGCAGCATGCTCTGTAATCCATGAGGGATTTTGCCTTGGGGTTCCATACCCTTTTGTGTTATATTCTTCACAGGGAAGAATTGTCTATGTGGTGATTGAATTCACGATTCAACAATAAAATTCATACGGTCTATTATCACAGGTCGTGTGTGTGAATTAACTTACTACCAAATGAGCTTCGACAAGACTTCTACATACATTTACAAAGTATACTCAGAAGGGACAACCTTTAGTCTGTCCATATCAGTACGGGATGGGTAAGTTTCAGTAATGACGCACATTTCAGTAGCGATTACATACATTTTGGGATTTATTATTAGTTTTAAAACTAAACATAACAGCTTATTGCACCTAAACAAACATTGTAGAGACAAATGGACAATAAAATATTGTACTGATGCAAGAAAACCTGCAATCAGTATTTGTGATTTATATTTACTTTACTAAAGATTCAGTGAATAAGTAATTTATTATTAACATGAACACACAATAGTTTCAATTATTCATGCTTAAATGTAAGCTACCCAAATCAATAAGCAAAATGAAGCAATGCCAACCACCATCATAGTGGTTTAGGAATCCATTAAGTTACTTTTTTAAGAAATTTCCCATAATATTCCATTATTAAACTTCTTTACAAGTGTCAATCATAATCACGATTGAGGATACAGGGTAACACACACAATACTTACAATTATATTATTAGCTTAGCTACTTTTTTGCTGAATTAATTCTAAAGACACTTACTTATTCTCAGAGCATAATATAATTTTTATTCAAATACATTTTTCTGAGAAATATATTTCAGTCTAGCCTCAGAAATTTTAGAAATTGATCATACTAAGTTTGACTGAAAAAACTAAAAGTCGAAAATGTGTTACTTAAAATTTATAACATTTTAAAATTTAGAAGAAAAACAAAATAATTCAATATTTGGCATATTGGAACACTGGCTCTTATAATGAAATACAGCAACTGGAACAATACTCATTTGTACAAAGGATGCATGAAGATTTAAAATTTTTCATATTAAATTTATAGCAGTATTTTTTATGAGAATATTCAATCCCTTGTATTTTTTAATAACTTTTTACTCAATCCCTGCCTGTAGATTTTCCTATCTTGGCTTGAAATTTGGTTTAAAAAAACATGCTACATTTTAAAATATGGATTGGAATTTTCAGATTGTTATAGGGTGCCAACTTGGTGACTTTAGTGGACAAAGGAGCAATTGGCAATTTTCAGCAATCACATCAATTTTTTCTAGTTCAATTTTCTGTAATTATTTTACTAATTGCTGTTTTAAGATGAAAATCCATGACAGAAAAACATTGATGGTTAGCATCTCTACAATCAAGGGATTACAGGGTTCATATAAAATTAAGGAGTATTTAACAAGTTCTTTCAAAAATTTTAAGGAGTCAGAAGGATTATACACACATTTTCAAGTGTGAAAAATAAAAATGTTTCAACACTTTTAAGAACTTAGCTCCACTTAATACATTACTATTTACTCAAAACAATAAAATTATACTTTGATATTTCAACTCAACACAAGTTCATTCCCCCCCCCTGCTGTTTTAACTAGGATGCTACTGTAAACGGTTCTTATACAGTGAAATCTCAGTATCACGTTTCTCAGTTTAAAGCACATATTTCTCTCAAATCCCAGATAAAACTCACAATAATAGAACAAACATATTTGTTTTCAATATAAAGTATTTTTCAAAATAAAATATCACGTAAATATTTTTAGGATGTAAGTTATACAGTGGAATCCGGAAATCAAAATCGTCCAAACTCCGGATATTTTGCGAACCAGCGTTTTGTTGTTTTTCTCACTTTTTCACATCTTTCTGACAATTTGTAAAGAACAATGAGTTAAACCTGGACCTAATTGATAAAACAACGCAAAATAATGGACATGTTCAGAGAAAATACCACACAGAAAAATTAGAAGATTTGCAAGTAAAATTTATTGCATTGTATTAAAAAGTTTTTTCTTTTTTTAAAAATTATTCTTATTTATCTATCTGCTATTTTACTATTGCAAACGCAAAATTCCTGTGGGGGTGGGTTAGATTAAGGTTTATTTGACAAAAAGGCAAATAGTCCAAAATCCAGAAAAGTGCAAAACTGGAAAAGTCCGAAATCCGGGACTTAGTACTGTGCTGAGATTTTACTGTATTCTACAAGTTTATACAAACGGCAGATTTCAAACAGAAATGAATGAAACCCACAATTATTTCTGTTTTAAAATTTAGGTAAATTATATTTTAACTTCAAATATTTAAGTATGAAATAATCCACTTCGATTATAACCGATTGCGATTTTCAATACGTTCGCAACGCTTCTTTAATATTTAACGATCCCCATTTACGAGCTGTCAGCGACTGACATTCTGGAGGGGCAATCCTTTGGTTCGACCCTCAGTCGTAAATGCCACTCAAGGCTCTATCGCTCAAGTTAGGTAACAGGGGTCGGACATGCAGGCCCGGCCCAAACATGGCATTGCTTCCCTTCAATTTACCGCTTCGCCTTACTGATGATAGCCTTTTCTCGTGGGAAAATTTCCAGACTTGCTGCCAATACACCGCGAGCAAAGTGAAGTATCCTTTATTATTGAAACGGTACGTTTTACAATCCATTCTTGTGGTGAAACGTAGATCGCATTTCGAAATTGAAATGGAGGGGGAAAAAGGGAGTTTTTAAGGAGTGTGCGAACCTTGGAATAGTTTCCCAGCATATTAAATAATTATGATTTTACAAGGGGCAGAAATTTTTGAGACATCAAATGTTGTGATCTCTTCTTATACAATCAAACCAATACGATAACATTCAAGAATATCCTTGCAAAATAAATTTAGGAGAGGAATTCCATGAAAACATGGGGCAACATCTAAGACCTTTCCTAGCTGATTTGCCATGGAAGAGAACTGTAGAGGAATTCAGGGCTTATAACAGGTTTTAAGGTGTAAAAAAGTGACTAATCGAACAAAAAAAAGTGACAAATAACAATAATGCTAAACACTATATTCAAGTATAAAGATAGAAAAGAAAAAGATTCTACCCAGTCACCCCTATCTTTTTTTTCTTTGCCCCTTAGAAGAATATTTATTTTCTTCATTTAAAAAGCATATTATTTTGAAACAATATGAACAAAAAAAAATAATTTGTAATCATGATTTTTAAGAAGGTTTTTTTTTTTGACATAGCTTGTGAAGAATTTCTTCCTTTCCTTTAAAAAAGATTAGGTCTAATTTTTTTGAAAAAGTCGGAAATTAATTTTGTCTTTTTCAACTCAGAGCCTATTATTGGCTTTTTTTTAACAATTTTGAAGCACTGTCCAATGCCTCATCCACAAGCACATTTTAAGTTTCCGTTCTTCTATTACTTTTCTTTGCCAGCTGCTTAAAATATCTTTTTCTCTGCTTACAGTCTTTCTTTTTCTTTCCTGACTCTAATTTTTCTTGTGCCTTCCATTTTATATCTTCTAAATAGGCATTGAGGCTTTATATGCAACACTTCTCATACCCACCAGCTTCGATGTGATCAGCACCAAATGAGTTTGAGTGTCAAAATTTGCCAAGCTACTTTTGACAGTCATCAATGTATTGAGTGTGCATTCTGATATTCATGCTCTGTCTCCTGTCAAAGCTCTTCCTGAGGCAGAGAAGCCACTTTCAATGTCAGCACTACCATGAGAAAGTGACTGAGCAGCCTTCACTAGCTTTGACACAACTGGGTATTTAGGATCCACACCACTAATGTCTTTCAGTCTGAAGAACTGGTCCCAGTAAAAATCAATAGGCTTCATTCTAGATTCTTCTTCCTCAAATTCTTTTTGGAGTAATTTCCACTCATTCAGTAGTATGTCTGTAGGGACCTCACATGGTATTGCTCTTTCAACTTCTAATAATTGTTGTGCAATCTCACCACTGAGTTTCTAAACTGGACCAAGACAGGATAAACTTTTAAGGAGAGATGAACTGAAGGAGGACTTCTTCAAAAGATATTTAACACTAGCAATGTAATGCATCTGAGCCCTTAGAAAAAAAGAAATTCCTTTCCTTCTCTTTGACATTATGTAGCACTTTAGAAATTTGATCTCCAATCACGATATCAGATAAAATCGCAAATAAATTCCTCTTTGTAGATCCTACCCTAAATTGTTCTTATCAACAATTCAAGTTGAGAATGAAGGTTATGCATTAGGTGGGTTCCTTTTTCTGAAGAAATTCGGTCACACGATTATATATACTTGCACTTGATACGTCAAATATCACCTTAGCCTTCATATTTTCTCTTTTAATTAAATGAATAATTTTCGTGTAACCTGGTCTTTATATCACGTTTGGCTTCTTTATTGGAATGTAGTGAATGTAGATATAAAAAAAGGTTTGATTTTGGCAGAAACACAGGTGGCATTCAGAAGGGAGAGGGGAATTGGCTCCCACTTCTGAATGATGCTCAAATGGCGTACCTGCAGTGGAGGAAACTAGTCTGGACAAGTTCTAACGCAAGACGAAATTACACTATGTACTAGGTTGCCATTTGACTTTTTTTAGAGGAAAAAAGGAATTTTTTTAATAATGCACTAAAAATTATTTTCTCTGAGTAGAATTTAACTTAAACACCTGAAAAAGTGACAAAATGTCAAACAAAGAACAAAAAAGTGACGTGTTATAAGCCCAGAATTTTCTCCAAGTCATGAATGTCTTGCTAAACATCTGCATCACTTATCTATACTTAACTGTCATTTCTGCAATCTTCAGGATATGGACAGAGCTTATCTAGTTCAATATCATGCACTTTCTTCAACTGCAATGTAGGAGAGGTATTGAGAATGAAAGGGTTCACAGACATTTTCTTCTGTGCCACCTATGACTTATTGTGGGGTAAAGGTAAAAATTTTGCAAGTGGCCAGTGAACTTGTTTCATTCAGTAGCCACTTACGAGCGTTCACATATTTTGTAGAATACACCTTATATATATCAAAATAGATTTTCTCACCCCGAGAAATACACCAGGTCATGTGTAGTACTAATCTTCCCAAGTCCTAATCTTCAGCCTTATTTCCCTTGATTGCATTGCATTTTCCCGCTCCAAGCGTCTTTCCCCTAATTCCAAATACTATTTTCCATGTTTAAGTTCCAGTGCTTTTTCTTTATTAAAAATTTTTTTTAATATCCTTAGAAGAAAAAAACGTAAAATTGGAGGTTCCATCGTAAAAACTAAATGTTTTTAAGTTTGTGTGGCGACTGTAGCAAAATTTTTCATTCTCCACTTTAGTCGCTACCCTTAATTTTCACCTTTACTGTGGAGGTGACTAAAGAGTACCAGCACCGCTACCAGTAGTCTATCGTACTGAATCTGTGCCACCTAACTGGTGTAGTGGTCACAGTACTTGTCTGCAACCCAGTAGGTCACGGGTTCAAATCTTGGTTTGTAAGTGCATGGATGGAAGTGATTGTGCTTGTTAGGAGTAGCAGTGGCTCTTTCATATGTAGCCATAATTTTGACCGTTGTGCTGAAGGCACTGTGGTCAGGCTTAAAGAAAAAGTATGCTCTATATGTTCAACCAGTTGACGATTTATTGAGGTTTTACTGTAATTTTCGTAAATAATTATGTTAATATCGCAACAAATACTTACACAGCATTGTATATCATTGGATTGAAAAAAAAGCATATCAATCTTCATAAATGCTTCCTTGTAAAAATTTAAAAAAATATTGATAAATTTACTAGAGTAAATTAGTTTTATTTGATTGAATGCATAATCAGATTCTTGTAAAGTGACCACAAATTGGAGGGAAAATCATTAAGCTTCAAAAAAATTCTGAGCAAACCAAGGTAAATAACTAATTTGGAGAAAATAGTTTTGAGAAAACTAAACTAAGAAAAGATTTCAAGAGGAAAAAGATTCAAACACGAAGAATGGAAAAGTAAAGAAATGGTAAAAATATATGGAATGAAAATTAACAAAAGTCATGTCAGAGCATGAAGAAACCAAAACACAAGAACTATGCACTCAACTTTTCACAGCAAGGAGAGTCCATAAGAAAATAATAACCAGTTTTGCCTTTTAACACAAATAAACTGATGTAAATTAGTTTTAACGTGTTTGAACACTAAAATATTCCATACACAAAGATCTGGCATTTTACATTTACATAAATTGGAATATTTATATCATGTTGATAAAATATCCCAGATCACAAGCCAAATACATGACAGAGCATGAAATACTGACAGTGCAGTTTAATTAAAAATGCCCAACAAATAGCAATGTACAAACACATCAATCACAACACAGAAGACTCAAACTTCTAGAAATAAATCATGAAAACATACTTCTAGTCAGTAAAAAACACAAAACACATTACGAAGGCTTGATAAGTCAGATTTTTTAATTTTCTAACAAACTTCATTCCAAAATCAAGTTACTAAATAAGATATATAAACAAAAACAAACGAAACTAAAATTTCAACCGAAGATGACAAATGCAACTTTAAATGGGAATTTAAAGCAAGCATCTGGGTTGAAATTAGAGCATTATGAAGTGTTCATGCCGAAACTTTGCTCTTCACACCACAAGAGCTCACAAAATACACGTTGTAGAGAAATGAACAGCAACTCAGTATTACCTTTCTCCGTATTTTTCCTACTTTTCTTATTTCTTAAGCCTAATGCAAATAAAAAATAATAGTAGTGATTTAATATCCTAAACAATTTAACAAGCACATCTGTAGATATGAACATTATAAAAATCTTAAAAACAATCACACAATTAATCATGTCACAAAATATCATTTTAGTATTTCTATTGCATTTTATATGGAATAAAACTAATTAAAAAAAGTTTTTAAACTTAAACTATATTGCAATAAATTGTTTTTAAAAGAATGTCTTTACATAAAATGCAACTAAAATAAATAAAAATCCGAAAATGAAGTGGAATTTCAAATTTAATTTTATCAAAGCAAAGCAACAAAATGCAAATTTCCCAGAATTTGTAAAAACGATAGCATTCTATTGAAAGAGAAAAAGATTCTGGAAAGAAGAAGTGCGAATTTGGTCAAATAGTTCGTGGTGTGAAGAAATCGTGTAACACAGGAAAATGAGAGCTACCGTAGTTTTTCATAAAACGATTTGAAGACGTTCTAAATCAATTTCTTTAAGGTACCACAAACTTTTAGTCAAAAGAAAAATGATATCAAAAGCGTTGTAATGAATTATTATGTGGTCAATTACGTAATACAAAACAAAACGAAAAATAAAATTTTTTTTTCCAATGGCCGTGGCTTCCGTAGTTTTTGGAAAAACGAATTTATTGATTCAAATTAAAATTATTAATCATAGGAAAGAAACTAAGAACACCATGCCATTAGCAGTTAAAAATCACAAGAAAGAAGCATAAAAATATACAAATAAAATAAAACTTCTTACAATATTCAGATTCGCTAGTTGTGCTGCTTTCATCGGATGGAAGTCCATTGGGACTCGCAGCTCGTGATCGCCTACCACTACGAATATCTTGAACTCCTCTGTCGGATAACACCATTGTATTTAATTAAAGAAAAACAGTAGAAAATGCTTCAAAAATTTATTTATTTCACAAGTTTTTAATCATACGGATAGACCGACAAATGTGTTCTTTCAATCGCGCGAGGCTTAAAATAAAGGATTACGATAACGGATTGCAGTGTTCTATACGATACGATACACTACAATTCGATAAATACGTCCCACATCGTTCGGGACAATTTTAATTTTTGAAACTTTTGGCGTGTTGTGGAAGTGTGGATAATGTAGAGTGCGGATAGTGGAGTGAGTCGAGGCAAGAGTGCTCACATGTAACCTCGTCATCTGACCGTGGTTTGAAATTATGTGGAATGTCCTTGGTTCTTTCCTTTCGGGTTTCATCTTGGACCGTCACCAATAGCCCGATGTAATTGCTCCAGAATAATGTTCATTAAATACCCACTATCATTTGTGGCGGTAGTTATATCGTGCTATTTAAAATTGCCTGTTTATTTTATTTGGATTAAAATTATCATTTGACTATATTAAGAATGACAAAGATTTTCAGTAAGCATTTAAATTTAAAATATATGATCTAAATCATGAATGAAAAAATCAATTCATTTGAGATCATGACTCGATTCAAAATTGTTCATTCATGCAAACATATTTTTAGCGATTTTTAAGTTTGTTATTGTTGTGAACCATTTGTAATAAGAGCTTTAAATGAACATTTGTAGAAATTAAAGCATTCTGTCTTAATAGCAGTTTGATTCCTCTGAACAGCTTTATTATAGGTATTCGCAACATTTCAGTTTGACGAGTGTTTTGTAATTATATTTTTCAACTTTCTAAGTTACCAGATTCAGATTTTCTCCGAATTACACATTGTAAAAAATCGCCAAATCAGAAATATTGCCAATGGGTACCTATACTAAAGTTGTACTGATTCCTCTACTATAGTTTACTTAAGAGAAAACACTTATAACTATGGGAAGGAACCAGAAGTTATCTTGTGACTTTCATATTACAGTAGCTTTTCAAAATAGTTATGTTACTATTACAATCATAATAAATGTAATTGCATTATTTTTTTTTCAGACATCATGGTTCGACCATTATCTGACGTGTGGATGCATTTTATAGAATACCGTGAAGGTAATAAAAGAAGGACCAAGTGCAAGTACTGTGGATGGTAATGGTAATTTTTAGTTAACGTCGTACTAGAGCAACACAACGGGCTATTGACGACGGTCCTGGAGCAAGAAAGTACTGTGGAACTAAGTATTCAGTCCCAAATGCAACTAAGATGTCTAAACATTTGGAAACTTGTAAACAAAAGCCCATAGTTCCATCCGTACCTGTTTTTTCAAACATTGATGGTGAATCATCACATGTGGGAAACCAAGAACTAATTCTTGAACAAGGGAGTGTTTGGGATCAAGACCAACCAAGAGAAATCAGCACTACTCTTCCTACAACAGATTCTCTAGCTTCTCCTGCTTTTTCAGTGGTTGAATCACCTATTCTTAGGTCATTCTTTGACACAATGACCAAAGTTGAGTCGGAGAAATTGGAGTCATCTTTCGCCAAGGCAGTATATTCGTCCAATTTGCCTCTATCATTTATAGAGAACAGTTATTGGCAACAGTTCTTCAAACAGATCAGGCCATCATTCAATGTACCAAGTCGTTATGATCTAAGTAACAGGCTCTTAGATAAGGAGTATGATGAAGTAACTGAATGTGTTAAAGAAAAAATAAGAAGTGGTGAATTCGTTTCTACTAGGGGGCCAGCCCCCTGCTCGCTAGCGCTCGCCAACCCCCGGAGGATTGCTTTGCAATCCTCACTGGTTAGCTGCGCTAGCTATGCTCGCTTCGCTCGCATCAATGAAGACATGTGTCCTAGCAGAAGGAATTGTTTACAAAATATAATATTCAAAAAAAAAAAAAGCATTTTTTTTCCAATCTAAATTTGCTGTTTGCAGAAAAGATATATACAGTGCCTCTAAAATCAGAATTCAAATGAAAACTGTGCAAATTTTGACTCGAAATGTGATCGCTGCTTTGGAAATTGAATACCCAGCATGTTGTTTGTTTGTACATTTCCCCAGCACTCGAGCCACTCACTTTTTCATTGAGTTTGTTGTCTAAAGTTGAAGTTCAAGCGTATTGTTGAACTACAATTGTTGGCCCTGAAAAGATACCCCGTTTTCTTTGATTTCTATTATACAAACTACAACAGCTCGACTAAAATTAATTTTTTTCAATAAAATTTCATCCGATTACGCTATGAATTCAATTGAGGCGCGAGACTTCGTGATGGTAAACAAACAATCGTACAATGTTGCCAAAACGCAATAACAAACAACGTCTTTTTTGCGTGCCAATTAAGAGAATTATATATATAGATTATTACCGATGGCTGGAGCAACATTAGAAACGAAGGAATTATATCCTACATTGTAACAACGCCTGAACCTCTGTTCAATCTACTGAAACTAAGTACTTCTAACTACTTCTCTTCAAATCTACTGAAACTAAGGCTAACCGACACACAGCTTCATACATTAGCCAGGAAATAATCAATGTTATAAAAGAGATTGGACCTCAGAAAGTAGTAGCACTGGTAACTGATAATGCCAGTAACATGAAAGCAGCATGGGTTCTGGTCCAAGAACATTACCCGCAAATATGTACTGTTGGTTGTGCTGCTCATGGCTTAAATTTGTTACTAAATGACATCTACAAGGTTCGAACTTTTCAAGTTATTATTTCAAATGCCAAAGAAGTGGTCAAACACTTTAAAAACAAGCAGGCATTATCAGCTGTTTTTACTTCCAAGCAAAAAGCTAAAAAAGGTTCAGCTGCATCTACGCTTAAACTCCCAGCAGAGACAAGGTGGTGTAGTACCTTGATTATGTTTGAGAGTCTTCTAAATGGGAAAGAATCTCTTCAAGAGACTGTGCTCATTGAAGAATTCGATGTTGACAAGAATATTAGGCAATTAGTTCTTGATAACGATTTGTTCTGGATGAGTATTCATAGTCTTGTAAATATGATAAGGCCTATTTGTGATGGAATCAAGCTTATTGAGTCCGACTCTGCCACATTGTCTGATGTCCCTTATGTCTTTTTAAATGTAAAAGAATCTCTGGAGTCGCTTGTTTTAACTCCTTTACAGACAGAAGAGGAAGAAGCAGTTAAAAATTTAGTTGAAACACGCCGTGAAATGATTTGTATGCCAATTTATTATGCAGGATATATTCTAGATCCTCGTTACTTTGATAAGGATTTGGCTGATGACAGTTTTACATCCGGTTTGGATTTTATATCAAATCTAGCTATGGCGGAATTAACTTCCAGCATCATGACAGATTTTGCTCATTTTAAAGCACAGTATGGGGCATATAAAAATGTTTCTGTTTGGCAAAGTGCAAAATTGTTACCGCCTCAAGTATGGTGGAAGGGTTTTTTTAAGGGTCAAAGTTTATGTTCTCTTGCCTTGCGGTTAGTTTCAATCCCACCTTCTTCAGCTGCTTGTGAGAGAATCTTTTCTGCGTTTTCTCATACTCACTCTGCAACCCGAAACAGGTTGGGTAATGAAAGAGTGTCTAAGCTTGTCTCTGTCAGATCAAATCTACTCTTGCAATCAAAATTAGAGTAGATTTGATCGGGACCAATGAGATGGAAGGCAGGGTTGGATTTTTTTTTTGGTTTATACCAGGTATTTTTGGTTTAAACAGGATTCTTTTTAGAAAAACAAAGCAGCAAAAATAATTCAAATTGGTTATTATTATGAAATATATGCTAAAATAAATTAGCTGATTGTCAATGTCAACTGGTTGATATTCTAATGTAATTAAGCCTTTTTATTTTATGAAAAGATTATGATTAATTGATATTAATTACCACTTGTTATTTGGTTTAAACCAATTGGTTTCATGGAAAGTGTATGATATAACCCTGATGGAAAGTGTGAAAATAAATTTTTTTTTCTATGTGTGTTGTTTAAATGCTTACTGAGATGAAATCAAACATAATATAGAATTTCTTTCAGCTTGGGTTTCAGCACCTGTCCTTTTTAGTAAATGAACAAGTTGATTTTTCAGGATGATGTGATGATACATAGTTTTTAAAATACAATTATTTTTTGTTTGATATAATATTAAAAGCAACCTTTGAAATGTTTTATATTATTGTCTTTAATGATAGTTTGAAACAGGGTTTAATTATTTTATTACTTTGTAAGTAAATAAATGTATCATGCTTAATTAGAAAAAACTCATTGTATTGCTATTCTTACAAAATTTGTTTAAATTTGTACTGGGCAAGTTGAGATGAATTTTGAGGTTATTTAGTTATTATTTAACGGTATGAAAAATGTTAATAATAAATGTAGTTTGATACATATTTTTGAGAAAGGTCTACTCCAATGATATCATAGATAAAAAAAATTCACGTTTGTTAAAATTATACATTTAATATTTAAAATGGCACAACTAGTCTGTCTTTCACCATGAATGAAATTGTAAAGGTGAGTAATGACATTTTTCAGATAGTATAATTTTAAGGTTTTATTGTAGGTGTTATAATTTTACATCAAATTAAAAGAATAGTAAATAAGTTTCATCTTTTTATAGAAACTCATTTTAATTATGCTTTAAATATTTTGTTGCAATTTATATCTGTTTACTACTTTAGTTTAAGAATTAATTTTAATTTGAGATCTGATAGATACTGTTCTGGCCAAGTTTGTTCCTAGTCAATGACTCTTAGTTAGCAGTTTTATTGTATGATTAATGCTATTTGCAAACAATCTTAAAGATGAAACAACTGCTGATCTGCTATCTTTTCAAATAAAATAGATACAAGAATAAGAAATATAAAATCCACAGAATAAAGAAGTATTGGACTAAATAGCTGATTTGCTTAAGAGTAAAAAGGTTATAAGTAATGAGTTAATAAAAGTTTCTCTTATATTTCAAAAAGAGTGAAAGGCAAATTGTACGACATCACTTTTTAGAATGCAACACACTTTGTTATCTGAATTAGCCGATTGAAACAGAAAATGGGCAGATTAAAACTATTTAAATTACTTCAATATTAATAAGAATTTCAATTGCAGAATAGTTTTTCAGTGAATTTATATCAAAAATTGTCTTAAACTCCTCAAAAGAGTACCTAGAAAATGAAAACTGATGGTAAAATATGGTTGTGTTTGTTTACGTTCAAAATTCCCAATGTTCACCCAAAATTCCCGGTTAATTCCCCCAAATCCCGCGTTTTTTCCCTCCTCCCAAAAAAATGTGGGAATTTTACATCTCTACTATACTTACACAATCGATTTCAGCCACGTTTCTACAAAGGGGTCTTTTTTAAGACCACAGGACGGAACCTAACTGCACTATGGATATCACCACCGACTCAGCCACTCCCAACATGGATACATCGAACACCACTGTTGAAGAACGTGAACAGACTCAATGGTTGTGATAATTTTTTGGTTAACGTCGTACTTGAGCAACACAACGGGCTTTAATCGTTGTGACTTTTATTTACTAGTGACTTTAATTTAACATGTTTTGTAATGAAAATGTTTGTGGCAACAGTTATGTTGTTCTGATTTTCTAATGAAAAATATTGGGTGGAGTGGTCGTTCACGGTAAGAAGGCGATTTGTCGCCAAATATGGTAACATTCACCTTTAGCTGATTTTCTTCACATCTGCCGTTTTTGTTATGACAACCCTATCTGCTGTTACGGAATTCGGCCGCCATCTTGATTTGGCGACAAAAATTAGTTGGCGACAAACGTCTTACCGTGAACGACCACTCCACCAAATATTGATATAGCAATTGTATACTGTTCTTATCGCTGTTAATTAAAAAAGTTTTCGTTTAGTTCCATTGTCATTTATTAAAGAAAAATATTTAGATCGAATTTAAACAAGTGGCGTCCGCGATAGGACGAATGCCGATCTAGAGATAACGAAACAGCGAAGATATTACAGATATTCGAGTGAGTTTAATAGTTTGAATATATCCTTCGAAATATTTATTTGTATAAGTATGGAAGTTTTATTAAGAAAACGTAAGCCTTTAAGGCAGTCGTTTACAACTACAGAATACTGTTTTAAAAGCAGAAATTCTAAAGGCTGATATGAATATTGATCAGCTGCAAGTATTGAACTCGCGATTAGAAGATAAATTTAATAGATTAGATGAAGTTCAATCAGAAATTTTTGAACTTTTGCTGGAAGCTGAAAACGAAAGCAACTATTTGACTGATTTTGAAAATAATGAATCATACCGCCTTAAATATATCGTTTTAAAAACAAAGTTAGAACAGAAAATGGCGAATTTGATGCCTGTAGTTACACCTGTAATTTCAGAAAATTCCACGAAGAGGAATTTTAAACTACCACAGTTCGAGCTTCAAAAATTCAATGGGGAAACTCGAAATTGGTTAGGATTTTGGGGACAGTTCAAAAAAATCGACGAAGATGTAAATATAGATGATGATGATATATTCCAGTACTTATTACAAGTGACTGTCGTTGGTTCCCCATCAAGAGAGCTCGTAGATAGTTATCCTACCTCAGGTGCGAATTATAAAGAAGCTATCAAGCAGCTAAAATCCAGAATTGCACGCTACGAATTACTGGTAGAAATATACGTTCGTGAATTATCTAGGTTGGTTTTAGCTCAAGCTTCCAAAGATGGAAGTATGACTCTATCCAATTTATATGATAAGTTAGAAACTCAACTCAGAGCTTTGGAGACATTAGGGGTAAAAAGTGAGATTTATGCAGCTATGCTATATCCCCTTGTAGAGTCTACACTACCGGAAGAAATTATGAGGGCGTGGGAGCGATCTCGACAGCGTAAGGAAAGTGTCGCGCACTCTGAAAACAATGGAAATTTGTTGAATTTTCTACGTATTGAAGTTGAAAGTGAAGAGCTTCTCCAATTGGCACGTACAAGCTTTTCTGCTGCAGGCAAAGTTGCCTCTGTTCCGGCTACCGCCGCCTGTATTTATGCGGGAGACTCAAAGAAGAAACAAGTTCATTCTTGTATATGCAGTGGCGGATTAAGCGGTAAGCAGACTAAGCAGCCGCGCAGGTCCCCGGAATACCGAAGGGGCCCCGAGGTCTTAGAATGTCTTTTCGTTAGGGTTCGATGAAAGTTGTGACAGCGTCCTTACAACAACGTGCTTCTTTAATTGTAGCGAAAAGAGTTTTTAATACAAGATGGTATATAAGAGCAGATGCTGTATCTATATACACTCTATAACAAAAAAAATCGACGCACTAAGAAGGAGTTGTCCGATGGAGACAAAAATTGGTGGATAGGAAAATTATGTACAGAATAGAAAATGATTAAAATTTCAGAACAATTGAATGATTTATTTCAGTTACAGTAACTAGCTCAATAAGGTGTTGACCCGCCTCTAGCATGGATGCAAGCTGCCACACGGCGTGGCATAGACCGATAAAGCTCCCGGGTGGTCTCCTGCGGTATTTCTTGCCAAATTTACTCCAATTGTCGGACTACGTCATCAACATTCCCTACCGGATGCAGTCGCCTTCCCATCATATCCCAGACATGCTCGATGGGAGAGAGATCTAGTGATCTGGCTGGCCAAGGAGGTGTTTGACAAGCTTGAATACAGTTCATAGCAACACGTACCGTATGTGGTCTGACATTGTCTTACTGAAAAATAAGCCCAGGGTACTGCGAAAGGAACGGTAGCAAAATAGATCTCAGAATGTCGTCAACGTACCGCTGTGCAGTAAGTGTACCTCTAATGACGACCAAAGAGGTCCGCATATCAAGGGAAATGGCACCCCAGACCATAACTCCTTGTTGAGGGCCCGTGTGGCGTACAATAGTGAAAGCAGGATCGACACGCTGCCCTGGGCGTCTCCAGACACGTCTTCGATGATCGTCAGGACACAGTTGGAAGCGGGATTCGTCGCTAAAGACTATACATCCCCAGTCAGCATCATTCCAGCCTGATCGAGCCAAGCACCACTGTAATCTGGCTCAACAGTGTGCAGTTATGAGTGGCAGGTGGCGTAACGGTCGGTACGAGCGTAGATTTCGCTCTCTCAGCCGTCTGTGAATGGTCATGGTGGACACTCGTGTGTGGGTCGCACGACTGATGGTTGATAACGATGAATCAGGCGCTGTGACAGCTGATCTGACAGTCACTCTGTCCTCGCGGTCTGTTGTGGCCCTACGTCGACCGCTACCATCATGACGCTGAAATCTGCCATTGTCCACCCACTCTTGCCATCATCTTCTAATAGTCGCATCGCTTCGACTCACATGACGAGCGATTCTCCGATTTGCCCAACCTGCCTCTTTCAATCCAATGATACGACCTCTTTCAAACTCTGAAAGTTGCTTGCTCGTAATGAGCTCGAATCCTGAGGCGAGGTATTTTTTCAGTTGTTGAAAGGTATCCTGAATCGCAATGCAGCAAAAAATTTTAACAACATTTCAAATGCAACTCCTTATATACCTCTGCTGGAAGCGCAGTTCCGATGCGCTGGAGATCACACTATTCATTCATTGGACATCAAATTTTAATCATTTGCATATTTGGTTAAAACATTTTTGCATACAAAATTTCAAAGCAATCGGATGATTCCTTCTTGGTGCGTCGATTTTTTTTTGTTCAAGAGTGTATATAAAAAAAGGATGTGTGTATATATTTTCTATACAAATCCACCCCGTTTGATCAACCCACACCCAATTCGGTTCACTTATACTTTAGAACACTGCTGAAAACATAGGCTATTACTTTCTTATCTTCAGACCAACCTGTAGCACGTACAATCACGAAAATTGGCACATAGATAGTCCTAAAAGTGCCTCTTATTAAAGCTCCAATTTTAAAATATAAAGTTTGTTTTTTCAATAAATGGATATGGACACACACACACACACAAGTAAACACGTTCTACAGGAAACTGAAAGGATATAGTGGTTCTTATTTCTGACCCTCATTTTTCTCTATAAGCATAACTTTGTCGCAAGGAACGCCGTGGTAGTAATAATTAAAATATTTAATTAAAAAAAAATTACATTTTGTAGTAGAACACGAAAAGCCCAAACGAAAAACGCATTGCTCATTAAAGTGTGATTTTGCTATTTGAGATCTGGCCGACTAGAATTAGTGTTATTTTTTTATTTTTATAAATTTGATTTAGAATCCATTGTTTATGTATTTGAGTTAACACAGGGAAATGTGGTCATATTTGAGCATTGCTAAATTTCCATACATCATTATCAATATTTTAATGTCTTTTTTTGAATGGCTCTATTTCAGCTCAGGAAGTCGACACTGCACAATTTACATCTTTCGTTTTTCAGAATTCTGCATTTTTTCATCGGAATTTCGTTTCTGTTTGTATACGTCTTAGTATTTTGCTTAGTGCAATATACACTCAGAAACATTGAAAATAGAGCAGCAAGAAGGGAGCATCAAATTGAAATGCAATTTAATATACGTAATGATACAGATGAGAGATTCACTTGATCCCCAAATCAACACAGTTGAACAAATACAGTGTGTACACTTAGACAAATACAGTGCAACTACAACCGCCTCCTGCTGCAATACATGCCGCAACACGGTCCGGCATTGAGTTGATTAGACGTTTGATGTTGTCCTGATGTAGATGAGCCCAAAAATCTCGAACAGCCACCTCCAAATCATATACAGAGTGACACGGCGGCATCTGGCGATTCAGTTGGTCCCGCTCATGCACTAAAGGGGACATGTACGGGGAGCAGGCCGGTCATGGAAGAGTCTGAACATGACGTAGGAAGTCTTGAGCAACTCAAGTTGTATGCAGACGAGCATTATCTTGCTGGAAAATTGCCCCTGAAAGACCATTTTGGAAAGATTCCACGTGGGGTCGAAGAATGTCATCAAAATAACGCTGGCCCGTTAAGGTTCCACGTACCACAATTAGAGTGGACCGGC
Organism: Metellina segmentata; assembly: GCA_947359465.1. NCBI lineage: Eukaryota > Metazoa > Arthropoda > Arachnida > Araneae > Tetragnathidae > Metellina > Metellina segmentata. Next base: position 37,471,637 of record OX375880.1, on the reverse strand, counting down.
TATAATAGGCTATGGCCCGCATACCATTACGCCTGCTGTGCGGGCAGTGTGTCGCGCGACAGCGTGGGTGGAATTGTACTGTTCACCAGGGCGCCTCCACACCCGTACGCGGATATCATCTGTCCCCCAAAAGAACCGGGATTCATCACTAAACACCATGTTTTGCCAATCTGTGGCATTCCATGTCGCTCTGGCTTGGCACCACTGTAGACGGAGTAGCCGATGTTTTGGTTGTTAAAGGCAGTACACGAAAAGGGCGCTTGGATTGCAGATTTGCTTCCGCAAGGCGTCTGGAAATGGTTTGTGGAACAACCGGCATCCCTACATATGATTATATCGTGGAACGAGTCACGAGGGCTTGCCGCACGATCCTTAGATCCTTTCGCCTTGTCCTCTTCCTGGTCGCACCAGAACCGGTACGCAGCACGTGGGTACCATCTCGTGTCCACTGCTCCCAACATGCTCTGACGGCACACTCCGAACGATCGACCTCTCGAGTAACACGGATCGTCGACCAGCCTGCGGGTTTCATGCCGATGATGAGGCCCCTCTCAAATTCGCTTAACTGGAAGAAATGTCTTCTCGCACGTCTACCTACATTCTCGCTTACTAAAGTCCTCCTAGAGTCGGAATGTGATCGTTAAGTTTATGAATCTTCCATTATGCGTCGGTTCCACTTCCTGATTGCAGCGCCACTGCAGGGTGTGTGGTCATGCGCATTGGCCCCAAACGGATCATTTCCATGTCGGATCCCACGGTACTTATTTGCAAAGTTTCGTGATTGTACCTTTCTTCCTTCTTGGTGCGCTATTTTCAATGTTCCTGAGTGTATTATTCAGGAATTAAATATATACATTTGCATCCGAAGTAGATTGTAGCAGATATGAAAAGTTAAAATGAAGTTAAACAGTATTTTTCGTACAACTTGAATGTTTATATTTTTTTTTTGCAAGAAATGTGATTATTCTAATCCAACTAATTCCCTTTTCAAACAACATTTAACCTTTTCAACCCGAGCAACGCCGGGTTATTCAGCTAGTTAGCTATGAGACTTGGTTTCTCACATATAAAAGAGGTTTCAACTGAAATTGTATAATTCAGAAGAAAAAAGTTACCAGAGTGGAGGTGACTTCACTTCTGAAGAAAATGGACACATATGAATTCGCCCTAATGACAGTTTATTTGGAATACTATTTTATAACAAATAAATGCTACTAGTAAATCACTCCAATCGATGGAATGCGAACTATTGAAAGGATATATCTTAGTGAAGTCATTAGAAAATGTTATTAGTAATTTCATGGAAGAATTTGAAAAAGAAGTTGAAAAAGAGGGAACTGATTCATCAGGGCTATCATTTAATGTGGAAGATGGACAAACTCGTAGACAACAAAAGAGAAAAATGTTTTTGTTGAAAACAAGAAGCCGGACACATGAAATTACAATAAGAAAAATTCCATAGTCCATTCACTTTATGCCTTGTGATAACACTACGGCAGAATTATCTCAAACAACTCAGACGTTTGAAGTTGTTGTGGAGCATTTTCGAATATTTTTTATTGGGATTTATCAATAGAAGATAAAAAAGAACACGATTAAAATGTTGAAGGATTATTCCAAAAGTGACATTGATGCTTGTACCATTCTGTTTATAGAGCAAGAAATTTAAAACCCAATTGGCACTACCAAAATAATTAACAAATTTGCAAAATATAAAGCAAGACGGAAATTATGTAAATTTTTTTTTTTTAATTTATTTGACGCATTATGGTATGACATTTTTTTTATTACTTTTCTTTTTTGTTATTAATTTAATGAGTTTTCTTGAAACTTTTTTTCTTTTTTGTTAATAACTTAATAAGTTTTCTTGAAATTTTTTTTCTTCTCTAACTTGAGTTTGAGGGCCTCGAAAATTTTACCGCTTGGGGCCCCCACTTGACTTGATCCGCCACTGTGTATATGGTGTGATAAGGAATCACATAATTCCTCCAAGTGCTTTGAGGTGCACAATCTTTCATTTGAGGATTAGAAAAATTTACTAAGAAAGAAAAAGGCTTGTTTTAGTTGCTTAAAAACTGGGCATGGTGCCGTAAAGTGTAAAAGTTTTGTGAAATGTTTACTTTGCAACAAACGTCATGTAACGGTGATGTGCAGAGATCTAAAAGGTTCTAGAAGTCTCAAAAAAGAACAACCTAAACTAGCTAATGAAACGAGTACAGTCTTATTGTCTAATCAATGCTAAACATGCGAACAACTCTTCTGCAAACTATAATGGTGAAGATTGTCCACAATGAAAAAACGGAATTGGTGCGAACACTTTTTGACAGTGGATCACAGAGGTCTTACATACGGAAAGAAATAGTAAAGAGACTAGATTTAGTCCCGTTAGATCAAGAGACTTTGATTCACAATCTTTTTGGAGGAGTTGAAACTGAGTTGCAGGTGCATGGGATTTTTGATATAGAGATAAAAAGTGTGGAAAAAGAATTCAAATACAAGTTATCAGTTTTAGATAAAGATAAAATTTGTGGATACATTCCGAGGGTGAAATTCACCCATATAAGTTCCTCACTTCGGAAACATAAAATTAAAATCAATGATTCTGGTAGAGATACTGCAGAGATCGGATTGTTAATAGGTGCCGATTATTCCGGATAATTGATGAGTAATATCATGACGATCGACAAAAGCCTTATTGCTATCGAAACAAAATTGGGTTGGACATTACAAGGTCCGGTGAAGAGTCAATCTATCTTGCTTGATGCCGTCGGATTTTGCTATTTAGATCTCACAGAACTGTGGAATTTAGAAACAATTGGCATAAAAGATCTGGCAGAAGTGAGGTCAAAAGAGAATTTAGATAATGAAACCCTTAAATTCTTTCGAGAAAACGTCAAGGTAATAAATGGTAATAGGTATGAAGTCTGTTTGCCTTGAAAGGACGGTCATCAGATTCTTGGAGATAGTAAAAAAAAAAGCGGAAAAGAGGCTTTTTGCTAATGCAAGAAGACTTCAGAAAATGGGATATTTTGAAGATTACGATGATACTATAAAAAGCTGGCACGAGGAGGGCATAATTGAAATAGCTCTAAATAATGGTACGATTGGTCAGTATCTATCGCATCAAGCAGTAATCAAGAATTCCAGTTTGACTACAAAAGTTCGTCCTGTATTCGATGCATCGTTAAAGGATGAAAAAGGGAATTCCTTAAATGCTTGCCTTGCAAAGGGGCCGAATTTGATAGAAATTCTGCCAAAACTTTTGATGCAAATCCGGCAACATACCATCGGTATTACCGCCGATATAAAGAAAGCTTTCCTGCAGATTGGTTTGTCAGCTAGGGACAGAGACTTTTTGAAATTCCTATGGTGGAAAGATGCAAGCCAAAATGAAATTGTTACCTGGCACTGTCGTGTCGTGTTCGGCTTTACTTCAAATCCATTCTTCTTGGGAGCAACAATTTCCCACCACTTGGATAATGCTCCAATAGGGTTAAAAGGAACAGCGTTTAAATTGAAGAAATCTTTTTATGTCGACAATTGTATCACCAGTTTTGAAACCGAAGAAGAAGTAGTCACGTTCAAAGAAGAATCCCGGACTCTGGTGTCTTCAGGAGGGTTTGACCTTAGAGGGTGGATTGCTGCACCATTCAAAGGCATAACTTCCACTCAAAAGATCATTTCAATTATGGGACTCTCATGGGACACAGAGACTGATGAAATGTATTGCAATTTAACCTCTATGACCTTTTCTGAGAGTGTCCATACCAAAAGGTCTCTGCTGTCAGTTGCACAGAGAATCTTCGACCCTATCGGATATACTAGTCCAGCTACGTTAATCACAAACTGATTTTGCAAAAAACATGGAAGATGAAACTTTCATGGGATGAAAATCTTCCACAAGACATAGAAAGGGAGTTTCAGGCCTGGCTAAAAAAGTTGCATTTCTTGAATTATTGTAAACTTTCAAGACGACTTATGTTTGGATCCTTTGACGAATGCTCTATTACTCTACATTGTTTTAGTGATGCTAGTAAGGTATCTTATGCAGCATGCGTTTTCTTACGTGCATCTTTTGAGGGAAAAACTTCGGTACAGTTAGTATTATGTAAGTCAAGAGTAGCACCTGCCAAAGAATTAACCATTCCTAGATTAGAGTTGCTTGGAGCACTCATAGCTACTCGTTTGTATTGTCAAGTCATTGACGCTCTCAAATTGACAAGGTGACAAGCGTATTTTTGGAGTGATTCATCTGTAGTTCTGACTTGGATAAAAAGAGATTCCCACTGGAGTATTTTCGTGGCAAATCGTATCGCTGAAATTAGAGGATGCACCAAAACTGAAGATTGGCATTATGTACCGGGTTCAATCAATCCAGCAGATCTTCCACCTTGAGGGTGCGATGCCAGAAATCTACTGCATAGCAGATTGTGGGAGGGGCGACTGGCTTAAGCAAAAGCTAGATACATGGCCTATGTATGGAGTGTCAGAAGTAGATGAAGAAACAGTTACGTCAGAAAGAAGGAAAAACGTGGTTTCTAGCGTTTCCTGTATGACCCCACACTTTACAGATACATTTACTCGATTTTCTAGTTATTATAAGAATGTGAGAGTGTTAGCTTGGATCTATAGATTTTTCAATAACAGTCGTCATGAGAAGGATGCAATATTAAGATGTAAAGAGCTAATCTCGGAAGAAGTGAATTTTTCAGAAAAAAAGTTGTTACATTTGATTCAAACCGAGAGATTTCATAATACTGATGCTAAGGCTTTAAGAGGAATGCATACATTTAAGGATGACTGTGGACTAATTAGAATAAGAACTAAAGATAGTTTTAAGTGACGAAGACGAGAACTTCAAGTGTCCAATTCTATTGCCATTAAACCTTACACTAGTTCATCGCTTAATAGAACAGAACCATCGACTACTGCAACATGCAGGTACCGGAACCTTGATCTCCAACTTACGAGAAGATTATTGGATTGTCGGTGTGAGACGATTTATAAAAAGAATTTGCTCAAATGTGTTATTTGCAAAAGATTCAAAGGGAAATATATTTAGCCGCCATTCGCACCCCTACCAAAAGACCGTATAAAATATGCGGGAGTTTTTGGTACCGGTACCGGTCCTTGGATCAAATGGTACCGGGCCGCACAAGGAACATTAAATTATATCCATTTTATTTACTGTGTTGTATTTCTCTCGGGTTTATGCGGTTCTTATCTATGAAATGTCCACTCAAATTAGGAGGCGGTAAATCAGAACTTGAAAATTGTTCTGTTAGTAGAGCTTCAATTGTGATTTCTGAAATCGGTATGTCTCTATTTTCCAATTTTGACAAATATGACAACTGTTTTAATGTTGGCAGACAAAGTAGCTGCATTTAAAGCAAAACTGAAGTTGTGGGGACGGCGCGTGAACAGATGCATTTTGGACATGTTTCAGACATTAGTGGGGATTTTAGGCGAGACTGACCCTAAACATTCATTCTCCCAGTTTGTGCACGATCACCTACCTGTCTTTGCTTTTAAAAGAGCACAACAGACCCAACCACAAAAGACCCACGGACTAGTAAGGAATGAATCCGCGATCCTTTTGTCATCAAATCAGGCGAATCTATCATGTCTGTGCAAGAAGAAGGTCAACTGCTGGAGATTGCAAATGAAGGCAGCTTTAAAATTACGTTCGACAACAACTCTGCTGGTGTTCTGGATTAAAGTCATGGCGGAATTCCCTGAGATTGCCACCACAGCACTTAAATCCCTATTGCCATTTCCGACATCCTATGTGAAGCGGGGTTTTCTGTAGTGACAGCAACCAAAACAAAACAACGGTATAAACTGGACACAAGCAACACACTTGGGGTGTCATTGTCTCCTATTACCCCCAGATGAAACCGTCTCGTCGCAAAGAAATAAGCCCAGGGTTCTCATTGATTTAGCGTTTTAGTGAGATAAATGTTAAATCACTTTATATTCATTTTTTGGTGTAACTGTAATTTTATTGTGAAGGCATGTTTAAATACAATCAAATTAAACATTTAAATCAAAACCCCCAATCTAGAATATAAACAATCAACGTCCCCTACTCAGCGTGTACTCAGATCTTTAAGAAAGACAGCGGAGGAATGAATAGTTGAAACTATTTCATCCAAAATAGTGTAACTCATGTGCATATTTTTGTTCTCTTCCAGTGAACCCAAGAGCTAGCACTTTAACACCTGTCAAGTGACGACGGATATCCGGCCAGAAGAGCTCCGCAGCTGCACCCTTGTGTTCGTGCCCAACCTCCTCTCTGTAAATAAGTCAAAATTCCTGCCGGACATGAGGGGGCACGCTGTGGAGTTTCAGAAAGCAAAAATAAATGAGCATACATTAATGCAGTGAGCTAGTTTCGAGCCAACTCAAAAATATTGTTAGTTTCCAGTTTTCAAAATATTTCTACAAATACAGTATTACAAATGCATGAATCAAGTTTTGTTTTTATAAGCTTCAAGATTCCAGAAGTAAATCGACAATTTTCGCTAAATTTCGACTTCCAATTTTTACAGAATGTTTCATAACATTGTTTTCAAATTATGTCAGATCTCACATAAGTTTACGTAATTTAGATAATTTTATACCCAAGGAACACTATTAAGCAAAATTAAATATACTTGGAATATTTATACATTATAAAAAGTCACAGATTATATTACATTAGATATATATATAATCAGATCTCAAAAATACTTCAGAAGCAAACAAATATTGATATAAGAAAATTTCCTTTAAAAAATACACTATATACATAACAAATGCCAGAACAAATAATGCATTTAAACATTCAAAATGCTCATCTTAAGAAAATAATGCATAGCTTAAATTAACAAATTTGAGAGAAAAAATAATATTTAATACATCAGATGCTAAAGTAAAGGAATGTTAAATAAATACTAACCATTCAACAATTTTACATGTTTTGAGACACGAATTGCAACTAACACAAATAAATTCATGTTTGGAAAATTAATATTCATGGACATTACATTATACTCATTATGCACCACAGCAAACAATTTTTTAACTGTGCAAAACTTTGTGTCATCCAGCTATTAATATTTGAATCTTTCAAAGCCTTTTTTATTAACGGTTTTGGTATAAGCCTAAAAGACTCCCAAGCACACATTCCCAAATGAAACTTCTAAATTAATCCAAATTTGATGGGACTGTTTAGTTGAGTGGAAAGACAATAGATTTAACAGAATGAAGTACAGGGTTTTTTTTTAGGAACAAAACGCAAAATCAATTGCAATGAATGCGTGGGGCAATAATTAACTAGTTTTACTTCTGTTAATATAGATATGTTAAATAGAAATACATGTGATGCTTTTTATTTCAATTGGCTGAATAAGTAATTATACAAAAATTATATCTTGAGCAATCTGAATCACGTATGGACCATAATTATGAGGTTTCCAAGTATTAAAACTTCTAACAAATACATTTTATTTGACTGATATAAAATCAAGGCAATTTTATGAATACATATTAAACCTGTAAATTCAATTTCAAAAAGACATTACAATGGAGATGAAGTTAATTAGTGAGGTAATTTAGTTTTCAAAAGTAGTTAATGTTAGTTAGAATGTTATGCACTATGTTTGAAACATGTCTCTTGCTACAAAAAATTTTAGAATCCTGTTTATAGAAAATAATTAATATTTTGGAAAACTTATATATTGGGATCATAGTATAAAAATATATGTTTAAATAAAATTTGGTACAAGCTAAGCAATTACTGGTTCTATGAAAGAGAAACATTAATAACTGAAATTCAGAAGTTTGAAGTGAATTGGTACACTACTGGTATAAAAAGACACATTTTATCATAAAATAGGACTAGGTAAATCCTTGTCACTAACTTTATCAACGATGATTTCAATGCTATATGCAAAAGTGTTCTATAATTAGAACAGATAAAGTTAAAAAAAAAGGATTAAAAATTGCATGCATTACTCTGAAGCTACTTAAGTTCATTGTGGAACTGGTTAGTCAATAAATAGTTAATAAATACCCATTTAAAAACTAACTTAAATAAAAACTAAATATAGAATGAGTTAGATGCATATAATAGGTAAAAAAAATATCCTGAGATGAAATTTTAAAAGTATTTAACATTTTTTAATTATTAATTATTTTTACTTAATAAGGAGAGAACATATGAATAAATTATTTGATTTTTTAGTCAGATTATTTGAAAGCAATTTCAGTTTTTCTTTTACCACGAAGTCAACTGTTTTAATACTCTAAACAAAAGTTGCAGGAGATTTAAAAGTTCATATTCAGAATGATTTCCATCCGTTAAAGTTTAGAGGATAATAATCATTGAAATAAATTACATATCTGCTTTAGTATAGAAATTAGGAAAAAAAAACATTTTTGTAATTTACAGTTTCAATAAGATTTTTTTTGTGATTAATTAATTGTTTCAATAATAGCTGTACCAACATATAACTTAAAAAAAAAAACTTTTTTTTCTTTCCTTTTTTTCCTGTCAGCATCTCACTAAAACTTTAGTTACTAAATCTCAAATTTCAAAACACACATTTATTTTTAAATCACATTTCACACTTTCTTTCAATTTTGTAGACATAAATCGCATAATTTTTAATATAAATAGAGAAAGTTGAATTCTAGACTTTAAAACAAAGCACTCTAAAGACATTTAGAAAAATATATCGAACTGATTTCTAATCTGTATTTAAAATACAACACCAAATCTTCATCATGCATTGAGCTACAATTGATCGACAACTAGAAAAAGAATGCAACTTCCGAATTTTCCATTTATAAATTTCAGATAAAATGACTCTAGCACCATTTTCCGATCTTCCTTGAAATTAAAGGAGATACCAATATAACTTCTTTCTGCTCTTAGACTTGGAGTATTTTCAAAATACTTGTAGGGAATTAGTTTATGTGGCAATGACAAATAACTATAGCTATAAATTTAAAGAATTTTACACTTTCTATACTCATAAAATTTTACACAGGAGCAAAAACATTCGACAGAACAGCACAGCTGTGATTCAATTTCAAAGATCAACTTAGAACTGTAATGTAGATAATAAGCTCACAATCAGTGATAAACTACATGTGTTAGGCGATTATCTACCAACTAATTTAGTAAACCTCAACTACAGTACATTAAAAATAACAAAACATTCTTATTTTCATAAATATTGTTCCACAGTCTCTCAATTGCAAGTTACATTTTAATTCAATACATGAATAGTAATATCTACCAATTGTTTTAAAAACTAAAACGGATTTTCTATGAACATTTGGGACTCATTATGAGCAACAAATTTTTCAAAATGAAGCATATTGCACTTACTAGGAAGTATTGAAAACTCCTGGTCTTCAGGCCTAAACATAAATTGTGTACTAGAGTTATCGCTCTCCAAGTTTAATGACATATCTGAAAATTATTACGCTTTAAAGCTGCAAATCTCAACCAATTTAAATTTATTTAGCTATTTATTTCAAAGTACACATATGATTCCTTCTGTGAATAATCATTTCACGCGATCAGTATTTTATTTTCTGCTGCGCCAGGATATATTTGCTAAAGATCAACTATCCCTGATATTCGGTATATTATTACACAGACTTGTTTCATAAACACAGGAGTAAAATCATTCAGATGTATGTTTTTTATACAATAATAAAACTTTATTTCATAATACTTTTATGTCATAAATCAGATAAAATGTTTAAAATATTGTGCAAAATAAATGTAGAACGATATTACTTTTCTGATCTTCAGTGGAATGAAATATACTTACTACATGTGGTTTTTTTTGTACAAGCTAACAATCTCTATAACAAAACACATAAATCAATTTGAAGCGCATTGCATATAAAATGAGTCATTGAGCTAGTTGCTCAGGCTGATCTTAAGACAAAAAATACCCATATTATAATATGAATTATTTTAATTCTATTTTGGTGAAATGATAAAGACTAAAATCTACTCAATTCATTCGGACTCTGGCAAGTAAGCACGTCACGTGATTTCAGATGAGTCGTGTTAGATTAGGTGACAGCAGTGATTTCTAATTTGCGATACGAATAAATTCCTATGGTGCAGGCAAATGGCAACCTTTCATCTAGCAAAATTATACCTTTCTACAAGTGGAATCGTAACAGGTCACTTGCCTTCTCACCAGAGTTGCACTATATTAACAGCTATTAATAACAAAATAAATCAATAACTATTTAGACAAGCAAAAAGATATACTGAGCAAAAGAGAAAACAGCTGACGTGAAACACTTTTGAGATTTAAAATAACAACAGTATAAAAATCTAAGGACAAATATTTGTTCATATAACTGGCCATTCTTTAAATGCAAATAAAGAATTTAGGAATGTTGATAAACAATGAACGCCGCCAAACAGAATATTAGATCGCTGCAAACACATATATGCAGACGTATAAAATTTTAAGTCTTCTGGTTAATTCATATATTATTCAGATATGTAGACAGGGCAGATTTTTAACATACTTTAAAATTGCACATTGAAAACATTGTTTTAGAAGTAATTTCGGAACTTCTGCATTACGAAAAGCTCCTTGCATAAAACATATTGAATACTAACAGCATTAAAATTGTTGTTGCAGTTGCAATATTTCACTTTTATGAAAAGTTTTAAGGTTCTGAGAGAGAAAGATTTTAAAATCTTGGTGTTGAAAACATATTGCAACATTCTAACAGAATACTTCAATATGATGGAAAGTTTTAAGGAATTAACATATTTTTAAACACTGACAAATATTGATCTCGTTAGGTTTAAAATATTTTAACGCATGTCTTGCACTGTTACGTATGTAATATTTTAATACGTCTTGACTATTTCGGATATTTTGCAACTCAATTTCGCTAATCAGACACCTTCGAATTTTCTAAGAGAATTTCAAGGCAGGAAACTTGAAATTACTACTTTAAAAAGAAAGAAACAAAATTATTAAACTCTTTAAAAGTCGAAAAATTTATATTAAACTTTAATAAATAGCAGAAAATAATATGCAACTTGGTTTCATACTAGGGTACCACAACCTCCACCACAAGATAACCGTTCACAACATAAAACTTTTGTTCTGGCTAATATATTAAAGAACAAAATAAAATGCTCTAATCCAAACGACAAAAACAACCCATGTGATTTTATCTAGCAGCCGTGCTACATCATGATGCGGCGAGCATAACTAGGCGGCCGTCTTAACATAAACCAGAGGTGTCAACGTACACTGAGAGAAAACGGCGGAGAGTGGGCAATATCGACGGATGTCGTCGATTCTTTTATTCGAGAAACAAAACAAAGGGGCTTTTTTATTCGCTAGTCCAAGTTTCTAACTTCGTGATCGTTGAAGATAGAGTGAAAATTTCAACGGATATAAAATCAGCGTAAAATTCTACACCAGATCAATACCAAAAACAGATTTATTATTCAATTGTTTACCATTTGACTATTTAATTATGTCTTTAATAATTAATTATTTATTTAAAGAAAATCACATTTAAGGTATCGATTTGGTGGAAAATGGTCCGCAGATTTCAAATCCGTTAAAATGTTTAGTCTATCTTTAACGATCCCGATTTTACAAAAACGAAGTAAACAATGCCAGTCAAAAAGTTTTGTTTGTTTTGCTTTCTCTGCTCTAATTATTTGGCGCAGGAAATAAAATGTTGCACCCACAATTGAAAAAACGTTCCACGACTGTTTGAGACTGCTATCACAGCTACATTACGTCTCCTAGACAACGGCTCCGCTTTCTTAGGGAACCGTAGCTTTAACAACGTATTAGTGAAGTCATCTACAGATACATTACGGCTGCTAGTTTCTTAGGAAACCGTAGATATACAAACATTCAAACTTTACATGTGTGAAGTAGACAACACCTCGGTTTTACGGTACAGTGTCATCTAGTTTCAAATACCGGACTAGTTTCAGGATCCAGATGTTTTAGTATGGTGAAAATTAAATCATATCAGAAAATTAATCTTTTCATCAAAATCATCCTTTACATAAATGAACACTTATCTAGTTCTGCTTTCCATTTTAATTGCGAATGATGCAATGAAACAAATTGACACCAAAAAACCGGTACTTACAGGGATGGTAATGTCGAAGCAATTATGAAATAGTAGCACAAATTCTTAAAAATAGTCGCAAAAGGTCTTTCTTTGCACTTAGTCTATTAATCTCTTAGTCGTTTTAGTCTCTTAATCGTAGCAAAAGTCTTTTAGTCGCACGGTTACAAAACGAATCGTCCGAAACACAATACCTGCAAATTTAGTGTAAAACAGATGTTAAAAATCTTGCTAAGAAATTCAAATTTTGATTAAAAACTTAAAATTTTTTTATTAGGTTTTCAAGACAATATAGCAACTTGAGTCTATTTTTCTCTTTCATCCTTCCCAGTGCCAAGACTCTGAAATTGCTTTCCATTCGAAATCTTTCTCGCAAAAGAAAAATTAGAAGCATATTTTTTCCCATTCGCTATTAGTAAAAAAAAAAATAATAATAAAAAAAAAGAGACATAATTTTTGTTGAAAAAAAAGTTGCCTAAATGTTATAATGGACATGGAAACTACTTTGATAAAAAAAAGTTACACCAAGTCTCCAAGGTAGAAATTTAGTAGCAAAAACTCGCCCTGTATTTCAATTCAGGATATGCAGGGAAGTAAGACAAGATTTTGAAGTTCAGTCTAAGTGTTAAAGACTGGTATAACACTGGAAAGTTTCTTTTCACGAGCTATTAATCTTCCCTCTTAGGAATTTGAATGTAAATAAACTTCCTTACAGTAAATACAAAAAATAGGCATGATATTACCTCTTTAAAGGAGCTTCTTTGCCTCAGTTATTAGTTGGTTGAAGATACAGGATGAACTATAGGCACCCATTCAGCAGCTGCATCCCATAAGGCTAGAAAACGATCAAATTCCTCTGCAAGGGTAAAGGATCAGTGAACATATTACTCCAGTCAATATGGCTTGAGTTTCGAAATAAAAAGGATGAACAATCAAACATATTAAATTTAAAGTCCTAAATAACCTAAAATAAATTTTTCTATGTTAAATTTATTTTGCATGTATTTTAAATTATTTTAGCATTTCTATTTTAAGTACATTAATTTACATTTGTTTTGAATATTATCATTTAACAGGGCCTGTATTTTGTTGAACCAAAAATGAATAAAAGTAACCTTATAAAACAACTAAAAATTTAATGGCCGAACGTTTGATAAGCAAAAGATTTTTTTTATTCATGATTAATGGTTATTAAATAAATCTGTTAATAAAACTTGGTTCTGCACTCACACAAATATATGCTTGCATTTATGCTTAAGAATTTTTTTTCATCAGTGTTTTTCACAAGTACCTCAATAAGTAAGTATTACAAGTAAATTTTGTCATTCATAGTCAGGTCGGTACTAGCAATATGACAGGCTTGAATTTAACGTTTCAGAGGAGTGTTGCAAGAGTTCAATTAGGAGATGAACTTACTCCTTACAAGCGATCATTTAAAAATAGACAGTGCATTTCTGCTGCAATTCTTCTGGAATTAATCCGGATTGAATTCGAACATTTTTGCATGACACGTTTTCACAATATATTCAAAGATTTAGATAGATTATTTTTTAATTATTAGATGTATTGTTTTTGGTATATTTCATTTGTAAGAGTTTTTCCTCATTAACAACTTGATCCAAAGCCAAAATGCCATGTTTTGTTTTCATTTCCAAACACTGAGGCCCTCACACTCCTCGAATAGGTAGGTATGTAATTAATGTAAAACTGGAGCTACACGACGGACTATTGGCAACAGTCCAGAATCAAACCCGAGAGAAAATCACATTCTTCAGGTGGTAATGATCATTGCTGTACTCGCAAAAAAAACAGAGGGTATACTATGGACGCCCGCAGATGGGAAAGCAAAACATGTACTTTCTACTTACACTTTCCACAGGGTCAAAAAAAAACACGCTCACGCACGCACATACCTGCTTATATACAGGAAATTCATAAGCCCGGGGGGTTGAAATCCCACCTCCTCACGGCGCCCATGATGGATACTCAAAGGACCGGGGAATATGTTCGAATTAATCGAAGTTCAATTTATCGAGAGTAAAAAAAACCCTCTATAATTGTATATTATACAGGTTAGGAATTGTGTAACTTCGAAGAAACTTCGTCTTAAGCAGAAATTCGAGGATTCGAATTATTGGGAGTTTATTGTATTTTTGCAAAGCAAAATATGCAGACTAGCAACGAGTGATATTCAAATTTGAAAATATCAGTATTTTAATATGTAACTATGATATAAAATAATTGCAGGAAATGCTAAGAAAAATATTTAAACACATATAAAGTACGATATAATTTTTAAAAATAAATTTTAAGGTCTACCTTTATCATTTTTATTGAAATATATTCCAAACTGCTTGACGAGAGAAATTCGTTTCTGTATCTCTTTTTATAACACATAATTTTGATCTATTGTCTACCGAAGAGCGATGGTTGACTAACCAAGAATTTACAAATTTTTTCTGGTTGAATGTGCTCTATTTGCATTAATAAACATTAGAATTTAGTCGTTTGAAATCAATAAAGATGATCATAAATTTGTTCCACTCGGCCGTGGAATATGATAATATTTCAATGGTTCTTAAAAAAGGCTTTAATTTTTCTGGAACAACTTGGGCGTTTTCATTGGTCTCTCAAACCCTGATTAGAACACATTTCATCTATACCAAAACGTCGACAAATCCTTTTTACCTCCTTTTCTCCATGGCGAATATCCCCTGTATTTATATTTTCTGGATCAAGCATGGATGTATCCTGAAAAATTTAATAATTTTCTTCATCAACATCAGAACAAAGTCTGTATTCCAGTATATCGACAATACTTTAAATGAATGGCTTTTGATTAATAGTTATAAAAGTTTTTAGAATTATGTACCATGGTGATATCTTGAAATAGAAAATTTTCTTTTGCTCTTACAGCTATCTGCGTTTTACGTGATGTTTCACGCGATGTTTTCTAGGAAAAGCAAACAGTGTAAGTAGTTTTAAAGAAAAAGCAGAGGGTATACGGCGTATACCGCCGTATAACCTCCACTATAACCCTAGTAATGATTTCACCCACCAATAAAAAAGCTTGAAAGTGTTTTTGCTTTAAAGAGGCACAAGATGGCTGATGGATTTTTCAGAAAAAAAGCTCTCTATAGAGGGTGTGTGTTGGGGTAGTTAAGTTAACATCGCACTGGAGCAACATGACTGGCTATTGGCGATAGTCTGGTATCTATCTCGAAGGGAAAGGTCTGAGGACAGCACCTCGTCATTTTGAACAAGTTAGGTGACGAGTACAACACCCAACACGGCACTCACTCTCCAAACCTTTACAAAACCCTGAAAAATTGGGAGTCACTACTGATTAGACGTGCATCTAACCCAGAGGGGTCTAACCTGTGCCGCATGCACCAAACGTGGCGCATTACATCCTTTCGCACACTTATCTTTTAAAGTAGGCGCCATAACTGAATCCATCTTTAAATTTTTAACACCAGCGTGCTCTTAGTACAATTGATACACACTTCTTACTTATCAGTTCGTCGTAGTATTTTAAAAACAAATTCATTATTGAATATGAAATTAGATTAGATTTTATCAGATCTAAATGCTTTTGACCTGATTAATTTCTAGAATTCATTACCCTGTCAACATTACACAGAGCTAAGAAGATTGGCGAAAAAAATATATATGTCGTTTCGGAACGACGTACAGATATGAACCAATATTTCTATTCAGGAAATTTATTAAAAGCAAAACGATTTGGCGATTGACTTTATTCAAATTTGTAGAATTCTCTGCAGCTCTCAATAACAAATTTAACACCAAACACTAGCGAAATCGAAACAGGCTTAAAAGCACCACCTGCGGGCTCCACTATTGCAGTCCCCCTCTCGTCCGAGAGATTCATCTCTCACAATTTTATGTTGGTGCTGCAATAAACGCGTGTCTTTTGAACTGGTGTACATTAATTAATTTAGTTTTCACTAAATGAAGCAGCTCCTACCTCTATCTCTACACAGTCTATTCTCGATCAATGACGATGAGAGATTTGGTCGTCCATATTCAAGTCTAAATGATGAAAATGTTGAGCGTGTGGTTGCAGCTACACTCTACGTTTATGAGCGGCGGCCACGACCTAAGCTATTTTTTGGCTCCCTCCTAGCAGGGAGTTGCGGTAGATTAAGGCAGTCCATCTGTCTTTACGGTTCAAAGCAAAAATGTACTGAAATAATTATTATGTTGGTGACTTTAGAAATGCGCCTATACCCCCCCCCCATAAAAAAAAATCGCCAACCCTTTGCTATCACTCATAAACGTAGACTCTATCTGTACCTGCGTGTGCAAGCGTTGGTGAGGTCCTACCTTCAATTAACGATATAAATGATTACACGTAATGTCGTTAAAGATTAGTGTGGAATTTGTTTTCACTATAATGACGGATGGTTTGAAAATTTATCCTTTGTGTCACACACCACACACTCTGACTCCTGAGCAAAAAGAACACCGAATTTACTCATGCAAAGATTTAACTGTCGTGGTCGAATCAGGATTCAAATTTTTTGCAGAACATTGCCATCAGAGATGAGATTTAGTGTCTCGAGTACGATCTAGAGACAAGACGCCGAAGTTCTGAGTGAATCAGTAGAAAAAAAAGTCGGCCGATGAAAGTTCGCGCATCGAAAACTAAAACGATGGTGATCACATTTTTGACATTCAGGGGGCATCATTCATCCAGAATTTCTTCGTCAAGGTTCCACTGTGACTGGTGCATTCTACAAAGATGTTGTGGATCGGCTTTTGAAACGAATGCGGCGTGTGACGCCTGATTTGTTGAACAGTGGAAATTGGAGCCTCTTGCACGACAATGCACCGTCTCACAAGTCCATCATTGTGCAGCAATTTTTGCTGAGAAGGCAGGTAGTGAGCATCGACTCCCCCTAGGACTTTTTTTTGTGGACAATAGTGTTGGAGAGGAGGCGTTTACTAACATTGACACTCGTTCCAAGCGTTGTATTGAATTGAAAGGAGACTACGTAGAAGTTTAATATAAAATATAAGTATATCCTCTGTGTTATGTGGTCTGTGTACGATCAGTCCTGCAATGTTTTGAGTACAATATGTTTTTAAAACCTCAATCTTTAATGTAAGAAGGTAAAGTAAGTCCTTGGATTCATATGCGAAAAAAATATGGTGTGTAAAAAGATGCCCCCCCCTGATCTAAACAGAAAATTGAACTACTCTAATAATGATTGGCAACAATGTATGTTCCTCCCAAACAGTTACATTTAATATTCAAATAATGAACTCTTAACAATTGTTGCGATTACAATTAATACATTGTTACGTATAACAATGGTTTTTCCTATGAGTGCAATCGGATGCTTTGTTTCGTCCCATTTATCGAAAAGTTTTTGAACTGCTAGCATTCAAAGAGCGACCTTGGAATATTTCATTTTTAATTTGGATCGATTTCCTGCGATTTGAATTCACTTCGTGTTTTGAAGTAATCAATTTACAACTTGTGTGTTCTCTAGAGCTGTTGGATTTCCTTGAAGATTGAAGATGATTCGACGATTTTGGAAAGGAATAAAGAATTTGTAAGTAATCTCAAGTCAGTTTCGAAAACCTTTAAAAAAAGATGATTAGGGATATTGCCAATTGCCAAAAAAATTTAGTTTTGTCTGAGCGTTTACGAGCCTAATTTAAATTTCTTAAATCAAAATATTGTCTTTGGAACAGATCGTGTTAGACTATTATTTCGTCTAGGCCATAAGGATAATTTTATGTGCCATTAGTGCAACGTTGATCATCTATTTATATTTTGGTTCATAGCTATTTTTACCTAAACTATAATTTTCTATAATTTAATTATTAAGGAGCTTTTAAAGAATATGTGCCCACACTTATGTAACAGTAGCTACTTTAACGAGGTATTAAAGTTTTTCTGTCAAATGTAAGGACCGAAATCGAAAGCCTTTTAAATTTCTTAATGCTTTTTCTCAGCTTTTTAAATTTTTGACTCTTGGTACTTAAAATGCTAAGACTTTTATTGTAATTAATGTCGAAATATTAAACGTTTTATTGTTGTTTATTATTTTATATCGGAAGACTATGTATAGAATAAGGATTTGGGGAAAAAAAATCATTTTTTGAAAATTACTGATATAAACTATGATTTTTTTTTGTTTTTCACAGCGTTAGTTTCAAAAATATTTGTAAAAAATATAAATAATTATGGTAAATGTAATCCATTGAACAACATTGTAGGTAGGCTTGGGCGATGTTCAAATTTTGACATCGTGATACATCGGCATTCTAACATCACGATATTACGATACATCGTGATGTTAACCATGCATTTTATGCATAGTAAAAAGCAAAACCTTGTTCCTACATCACTATATATATATATACATATACACATATGTATATACATATATATATATATATATACACACACACACACATATATATATATATGTGTGTGTGCATGCATAAAATTTTTTTAAAGTTCTTTTCTTTGCTATATAAAATTGTGGTAGGAAAAAAATAACAAATAAAGATCTGCGTTGTACGTTTAAGAAACACGCATGATTTAAAACAAGATTTTGCATATATATATGTGTGTGTTCCACGCACCATATATGATCAAGTAGATTCAAAAATTAGAGCTTATTTACAAAGAGAAAAACTTCTACATAAATAGAAATAAAGGGGCATTTGATTCCTGTTAGTAATGATGACGGCATATATAACCTATATTTCCACAGAAGTTCACAACAAAAAGGGATGCAAGCGGATTGATTGCAACATCAAGAAACAAGAGGGTTTTCGGAATTCAACTTAAAATGTGCAAAATCCTTTTTGTTTTAAAATTTTTTAATTGTACTGAATTTCAATTTCACACAAAAAAAATTATGGAAACAAAAGTCATCATCAGGATACAAATGATTTTTTAAGAAATTCCTCATTAATTAAAAAAAATGGAAACATCTTTAAAATTCGCAGATTTTGCAAAATTATTTTGTTTTTAAGTATTTTTAAGCAAAAAAAACCCATTAACTAATTAAAAAACGTAATATAAAGCTTACCTAGATAAATTCAGCAAACGAGTAGAATTATTTGCTCTCTCGCAGTTTGAAATTTTTAAATTTCAATCTTTATGTGTCGTCTTATTCCCTACAAATAAAAAATCAGCGCAGAAATCGCAAAATTAACTATCAAAAAAATTCTCATTAGTTAGCCTTTTATAGCGGCATCGAAAATCTAAGTACCGTGGTGGAAAATCGCACATGCACATAAATAAACATCAGAATCATTGTGTCGATCTATACCCAAATTTCCCCCAAAGACGCTAAAATAACACGCCATCATCAACGCGAAATTTCACACCGGAAAATCATGAGATACTGATTAGGCAACTCAACGTGAAAATCGCGAAACCGATGTGGCGATGTCAATACCGGTTTTTCACGATGAATCGTGATGAATCGCGCATGCGCTATGAAAACATCGAACCATCGATGCTTCGAATATCGTGACACCGGAAAACCATGATGGTGCGCTGGGATTGGTTGCGTGGCATCGTTTGAAACCGTGATGATGCCCTGGGATTGGCTGCGTGGCATCGTTTGAAACCGTGATGATGCCCTGGGATTGGTTGTGTGACATCGGGAAAAACCGATATATCACGATACATCGTCATCGGGAAAATCGCGAAACCGATATGACGATGTCGACCTCAAACCGGTTTTCCACGATGTATCGATACATCGTCCAGGCCTAATTGTAGGATACACTTAGTGGAAGGTAAATAGAAAAGGTACTTGAAAACAAATTCAAATATGCAGATGGAGCAGAAATTCTAAAATATTGAAATAATTTTTTAAGAAATTGAATTTTTATTATTGTGAATAAAAAAGTGGGTTTTTTTTGTTTGTAATGTATATTTAAAGAGTATTGAAACATTTTATTGTGTAGATGAAAACAAAAAAAATTGTCAAATAGATACTGCATCCACTTAATTTATGTAGTTATGTAAGTAGTAGTTAATAAATGTCACATTGGATAACACCCCAGATCATTGGCGACGGTCCGGGAATAATTCTCATGACAGAGTTAACGTGTTAAAGTTCTTTGGTTGGATCGAGTTTCTCAGTCCCAATCTTCCTGTTGCTAATTCGTTACTCTTCCAACTCGGCTACCGCAGCCCTTTATTGGTATGATATTTATAAAAAAGGAGCACATTTTCAAGTTTTTGTAACCAGTGCGTTAAATTAAATAATTTTAGCATAAATATTATCACAGTATTACGTTTTCTAAAAATGAATCTAATATATTTTTTTCTAAGATTACCCCTCCCCCTTTTTTTTATATCACTTTCGACCTATTTTTAATTATGTAGAACAGTGATAATAAGAAGGCGAATTGAGTAACAAGAATGAAGTTTGGGTAGGTAGATAGGAATTCAGAGTCGTACTGGAGCAACATAACGGGCAATGGGCGAAGGTTCGGATCAACCCCCGAAGGGAAAGATCCATATGAAGATTGGAAGTGACTGTTAATCAACAGGTTTTTGAATAAAAAAAGATAGCTTTAGTACACAGTTATTGTGCTATATAAGGGAAGTAAATCACATAGTTAAACATACACTACCGCATTTCTACTTCTCCAGCAATCCACCAAGAGTGCGATTATTTTGGAATAACGACTACAACGTAGTCCAATACGGGTCAATGCCAATATATGAATTTTTTACTTCTTTCAGTTTCTCCAATGATTTCGGTGACTATTATCTGAATGAAACGGACGATGTCTTGGATATTGTAAGTACAGCCTCACCTTAAATAAATCATTCCTTGTATTATAATACTTCCCGGTGTTGCTCAGGTTGAATTGCGTGTAATTCATCGTAATAATGTCATTCCTATGGGGATTTTAAATTGTTTTGAACTACTAGAACAACGATGTTTCGCGCTGCCAACTCAATTTCTGGCAGCGCCCACTCGAACTTTCGCCCAGCTATTACATCTGCGAGGGAAAGTCAAAAATTATCCGCTCTTTGTTTTTTCAATCTATTTACACATATGTAGGGTTGAACAAAAAAAGTTTGTCATATTCCCACATTGTATCCTTTTTTTTCGTTGAATTTGTCCACCGGTCCACAAGCAAGCTGCAATTGTTCCGCAGGCATTTTGTTAGAATTTTGAAAACTTCTGTCAAATCAAAAATTGACGTAAAACCCAGGTATCGGCTCAATATGTATTACATATATATAATAAAACATCAAAATAAATTCACTTACTTTATTTAAAACCAAGGCATACTTTCAGAATTTGAAATTCTGTCGATCACTTTTAAAGTTACATATTTTGTCATTGACATAAAAGATGTGTTACTCATAAAATGTTGGTGGTTATTTGGGGCGGTGTTGGAAAATTATTTTGTAGCTTGAAAAGAAAAAAGGTAAGGTGTAGAAGTGGGATCACTGATCTTTATGGTGCACTCTGCTAGCGGAGCGGCCATGATTACACTGAAGCAGAAGCAAGAGAAATGACTCTATCCAGGTTAATCTTAGGTAACGTGGCCACAGTAGTATCAAATCTAAGCACGCATGCCAGGAAGGCATTGCAACAAACTTATAGAAGTGTTATTGCGAAAGAGTGTGGATAATTTTTGACACCCTCGTATATGTTCCGTTTTTGTATTTCTGAGCAATACGTTTAAAATTTGTCGGAAAACCTTTTGAATCATCCTGTATATATTAAAGTCTGATAAAAATCAAGACTGATTAAAGTGCCTTAGTTAAAATTTTTTGATGCTTCTTCAAATTTTGTTTGGATGAAATGGGCTTTTTTGTCGTTCATATCTGTTTCTATTTCAGGTATATCTTCTTTTAATAAAACTTTCGTAAAATATTCAATATTTTTGTCAACTTTTTACGTTATTTTTGTGTAGTTTCGGGTTAGATACAATTGTTATTGGAACTGTTCTGCAAAACTTCTGGTCATCGAAATCCCAGATCATTGATATATTAAACATCATATTCTGAAGCTTAGTAGCCGAGTGAATTATGCTCTTTCGCTCTGTTCTAGAGTCTAGACTCTAGAGAGTTTCTTTAAACTTTTATCTTATTTTATTCACAGGAGAAAAACCTAGCAATTCGACCTGGTGTCAATGCATTCCTGAGCTACAAACCAAACGACATTGCGGTAAGTTTATTTCACATACAGATTATTGTAAATTATTGTCACGTTCGGTAAATGTTTCATAATGGCACTTCCAATTAGGAAAATCATCAAAAAGGACGGTAGCGTTGGTTTGCTACAAATTGTCGCAAACAGTAGCACCAACTTGGGGAAATTGTTCAAGGATGTTTTCAGAACTCTTTTTTTAACCCTTTTTTCAATGGGAGATTGTATTGCAAAGGCCATACTTATGCAAGCTGCGCCAAACACAAGAAACATAACATCAAGTAATGGAGGTAGATGTTTTAATTCATGTCGCAGTGGAGGCAACACAACTCAATTTTGGCGACGGTCCGGAAGAAAGATCTCAAGAGCAACTTCACTACATTTAGAACAATAATCAGATGACGAGGTCACACTTGAACTTGCACCCCTCTCTCCGAATTTTCACACACGCCGACCAACAGGTCTGGTGGTTAAGGTGTTAGCCTCTAGATCCGAAGGTTCCAGGTTCGAATAAAAGTCAGTATATGGAGGTTTGTAAGCGTATGGTGTAGAGACGGCTGGTTCACCTTAAATCTGTTGTGGCCGAAAGTCTTCATGTTGGATTGGAGTGGAAGATTGGAGAGTGGGGTGCCAGCTACGGTGCTACCTCGTCTTCTGACCGTGGTGTTGTCCTCCGATTTTTCCCTTTGGGGATTGATCCCGGAACAACGTAAATGGTCCGTTGTGTTGCTCTAGTACGACGTTAATTAAAATTACCTTAACAATCTTATACCCCATGACAACGTAAGGGAATTTAAAACCGCGACAGATTTAACGTGCATCAGCCCTTTTACACAATGGTCTTTGGTTGGATTTGAACTCCTAACCCTCCAGCTGCTAATCCGTTACACCACCAACCGGGCTTCCGTGGCTCCAAACATCTAGTAATATACATAGACAATAACAGACACACCAGGAAAGTTTCACTGGCACAGGAGAGAGATATGCATCCAAACAAGAACCTATTCTACGCATCTTACATCTCGCAAGTTGCTAGCCCAGCGGAAAAACCCATTGATCCACGGCGACTGCTCCAGGCTCTCGGACGCAGATAAAGTAGTCAAATGATGCAATGATGGAGATAATCTGCCGTATTTAGTTACTCGTATTATCTTTAGATTTGTCGTACTTATCCTTCCTGCGTCGAGATATTCAACCTCGATCGTATAAGTGGGTGACTCAAAGGAGTTTTAGAAGTTCCTGGTGTGAGCGTTTTGTTTATCCATCGTTAATAGTTGAATATATATAACCCTCCCGTTTGAGGGAGGCGGCCCCATTGTGAAGAAAACTATTAGGAAATAGGAAATATTTTAAGACAACACCTAGTCATTTTGAACCAGGATCGGTTAACGAGGTCAACACCCAAGCTGGCAACCCACTTCTAAAAATCCTCTCCGTGTGGACCCCGACGGAATCAACGTCCACCACGGTTATTTGTAAGATCGAGTTTCGAATTCGTAACCTCAGTTTCGAAACTACTACCCTTCAAACAGGGTGTGGCGTTTCGGGTACCACAGCAATACAATAGAGTTAGACTAGGCATATTACCTTTTAAAGTTATTTATTTCACTTAAAGGGTTTCAATTAACCAATGGGAAAACTATTTACAAAATATGTACACTGGACAATCGATGAACGAATGTTCATAAATAACAAAAGTTTCTCATCACAGTTAGTTTATGATCGGTGCTTACCCTCACAGTATAGCTCTCGAGCGCTCTATCATCCACCAATTTCCCCCGTGGCTTCTGACTCTCGTATCCCTTTTTCGTTTTTCCTGGGGAGCCTCCTCAAATTTGGAATGCTGACAGGGGGTTTTCAAATGACACCTGCCACACTCGTAGAAATGGTAACTCCACGCATGCGTATCCCCTCTTTGTTTCTTGGAACCGGTATAAAGTAATGTGTGACACCAGCAGGTGCAAGAATTCAGATTAACCAACCGACTGTCCGACAGATTTACTGACTTTCTGGTCTGAATTATTTCAAAATGTAACGCACGTGGTCTTTTTTTTTTGGTGTGTGGGGGGGGAAGGGTCGTCTGCTCCCTTCTGGAGTAATGTCCATGATGATCTGTGTGTCGATATCGTCTTTTTTTCCCAGACTTCACGAGGGATACTGTGGCACTAAATTTCTAATGTGTTCCAGATCATTTGGTTGGTTATTTTGGGGGTTTTATGGTGAGAAGTTCATATTTGGCCATGATGCTCCAGACACAAGACATACAACACCAAGTAATAGACACACAGACACAATGAAACTTTTACTGACATTGAAAATAGAAATACAGCCAGTGAGCAACGCAGATCATATGCATATTAAAACAAACACGTGAAAAGGGGAGTCATGAGTCAGTGGTTGTGTCCACTGTGCTGGCTAAGGCCAGTTGCACACATCCGGTTTTTCAACGTGCGGCACCAAAGCCCAACTATGTACACATCACCGTGAAATGACGCACGTACTGATTTCACGCCATTTGCGATTCATATTCTATCGGTGAAAACGTGTTTATTTCGCTTACTTGGTGTACACAAAGTATAATTTGAAACAAAATAGAAGTTACTAGATACAACCATTTGTTTATTATTATTTATATTCCCCCCCCCATTTATTAATGAAAACAAACAACTTCACAACAGAGAAGCGTGTGCGGCAATCTGCGGCGCCGTGGGGAATTGCGGTACAAATTCACACAAGTGGGACGTGCGGCGCCGTTGGCATGTGTACACTACTCCATTGGATCTAATGCATCTCAGAACGCAGTTGCGTTGCGGCAGCGGCACCGCACGATGAAAAACAGGATGTGTGCACCGGGCCTAAGTCGATCTGCTACAGAGAAAACACCCATATCTTACAACCAATAACACACGCGCTCAGCTTGAAAAATCTGGGAAATTTCAGGAAAAATTTCCAAATTTCAAAAATATCGTGGAAATATTGATAATTTAAACGGCAGCTATTACGTACGTACATTAGGTACGTTTGTTCCATTTAGAGATGCGCGATTAAGAGTAATTTTGGGAATCGAAAAAATCGTATTCGCCAAAACTGTTATTATAATAAAGTTTACTGGCGAAATAATTTTTGAACACCGCGAAAACGCTCACGTCTCGTCAACGTGAGGCCGGCGATACAACTTGCGGTACACAATTTTAAATTCGTGTGAATCCTGATGTCGTTTTTGTGTGTTAAATTAATATTTGTTGATTGCAATTACATTTTTGTTGAATTTTTTATTAATATTTGCATTTGTTTTCGATGTATACTATGGTAATAAAGGGTCATATATAATAAATTCGTAATCGAAATATTTTGTATTTTTTCTCTCCAGTTTTTCAATTGCTATTGCAAGAGTTCCATTAAGGGTTCAACCCTTACAATAACAATTAAATTATCTGAAAAGAAAAGAAACCAAATATTTGTGGAGAATTTTCCTTTCATCCCATCTTACACAAAATAATAAAAAATAATGTGTGGATAATGTATATCGATACCAGTGACGGATCGGAACATTATTAAGGGAATAGTTAAATCAGAGAAATTTTTGTGACAGTATCAGGGAAATATCAGATAACTTTTGTTCGAGGATTTAGTTGCAACCCTGAACAAGACAAAATATGATGAAAAAAAAAGAACGTCTAAATTTCGGTTCCCGACATAAAAATCGGGCAATGCAACCTGAAGCACATTGTGTGCTATTTTCTGAATACGTGCGTAAACTCATTGTGATTCATTATTTTACAGGACCAAATTACACTGGCGGACTGGAAGGCCTTTAACGGTGTCACACGTGAGGTAAGAGAACATCCTTCGAATCTTCGCTACACCGATTTTTGCTTCGTTGACTGGTAGCATATTAAGTGTCCCCTCAATGTTGTAAATCTAGAGTGCTTGTACTCCTCACTTATCCGTCAACCTTCAACCTGACATATCGCATCCCGGCAAGAAAAGTGACACAGGCCAAAATATAAAATTTGTGATGCTGTGTCATTGAAAATTATGTATGATGTGCCCCATTGTTATATTGCTATTCTATAGAATCGAATAGAAGTTACGACCATAGATACTTACCTTAAATTAAAAGAAGCTTATCCTATTTAAATATTTGTTTCCTTTAAGTTGATGTTTCACAAATTCTGCGATTTTGTGTTGCTTCTTTTTTCTTGCCGGGATGCGATATGTCGGGAGGTTAAGGGGTCACCTGAGGTGACAAAAATGACAAAAAGCATCCACTTCTAAATAAACTTACCCCAGAGCATTTCTTTAACCCCCAAACGGATTGAACGTGATATCTCATCCATCACGTATTAGTATTGTGGGTATTTTATATTAACATCGCACTTGAGCAACACAACAGGCTCATGGTGACGGTTCGGAACCAACACCTGAAGGGAAATATCCGAGGACAACACCACGCCATTTTGACCAACGGGGTCAATGACGAGGTCACACCTGAACTTGCACCCCAGTCTCCCAATTTCCACACCACGCCAAAGTGAGGCTAAAACAAATTTAACATTCACAAGCCCCCTCTATACACGGCGTCTTTGGTTCATTCGAACTTGCAACCCTCGGGATTCTAGTCCGTTGCTCTTTCGACGGGGCTAATTTGGCCCTCATTTATCAGGATTTGGCGTTTTTTTTTATGAAGACAAGGTCACGATCTGATCGGTTTTTTTAGCAACGATATATCCCTTCCAACGAAATGTCATCAATTTTGTTAATGAGAAGATACATCGCCGAGACAACCACCAATAGTGTTAATGGATACGAAATTTGAGAATTCTATTCGAAGCGATATTTTTGCAACACTACTTGACTATAGTTACTTCTAAGCGGTCGGCTCAAAGTCTGTCCCTCTCCGGAATGCACCCCCTCGTTATCTGACCGTGGTTAAAAATTACAATGGGTTGTCCACAAATCATTACCTTTGGGTTAGATCCCTGGTGACCGTCGTCAATAGCCCGTTGTTTTGCTCCAGTTCGACGTTAATTAAAATACCTACCCACCGGAATATGTTCACCACCATCAGGATCAAAAATGATCGTTTGGTCCTGGGTAATTTTTTTGCTAGGCAAACAGCCATTAACGTCACACTGTAGCAACAGTTGTTAGAGACGATCCGCTGTTCATCCAGAAGAGAAATATCCCAGGACAACACCTCGTAATTTTGAAATACAAGCATACGGCGAGGTCGACACTTGAGCTGGCACCCCACTACCGAAACTTCCATGCTACTCCAGATTAAGCAACGACAGATTTAATTTACCCGAGCTCCCGTCGGACTTAATGTTCCGCGGACCATCAATTGCGTTCGTATTGCTACCCTTGTTAATTCAGTTTCCGAAGCTTTTGCAATATTGATTATTATTCAGACTAAGGTTTTTTTAGTACTTGCACTGTCTTCGTTTTTTAATAAAATGTGTTTCCGATGTTTCAGGAGGTAAAACACTTCTTGGAGAAAGATTTTCAACCCATTCCTAACATCTCCAAGATGCTGAAAGGATTTACTTTTGTGAGTAGATTTTCAGACAGTTCTTTCCAAACTTTTTTAGTTTAACGACTCTGTACCTGAACTCAATTTTATTGTATATGAAATTATATTCTTTTGCATATTTCCTTCGAGTGTGTATATTATTGCGAATGGTGAAACCACTAATATTAATATTAGTGACTTTCTGTGTTAAATGAATACGTATACAGGAAACAGATATGTAACCTCATTTGTCTAATGCAGTGGTAGGCAACATCATTATTCCAAAAGATCCAAAAATGAGCAGATAACGATTAAAATATCTTTAGAGAGATACATTTTTTTTCAAGAACTATGTTTCTAGGAGTCGGTATAAACTAGCTACTAGCGTTAAATAAAAATCAAGATATCATAATAAAAATAGTCTTATTTATTGAAAAAACATAATTGTTTTACATTAAAATAAAATATGACAAAACACGTATTTAATGTGAACATTGCATTTCCTTGGAAAGTTTGTATAATTCATATTTGTATGTCGTTCTTTTTTATTTCAAGAATGATTCCATGTTCTCTTCAATAAGACGATTTCTCAATTTATTTTTGATACGTTCATGCTTGAAAAAGATTATTTGCATGAATTGATTATTGCTAGTTGTTTTAATTGATCATACGAGTCAGGAAAACTATTCCATGCATTGAAAATTATCTCTCATGTCTTCTATCTCCAGGTCTTTCAAAACAGGCCACTTTTCTGTTACCTAAGATCACATTTATTTATTTGTTAATTTTTCCATATCAGTATTATGGCATTGAAACTTCGAGATCCGTAAGTACTTGTTTTTTCACCCCAGTAATTGTGCAAATGTCAATATTAAAACGAGAAAATTTCAATTCTGTTGCGTCAACCCTGAGAGGTTTTTTAACAAAAGCCAACGTCGCTATGCAATTTTTGAATTCCTGAAACCTTCGTAGAATATCTTCATATTTAAAATTGTTGTTCTGAAATAGAAAATGTCAATTACCGAGTTATTTTCATGGCAGTGTTTCAGCAGTCTTGGAAAAAGATTGAAGGTTCTCTTTTAAAATCTTCAGCAAAAAGAGATTATTTGTTTTCAAATAAAATGACTTCTTCCAGTATCAAAAAAATTGTGTTTCCTTTCACCTGTAGTTTACGATTAGGATTATGTAAATAAGACGTAACGTTTATCATGAAATAAAATTTTTGGATCCACTGATCATCCGTTAGTTCAGGATAGACAACATCCTTCATAAGTAAAAATGCTTTAATTTTATATAATAAGGAAGCGAAATGTTTTTCCCATTTGCTCTTGAAAGTCAACGTACTTTATTATGCAGAGAATTAATCTGCGTGTACATTCTCTATTTCAACTAAAAATTACTTAAAAGTGCGATGATAAAAGAGCTTTAGCTACAATTGCATTGACAATCTTAATCACTAATTCCGTAACATTGCACATTTCTGGAAATGTATGTGCACAAAGTTCTTCTTGATGAATGATGCAATGGTAAATAGGTATCTCGTGATTAACTTTTTCTTTCGAAATAGAAATAAAACTTTTTCTCACTCCAGTCATACTTTTTGCCACATCTGTTTAAATTGAAAAAATGTCATCGAATGGATTATAATGTGTCTCCATTTTTTGCAATATTCAGCATTTGAAATATCCTCACCACGTGATGAACTTTCACCTAAAATTTCTTGAGGCCCGAAAACGAAATAAATCGAACAGAGTCGATTCGTAGCCATTAGTTGTCTATGAGTCTTAACGCTATTTGTATCGTTCTCTATGCTTTTCTGATGCCATGTCTCTTAATAATTATTAATTGTCTTGTAGAACTTGGAGTAACACTCTTATTTCTTCATTACAAGTCATAACATATTCAAATTAAATTTAATATTTAATCTAATTGCATTTGTAACCAACCAAGTGGTTTCGACGAGATTTCTCGTCCATCAAAACTTAATACATTTTGATAACGACGAGATATCTCGTCCTCAAGACATCGCCGAATTTTTGATAAAAGACACGATCAGGTTCTGCTCGGTTTTCTAATGAAGAAATATCTCATCACTCAAGATCTGCTAATGTTTTTGCTAGTAACGAGATATCTCGTCAACCATTAGGAAGGTTAATAAGTGTATCACTTTGTTTACATGAACAATTTAGCTATTATTTAACTATTATTATTATTTATTATTACACTATATTAGTTACTAAAATATATATTTAATTTTATAGTTTAACTTATTATTCAAAAACTTTTAAAAGCGTTAGCTAATGCCACGGGAAATTTAACGTGCACCAGCCCCGGTGGTCTTTTGTTGGATGGAGTTTGGAAATCGCAACCTTGCAGTTGCTGCTTCGTACTGGGCAACCGCGGCCCCTCAGTTATTAAGAACTTCGAATAAAATTTAAATGAAGATAGACTGTTGCGTATCTAATTTTCGGGCTGCGAGTTCGAAACCAACCAAAGACCATCGTGTACAAAGGGAGATAGTGCAAGTTAAATCTGTCGTGGCATCAAATGTTCTCCGCTTTGAGGTGTGGAAATTTGGAGAGTCCGTTGCCATATCAGGTGTGATCTCGCATTCTGACCTGATTTAAAACGACGTGGTGTTGTGTAGGATTTTTACCTTCGAGATTGATCGGGAACCGTCGGCAATACCGCGTTGTGTTGCTCCAGTTTGACGTTAATTACGATGCCTGCCTACCATATAATTATTGAAAACATTTTCCATCAAATGTTGTTATAAACTTTTGACAACGGCTACAAATATAACAATTGCGATTCTTATAACTTTCGAGGTACAACGGCTTTAACGGTCGTAGTCTAGATTATTTCGTAGCGCGTTCCTTATAACTTCCTACGTACAACTCATGTACTGGCAGTTGACTAAATTCTTTCTTGGCGCAATACTGGTACAATTGCTGTACCAGCCGTAGTCTAAAGGTTGAAGGTACAACTGATGTTCTGGCCATTGTCTCAATTCTTTCATGACAAGATCATAGTACAACTGCTGTACCAACTTTAGTCTAAAGGTTAAAAGTTTAACTGATGTACTGGTCAGTAATAAATTCTTTCGTGACGCGATCATAGTACAACTTGTACTGCCCGTAGTCTAAAGGTTAAATTTATTGTACTGTTAACATTAACCGAATTACTAAGTTGTGGTTTGTTTTATAAAGCATTTGTACCAATAGAGAGAGAATCCGTTTGAATAACTTTTTTCCTTATTCAACAGGTGAGAACCTGGGTTCGGGAAACCGTACTCAGCGCTCCAACCGTAGAGCTCAGAGCCTCAGTGGTGGAAAACTTCATCTTGCTCGCATGGAGACTCTACAAGCTGAACAACAGCCATTCAGCAAAGGCTGTGGTGGAGGGTTTGCAGTTCGAACCCATCCTGCGTCTTGCTTCAACATGGAAGGTAACTATCTTGCCAGACTAGAGCATATTTCTCAAACTGTTTTATGGTCCGCGGGTAGGTACGTAAGTAAATGAATTAGCGTCTCACTTGAGCAAAACACCGGGCTATAGTGTTGACGATCTGGAATAATATTCGAGGAACACGACGCCATTTTAAACCACGGTCAGATGACGAGGTTACACCCGAGCTGGTACCCCACCACGCCAACGTGAGGATATTTGTGGTCACAACGGATTCACGCGCACCGGCCCCTTAGTACACGCCAGTCTTTGGTCGGATTCGAACCCGCAATCTTCCGGAAGCTAATCCGTTAATCTTCCATCCGGATTACCGTGGAATTGTGCTGCCAATTTGTTCTCGTTTCGTTTGCATCCTTAAATTTCCATAGTCAACTAAATGGTAAAGGTGTTAGTTAGCCTCTTAATCCAAAGGTTCCTGCATCGAATCCGGTTCAGTGCATGAATATTTGCAATCGTAAGATGTAGAGGATACTGTTGCACCTTAAATCTGTCGTGATCAAAAGTCCTCAAGTTGGGTTGATGTGACAATTTGGAGAGTGGGGTGCCAGCTCAGGTGTTGACTCATCATGTGACAGTGATTCAAAATGACGTGGTGTCCTCGGCTCTTTCCATTAGAGGATTGGTCTCGGATCGTCGTCAACAGCCTTTTGTGTCGCTCTAGTACGACGTTATATAAAATTTCCTTACCGTACCTGTCTAGTATATAGCCGACGCCACATAAATTCAATTGGAATAAGACTAAATGTTGGTGGAAGTGCCTCTGTGTGGTTTATTGCGCCATTTTGCACCACTCAAAAGACGCGCAGCAGTTTGAGTATAATGTTTTCCTTCCCGGCATGAACGAAGGCTACACAACCATTTCGGCTTCGATGTTTTTATTTCATTAGGTCGTAATTCGAACACACTTTTTCTTTGTGAACAATATTTTTTCTCAAAGAAATGGCATCTCCTGGCAAATCCGAAAACAAGATATCCACTGCACTAACAAAGGAATTAGCTAATATATCGCCAAAAAACAAATCTGGTATATAGAGTGTGTTCAAGAACTTTTCAGAAAAATTGAAGGGGCACAGTACTCATCAAAACGACCAATATTTACAGTGGAACATATGGTCTCTATCCACTCAGACAAAAGCGTAAAGTAAATTATCCCCGTTGAAGTTTCAAGAGTGAAAAAAGAGATGTAACGAAATCGTAAGTTGCACAAGCTCGCGCTGATCAGCGAAAGACTCAAATGAGATGATCAAAGCGACGTCCAGGGGTTTCACTGAACACCTGCAAAGGAAAAATTGGCGCACCCTCAAGTAGATTCCTGGTGTCGTATTCATCTTGGCTGCTGTAACAAGGATTCTGGCGACAAAATCTTCCACAGATTGTGCAGTTGTCTCGTACACCAATGATTCCACATGGCCCTACAGGAATTCCAGCGGATTTAGGTCCGGTGAGCGCGGAGGCCAAGTTACAGGCACACCATGCCTTATCCACCGTATTTACTGTGATATTATGGAGAAGCACTGCTTCTCTGGCAGAGCAGAATTGGCGCGGAGGCCAAGTTACAGGCACACCATGCCTTATCCACCGTATTTACTGTGATATTATGGAGAAGCACTGATTCTCTGGCAGAGCAGAATTGGCGTCAGAAGTGAGGACTTGAGATGGTTGGACGACAGTAGATTCCATTGTAAATATGGGTCGTCTTGACTTGTAGTATGACCCCTTCAATTTTTTCTAAACTGTTTACGAACACCCTGTATAGCAATAACTAATGCAAAGAATGCCCCAAATTAGCACCTGTAATTTATTAGTATTTAATCATTATAATTCTTTATACTACAACGGAAAAGCCTTTACCCTAACCTTTCGTGTCTTTGAAATAATATCGACGATATGCTGATTAACTGATTTAACTGACGCGTTTCCTTTCTTTCCAGAAAGTGTCCTGCAAAATAAAAAGACACCACAAGCAACTCGTAGGGGTCTACTCCTTTACCAAGCAGATCGAATACAAGATGTGGATAAACTGGGATGTTTACGGTCCGACATGTATCCCTGACATCGGTAGGTAACAATATATCGCAAAAGATCTTTGAATGTATTTTTGTCCCAGCAAGCAGCATCGAACGAACCGATTGATACACAACGTCTTTCATTAAACTGAAAGAATTGGTAGGTAACGTCGTGGACACAAACCGTAGTTTCGTCGCGAATACTTGAGACTGATATTGTATTGTGGAATGAATGAAGGAGGCATGGGGAGTTTCAACAATTACTTGGTTTATATAGTCACCAATCAATTTATAGTTTGTACGATTAAAATTCAGTTTTTATATCAATATTGAAGGATTTATTTATTCATTAAAGGCCTGATAATGTGTAGCACAGATTGGAAACTTTCGAATACCACAACTTACTCAATCCTCTCTCCAAGCAATAAAAAATTACACTAGCCAAGAGCTCGTCCAGCACTATAGAATTGCGACATATTGCCATTTTTCAAAAGGGTACCATACCCTTCCGCCATAAAACTAAGTCCAACCAAAAAAAAAGCCTGCTCTTTTTTTATTTTGCTTCGTAAAATGTGTGAAGTTCTCACTGTAAAGCGAGGCAACTTAAAAGTATCTTCTTAACCCTTTGAAAAGCCTAGACACACAGCCCCACAACATTGCAATCTGCGTTCTTCCCTGCATGACTTCTAAGCAATTTTGACCTTCTTGATCAATATAATTTGCCCACCGTATTCTATTGCAGAACGGGCCGACTGAATCTTTCCTAAAAATTCTATTCCATGGAACAATACAATCGATCCAAATAATTATTTTCTGAGGAAAGGACTAATATAATATTTTTCTCAAGGTTAATAGAATCCATGGATTCTAAAGAAATATGTGATTGCTTAGTCTTTAAAATATTGTAGTTAAATAGCAACACTACACTACGTGCAAATTTGGGAGGGTTAACATTTATTTGAAAAGGGACTTGGTCTTTGGTAGTAAAGACTGTTTTGTAAAAGCGATCATTGTTGCAACGAGGAACTAATCTACAGCAGTTTTTCTTTATTTCAGATCAAGTGTTCAAATAAATAGTAGACGAAATCAGCATTGATTTCTATAGCTATTTCATCGAGTACCTTCAAACATCGAAATACGTTAAAAATTATTGCATTAATTTCTTTTAAACAAAAAATACTTTCAAGTTTCTGACAAAAAGTGATGTCAATGAGGATTTGATTCAGTTTTGAGGAAAAATTACATTTTTAAGGGCTTAGTGTTACATAGTAAGCATTTGATAGTCAACTAGCCAGACCCGCACATAACACATGTGCGCTTAACTTTCTTAATTGCATTTTAATTTCTTGCATTTCATACCTCATTTCAAAATATTGATGGCGAATACATTATCCATATTCACATAAAGGTATTTTTTGTTTCTATATTAAGTACAATTATTTGAAATATTACAATGATTTTTCGCCAACCGCAAGCTTGCCACCTCGAATCGCCAAAGCATGTGGTACCATTTTCTTAAAATTCCATTCGCCATTTGTGTTCTTTCGAATGCTTCTGCTTGAGGCAAACGAAGTTTAAAAAAATAACTCTTATGATTTTATGATACAAGACCGGTTGGAGAAATGTATACTCGGCGGATGGTAAATGGAATTTTAAAAAATGGCTCTGGATATTCAGATTACAAAGACGTTCAAAATGAAAGCTTGCTTATAATCACCTGATATAAACTCAGAAACGGAACATGTAAAATCAAAATTTCTTACATTGAAAAATTACGTAACAATCACAGTTTTTCTAAACATCTTCCAACAAGTTTAATTAAATACGTTTCTTAAACCAATTTCACCAAACGTAATATATATAGGAGAACAAAATGTAAAGCAAAACAGAAAGTATTTTCCGCCATTGATTCTGCGTTAATCCAACTGTTTTACAATTTTTTTAAATGGACCAAAAAACAACAGAGAACCGAGAACGCCTTTTGTTTGCCCAAAAAACATCAAAACAAACAAGGCCTTTATTAAAAACTATATCTGACAAAACACCGACTGCTCTGAGTACCATGAACTTTTGAAAACTAACACCTCCCCTTTCCACTGAATGTTCTTCCAAAACAGAATTTCAATTCCAGATAAAGATAACATCAAAATTGAGGAAAGTTATATAATTGGGTGTTATTCAATAAATATTAAAATGAAAATAAATAGAAGAAACAGTCTCTAACTTGCACGATACAACAGGTAATGGTGCCACAGTACGTTGGAAGAGTAAAGGTGCGTATACATTTGGAAGCCGCTCGTGAACCGTTCGTTGAAATTATTTCCACAACCAGTTTCCAGCTATCCATGAGAAAGGAAGGAACCTACCGCGAACCACCAGACCTTCATTTGTCAGCAGCTACCCTTGATGACGATGGAGCCTGGAGGTTCGCAAACATAAATAAAAGCAACGAACTACTCACGACGTTGTCCAAATCTGAACCGAGAACGACTTTGTGTTCGTCGAAAAACCGACAGGATGCGGATAGCCACAAGCGGTTCACGATCCGCATGTGTGGTGCACAAAACCCCGTCCTAATCATGACAACTAGAGGATCGAAAACGGTTCGGCTCTCAAATGTATACGCGGCCTAACGGATCAGCAATCGTAGGGTTGTGAACTTGAATCCAACCAACGACCCTCGCGTAACTAGGAGGGGCGGGTGCACTTTAAATCCACCGTGTCCTCAAATGTTCTCACGTTTGCGTTGTTTGAAGGTTTGGGAGAGTAATGTTTCAGCTCAGGTGTGACATTGGTTCAGATTTACGTGGTGCTGTCCTCGCATCTTCCCCTTTAGGTTTCCTCCCATACCGTCACAAACACCCTGTTGTGGTGTTCCAGTGCGACGTCAATTAAATACCTACCAACCAATACGTAATGTTAATTCATCTCTACGTCACAAAGGAGCAACACAACGGGCTGTTGGCGACGGTCCTCGATCAAACCCAAAGAGAAAGATCCTAGGTAGGAGAAGAAGTAATTTTACAGCAGGGTCAAATGTCGAGGTCGAAACCCGGGCTCGCTCAAAAGAGACAAAACTTTATTGTTTTAAAACAGGCGCCTCTACTAAACGTACTTATTTATACTTTTTCAGGTAACATCGTTGAATTACCAGATATACAGGAATATCTAATCAACATAAATTACACGGCGGCGTATATGACAAGTTTCGACAACTATGCTTTGAGGTGAGTGCACATTGTGCAAGATCTTTTCTAGAATAATCAAAACACAAAGATGACAGCCATTCCAGATTTTCGAAACACGGCTGCCTCAGCCAAACTGGTGTAAGCCGCAGCTACATTACTACACTAATATAGGAGGCACAAAAATAAACGTTTCATCCCATGTAGTGCATAAGAAGTATGTATGATCCCATGTAGTGCATACTTCGAAAACCAACACCACGGGTAACACAACTATGGCCTCGTCATTGTCAAATGCTGCCAAATTCGAATTGCGAAAAGATCCAATAGGCGTGACGTCACATTC
This sequence comes from Metellina segmentata, assembly GCA_947359465.1. Taxonomy (NCBI): domain Eukaryota; kingdom Metazoa; phylum Arthropoda; class Arachnida; order Araneae; family Tetragnathidae; genus Metellina; species Metellina segmentata. The sequence goes on along the minus strand of OX375880.1, from coordinate 37,434,801 downwards.
TCTTGCGAAAATATAAATATTTTACTGAAAAATTATTTATTAAAAGAAAATCAAACGTATAAAGTATCTTTCGGGTGTAAAATTATACGCAGATTTTCAATCAATCTTTAATGATCCCGAATTTACAAAAAAAAGAACTTAACAATAACAGCCACAAATTTTTTTTTTTGATTTGCTTTCCTTCGCTGGAATCTTTTGAGCGCCAAAAATGGAACCTGTGATTTTTCGAACACAATCGAGATAAATTTATATATCTACCATAATTTATAGCTTACATTTTCTTTACAATGAATAAGTTATATATAGTGAGACAAATTTTTCCATTAATCCTCTGCCAATGGTGCAGTGCTGCTTGGTCCTTTCCTTATGTATTTAATTGGTCCTTTATTTTAAATAGAATCTTTTTGAAATATTCTGAAGCTCTTTTCTTTAGAATGGAAACATATGGGAAGATTTTATTAGTCAAGTCCTAAGATAAGAATATATTCCCTTGGAAATATTCTATTTCTTCTTACCTTGAAATATGTTCCTTTGGGAGGATTTCATTGGTCCTTTCCTTAGATCAGATACTTTTGAAATATTAGGCTGATCCTTTCCTTAGACAGATTTTACTGCTTATTTCCACCTGAAAGAATAAATTGGTGTCCCTTGGAAAATTTTCTCGCAACGCTATAGCTCTACTCTTTCAATTGAGCTAACGAGGCCCATTACATAAGAGAGAGCATAATTACTTTCGGAATATTTTCATAATTCCATTTAATGAACTTTATATTTAACGAGCTTTCATCACTTTGGATGTTTTGATAAAAACGAACATCGACAGTAGTAGTTTCTTGTCAATATCAGTAATGCTAACATTTATGTAACCCATTGTCGATTCCCTAATATTTTACGTATTCTTTTCGTGGACACTCTTTTGCATCTTGATATGAACGGGAAAGTCTACACGTCAATGATAATGTAAAATAATATTCATATTCAAACTTCTCAATAACACATTTTGGTGCCCTTAATATTCTATGTGACTTATTCTTTATTCTTTTTTCAGTCTGAGCTTGAGCATCGAACCGGAACAATAGCTGCCATATATATTTTTTGAGTACAGAAAAGAGCCTACAATAGCCATCAAATAAACACTCCTCCAAATCATTTGAAATAAAATTTGAAAAGTAATTCCACTTCAAACCTGAGGTTTAAGACCGCCAACCTCCAACCATTCCGGTAAGGATTTAAAATACTTTCATTCAATTTATAATCAAGCTGATTTAGACTAAATATTGCTTTCAATGTGTCAATGGCATCTTATAATACAAATCTGTCTTTCCATACATGTAATACCTAATAAATACATATTCATTAGTAGTTAGATGTAACTTGTGATGTAAAAAGTCTCGCAAGTTTAGTAGTCTATCAAGCATGGCAAATGCCACGGTAGCCCAATTGGATCAGCAATCGGCGAGTTAGAATCAAATCAAAGACTGCCGTGCACAAAGGGGACTGGTGCACGTTAAAACTGTTGTGGCATCATCACTTCGGTGTTGTGTGGAAATTTGGAGAGTGGGGTGCTAGTTCAGGCATGATTACGTCATCTGACCATAGTTTAGAAAAACGTGTTATTCCCCGATCTTTCGGTTTGTACCCAGACTGTCGCCAATAGGTCGTGCTGTTGCTGCAATGCGACGTAATCTAAAATTCCTACCTACCATCAAACAGAGTCAATGAACAGCTCGAAGCTACCAGTTCGTAGTTTCAATGACAACGAGCAGGCGCGTACGGCCAGCACCACTTAGGGACGCAGAGATGCCAACATGCGATGGAAGTTTTAAGTATTACCAAAAGAAAAAAATCCGTAGTTTTCAGAATTTTTCAGTAGTCAAGTAAAAATTAAAAAAAATCGACTTGATTAACACTCATATATCATTAATTCAAATATTTAATTACAAATTTGAAACATATCCGCAGCACACTATATTATTTATAATTAGTAAGGTATATCATACATGAAAACGTATATACAGGGTGTTTAGAAACTCATGGGCAAAAATATAAGGGGTGATAGAAAACATCTAAACAACCAATTTTTACCATACAATACATGGGTGGAGGGCAAGCAGTGAACATGTATCCGCCGTTGCAGTCACATGAAAGTACGAAACACCATACGGATGGAAGAGGTACTAAATAATTTTGTTGACAGCATGTGTGGCAAATTACCGAAATTGCTCAAAAGAGCAGCCACCTGCTGTAATGTAGGCTTTACACACACATGCGAAGTAGCAAGTGGCGCACTTTTTCAAACACAAACGGCATTTCTCAGACGGAACCGGCAGCAACAGCAATCCTGGTAACTAGGTGGTCGTTGTAGTCCATAGGCTTTTCAGGAGAGATCGGGTAGGCGTGCCGGCCAAGGTGTGAGCCTACCCCGACCAATCCATCGCCCTGTGAAATTAGCGTTTAAAGCGCTCCGCATATCCAAGCAGAAATGGGTGGTGCTCCGTCATGCTGGAACCATATACGTTCTTGTAAGTTGGCCGCAGCAGGTTGAAGTGAGTTTGGCAATACCTACTGTAAAAATGTGAGGTATGCTCTGGCTTCCAGTCATAATGGAAGAAGATATGGGCCGAACAAATGGTCACACACAATTCCAGCCTCAACATTTACGCTGAAACGCTTGTAACACGTATGAGGACGTGTGTCGTACGGATTGTTAGATGCCCACACATGAAAGTTGTGTGTATAAGAAATACGTTCCCGAGTAAAGGTGCATTCATCCGTGAATACCACATACTGCGCTGTTAGCTGTTGCCTACATGCAAACTCGACACGTGGCGCATAATCTGCATGTATCAAGAATTGCACTTTCTGTGTGATCCTTCGTCCCGTAGTTACTCGCCAAACAATCGAGTGAGGCACATTGACTGCACGGGAAACCTTTCGCCATCTAATACACCACTCTTTGCAGAATGTCCTCTACAAATTTTAGCAAAGGATCCCGTTTTGCACAGGCACCGATGCAATCGCTCGAACATTTTTCGGTCTGGCATGTGTTTCCTCGGGAAACGCTGCATGTACAGTTTTTCAGTTTCCCAACCATTCCCATTCGCAAGACCATACATAAAATGTCCGCCTTCTCCTGATTACTGTATGTCGCCATGCCTTCTGAAATCCACGGTAGAAATGACGATGTGTAAGAAAACTCGCGCTTTATGATTTCCATTACAGCGCCGTCTAGCGGTTCACCGCTTGCTCTCCGCCCTTAGATTGTATGATAACAATTGCTGGTTTAGATGTTTTCTATCACCCCTTATATTTTTGCAGCAAAGATTTGAAACACCCTGTATAGAAAAGAATAATTGTGTATGAAAGAATTATGTATAAAAAAACATCGAATAATTAAATTTAAGCACTCTATCCCATTCCCCCACCCCTCTTACCAAAAGAATAAGAAGAAGAAGAAAAAAATACAGAAATACTAATTGATGTGTAGTGAAAAATAAATAAAATTGATTTTTTTCCATAGAAAAATTATCGATTCCCTAATCCATAGTACCCGATTCTCTTCCGTAGATACTACGGAGAATCAGAAGCAGTTGGTATGTCTGTGAACGGCCATGCTATTTGCTTGCGTCCGTAATTTTGTATCCATAATTTTTCTGTTCTACACACGGAGTCCAAAACTCGATTCAAAGTCCGTCGGGAGGTGGTGCGTTTATCTGTCGTGGCCTAAATTGTCCTCACGTTGACGGGGGTGCCAGCTCAAGCTTTGTCCTCGTCTTTGTCCTTAAGAACACCCCGTCATTTAACCGTGGTTTTAAATGAAGAGGTGTCCTTACCATCTTTCACTTTGGACTCATCCCAGAGCGTCGCCAATAACACGTTGTCTTGATCCAATGCAACGTAAATTCAATTACCTACCTTTCGTATACACATTTATTTTAATTTCAAAAGTTTCTTCTAAACCATTCCTGTATGTTACGTAGCCATTAATTTACTATCGCAAACAACCATTAAAAAGACAAAAGTTTTTTTAAATGATATGTGTTTAATTCAAGGACTAAAAACATTTTGATATTATCCACGCGTTTAAAGATTTTAACCATGTCCTAACAAGATCTTTAAAAAAGACAACGGAGGAATGAATAGTTGAAACTATTTCGTCCAAAATAGTGTAACTCATGTGCATATATTTGTTCTCTTCCAGTGAAACCAAGAGCTAACCCTTTAACACCTGTCACGTGACGACGGGTATCCGTCAGAAGAGGTCCGCAGCTGCACCCTTGTGTTCGTGCCCAACCTCCTCTCTGTAAATAAGTCAAAATTCCTGCCGGACACGAGGGGGCACGCTGTGGGGTTTCAGAAAGACGGATGTACCGTTCGGGTTCAAGCTGGTTCAATCTTCTAGACCATTCCTGTATTACCCAGTCTATAATTTACCATCTCAGTCAACCATCACAAAGATCCAACTTTTTCCATACGAATCTTGTGAAGATGAAGCGAAGTACGATCGAAGTAAGGCATCAATTTATTTCAACGATCACATAGTTTAGACTGTGCAGCAAACTTTTATTTGAAGACTATTATAGTTAAACCCTGAAGTGTAATAACACAACCCCAGTTAAGGAAACTAATTTTTACTTAATGAAGCTTTTTCTGGCGAGAGATCAATCATTGGATTTTTTTCTCCCAAAATAAGCAAATTTGGAACGAATTATTAATTTTATTACTTTTTACCCCAGTTGGACAAGTTGAATTGCAGGCAATTAACCACTTGGGTACATTTGACGACCGAGACTCGCCATGCACTTGTTTTGCCTAAGATACGGATGACGAGTCTAATTCGTCATTCAAATTAGGACACAATTAAACACGTACATTCTTGTTCATGGCAAGAGTGATTGGTGTTACAAGACTCTCCTTGAATCAAATTATTCAGTCGTTCTCTACAAAATATACTTCATTTAATCTGACTATGTATATAGAAGTATTTACATGGCTGCGTTATCAAATATTCTTGTTTTGGAATGAACCAGGAGATCAGAAGCTGAACGATCTCTATCATACTGTTGCCTTTCATATCAAACGAAAATATACGAAAATATGGCAGTAACTAGTGTGCAAATGATAATACAAAAATGTAACACTAACTAATGTGCAAACGATAATCCGAGCTACTTTTTTTAATAAATGTGTACCTAAGGGGTTAAAATGGCCTAGGAACAATTCAAGGACTAAATCAATTTTGATATTTTCCACGTGTTTTAAGGATTTTAGAATGTTCTAGGCGATTTTTTTTAAAGACAGCGTAGGAATGAATAATTGAAACTATTTCGTCCAAAATTGTGTAACTCATGTGCATATTTTTGTTCTCTTCCAGGGAAGCCGAGAGCAAGCCCATTAACACCTGACAAGTGACAACAGATATCCGGCCAGAAGAGGTCCGCAGCTGCACCCTTGTGTTCGTGCACAACCTCCTCTCTGTAAATAAGTCAAAATTCCTGCCGGACATGAGGGGGCAGGCTGTGGGGTTTCAGAAAGACGGATGTATCGTTCGGGTTCCAGCTTCTTTCATTTGGGTTGGGCAGAAAATGTATCGCGCGATTGTTTCAAGACCTAATAAAAACAACTGTCAACCCTGAACCGACTTGTGTCTCTTTCGAGATTAATGTATTCATTTTCAAATCACAGCTCAACCCTTCAAGAGTGGTTTCGACGAGATATCTTGTCCACCGAGATTCGATCCATTTCGCTGGAGTTGAGATATCTTGCCAAGATATTATTACCGAGATCTGTTCCATTTTCTTCAAATGGTCAGATAACTCATTCATCAAGATCTTGTCAGCTTTACTAATGACGAGATACCTTGTTGAGACAACCACTAAGACGGTTTATTCAGGTTCACTTTGCTAGCTAAAGAAAAATAAACCACCTTTTAAGTTTACATTTCCCACTGATAAACCTTTTAAATGCACACTGGACAGAAACTTTTACTGAGGCTCAAGCAACACCTCATATAGATAAGAAAGCCTCACAACGGGAGGAATGACGTCACGACAGTTAGGCTTTCCAGCCAGTATGAAACGTATCCTACGATTCTCGCTGATTTTGGAAAGAATAAAATATAGTTGATTAAACTTAATCTTTGTTTTCCGTAAGGTTAATCAATCAGGTGCATTCTATAACGTGTATTTTACGGAGTCGGTACATTTTAAGAGATTATATTTTTTGCAAAAACCAAGAATATTAACCATCGAAACGTGAATATCTAAAGCATTTATGCAATGCATCTGAAGCAAGTGTTTGGTTGATAACATATAACCAAATTTAAAATTTGCCTCGTTTCTTTTGATTTAAGCGAAAAAACACTGCAGTTAGAGAAAAATTAAATTAATACACATGAAATATAATTATTAAGGGCGTTAATATTAAAAACTAAATATATATCATCACAAACAAGGTGAATCTATTTGGGTTCAAATCATATTTGTTTTTTTTTTAAAAATCAATTCTCTACAAACTTTTAATATTTTATACATTATTTACTAATACAAAACTATCAAATTACTGTTTGGATAAATATAATTTAAATTACATTTGTTGATTTGATGGCATGAGTATAAAATATCAACAAAATTGTCCATCTCCTCTACACTTAAAATGTTTAGACGAATCAAAAAATGCAAATGAAAATTGAAAATGCAGAGTAAAAAGTTGTGTAATTCATAAATTATTAGATTCTACTGGTGTAATAAGCTTATATATTACTTTTATGTGGTACTGATTCTATCCGTTTAAGTGTAAATGTTAACTTGCAAATACAAAATTACATAAACCGATCAAAATATATTACAAATCTACATTAAATAAATTTCTAAAAAACTAAATGTACCGTCTTGTCATCAATTGAAAACTTAAGCGTGAAAAAAGTATTCTTGATTTAGTTATTTATATTAAAGTGATATAAATCGAACAACCCTGCAAAGAAACATGACACAAAATAAAAATATTCGTAACAGATTTCAGTGAAACAAAATCTTTCTTCTGTGGTACGTAAGATACGAATGCTTACAAGAAATATTTGAATGATTTGGATGAACATCAAAGCTTTAATATATTTTAAAGCTGATTTAAAAGTATGTTGAGAAATATTTTTCAAAATGAAACTACTAAGATATTTTGGTTATACAATACAGATAAAAATAAAACTATATACTTAAAATGTTAAAATATCCGATATTAACTGACTTTATTATGAAATTATGAAACGTTTTAGCACTTTTAATTTCCAGATATGCATAAAAATCTCATTTAATAAGACCCAAGCTCATTATTCATTACTCTCATTTTAATAATAGAAAGAAATCATGCAACACAAAAAATTTTTAACATCACCAGTACCTGAAATAAAATATTTGCATTTTCACATAAAAGGTCATTTTAATTTTCATTATAAAAAAATAATTGTGCTTAAGCAAAATAATAATGCAATGAAAAGATAGAGGTAATTGTTACATAACAAGACAACATGGATTGAAGTCTTATTTTTTTGTCAACAGTTTTTTTGATTGCAGAGGTAGTTGTAATATTTTTTTAGGTCTTCTTTACTAATGCTGCTCTGAAAAAAAAAAGATTTAAGGGTTCTTAAATTTAATATTTTGATCGAACAATCAAAATATTAAAAATCTGTACAAAAGACATCCATCCCTAAATCTAAAATCTAGTTGAAATCCGTAAAAGTTGGCAAGTAACTAATTTTTGCTTAAGCTACACCTTTACAAGTATTACTAATCTTAGCGTGTGAATGCGTATTGAAAAAACTAAGGTCTGTTAAGATTTTTTGAAGGACTCTGTAAATACTAAGGTTTAAGGGTTCTTAAATGAATAATCAGGACTCTCAAGGCTAGTGGGATTCTTGTGATAAATAAATGAGCATACATTGATGCAGTGAGCTAGTTTTGAGCCAACTCAAAAATGTTGTTAGTTTCCAGTTTTTAAAATATTTCTACAAACACAGTATTACCAATGCATGAATCAGTTTTTGTTTTAATATGCTTTAAGATTCTAGAAGCTCACCGACCATTTTCACTAGGTTTTAGACTTCCAATTTTTACAGAATGTTTCCTAACATTGTTTTCAAATTTTTTCAGATCTCACATAAGTTTAGGTAATTCATAGAATTTTATACCCAAAGAACACTATTAAGCAAAATTAAATATACTTGGAATATTTATTCATTCTAAAAAGTCACATATTATATTACATTAGATACATATAATAAGATCTCAAAAATATTTCAGAAGCAAACAAATATTGATATAAGAATTTCCTTTAAAAAATACACTATATACATAACAAATGCTAGAACAAATATTGCATTTAAATATACAAAATGCTCATCTTAAGAAAATAATGCATCGCTTAAAGTAACAAATTCAAGAGAAAAAATATTTGATACATAAGTAGCTAAAGTAAAGGAATGTTAAATAAATACTAACTATTCAACAATTTTACATGTTTTGAGACACAAATTGCAACTAACACAAATAAATTCAAGTTTGGAAAATTAATATTCATGGACATTACATTATACTCCATTATGCAACACAGCAAACAATTTTTTAACAGTGCAAAACTTTGTGTCATCTAGCTATTAATATTTGAATCTTTCAAAGCCTTTTTTTAACGGTTTTGGTATGAGCCTAAAAGACTCCCAAGTACACATTCCCAAATGAAACTTTTAAATTAATCCATATTTGATGGGACTGTTTAGATGAGTGGAAAGACAATAATTTCAACAGAATGAAGTACAGGGTGTTTTTTTTTAGGAACAAAACTCAAAATCAATTGCAATGAATGCATGGGGCAATGATTAACTAAGTTTACTTGTGCTAATATTGATATGTTAAATCGATATACATGTGATGCTTTTTATTGCAATAGGCTGAATAAGTAATTATGCAAAAATTATATCTTGAGCAATCTGAATCACGTATGGACCATAATTATTAGCTTTCCAAGTAAAAAAAACTTCTAACAAATACATTTCATTTGACTGGTATAAAATCAAGGCAATTTTATAATTACACATAAAACCCGTAAATTCAATTTCAAAAACACATTACAATGGAGAGATGAAGTTAATTAGTGAGATAATTTAGTTTTCAAAAGTAGTTAAAATTCTATGCACTATGTTTGAAACATGTCTCTTGCTACATAAAATTTTAGAATCCTGTTTATATAAAATAATTCATAGTTTGGAAAACTTATATTTGGATCATAGCATAAATATAGATGTTTAAATAAAATTTGGTACAAGCTAAGCAATTACTGGTTCTATGAAAGAGAAACATTAATAATTGAAATTCAGAAGTTTGAAGTGAATTGGTACACTTCTGGTATAAAAAGTTATAATTTGCAGAATAAAAAAAAATCAGACATATTTTTCATAAAATAGGACTAAGTAAATCCTTGTCACTTACTTTATCAACGATGATTTAAATGCTATATACAAAATAGTTCCATAGTTAGAACAGATAAAGTTAAAAAAAAAGGATTGAAAATTACATGCATTACTTTGAATCTACTTAAGTTCATTGTGGAACTGATTTGCCAATAAATAGTTAATAAATACTCATTGCAAAACTAGTTTAAATAAAAACTAAATATAGAATGTGTTAGATGCATGATTAGAAATAGGTATAAAAATTCCTGAGATAAAATTTTAAAAGTATTTAATGTTTTTTAATTATGAATTGTATTTTCTGAATAAGGAGAGTACATATGAAATAATATTTTGATTTTTTAGTCAGATTATTTTAAAGCAATTTCAGTTTTTCTTTCACCATTTAGTCAACTGTTTTGAGACTCTTAAGGAAAGTTGCAGGAGATTTAAAAGTTCATTTTGAAAATGATTTCCATTCTTTAAAGTTTAGAGGATAATAATCATTTCAATAAATTAAATATCTGCTTTGGTCTAGAAATTTGGAATTTTTTTTTTTTTGTAATTTACAGTTTTAGTGAGTTTTTTTGTGATTAATTAATTTTTTCAACAATAGCTGTACCAACATATAACTTTAAAAAAAAAATTAATTTTTTTTCCTGTCATCGTATTATTTAAACTCCAGTTACTAAATCTCAAATTTCAAAACACACATGTATTTTTAAATCACATTTCACACTTTCATTCAATTTCGTAGACATAAAACACATAATTTGTAATATAAATAGAGAAGATTGAATTCTAGACTTTAAAACAAAGCACTCTAAAGACATTTATAAAATTTATCGAACTGATTTCTAATCTATATTTAAGATGCAACTCCAAGTCTTCATCATGCATTGAGCTACAATTGATCGACAACTAGAAAAAAGAATGCAACTTCCGAATTTTCCATTTATAAATTTCAGATAAAATGACTCTAGCACCATTTTCCGATCTTATTTGAAATTAAAGGAGATACCAATATAACTTCTTTCTGCTCTTAGACTTGGACTATTTTAAAAAAACTAGTAGGGAATTAGTTTATGGCAAGGACAAATAACTATAGCTATAAATTTAAAGAATTTTACACATTCTATACTTACAAAAATTTTACGCGGAAGCAAAAACATTCGACAGAACAGCACAGCTGTGATTCAATTTTTAAAGATCAACTTAGAACTGTAATAAGCTCACAATCAGTGATAAACTACATGTGTTAGGCGATTATCTACCAACTAATTTAGTAAACCTCAACTACAGTACATAAAAAAAAACATTTTATTTTCTTAAATATTGTTCCAGTCTCTCAATTGCAAATTACATTTTACAATGCATGAATAGTAATATCTACCAATTGTTTTAAAAACTGAAACTGATTTTCTATGACCATTTGGGACTCATTAAGAGCAACAAAGTTTTCAAAATGAAGCATATTGCACTTAATAGGAAGTATTGAAAACTCCTGGTCTGGAGGCCTAAACATAAATTGTATACTAGAGTTATCCCTCTCCAAGTTTAATGACATATCTGAAAATTATTACGCTTTAAAGCTGCAAATCTCTCAACCAATTTAAATTTAATTAGCTATTTATTTCAAACTACACACATAATTCCTTCTGTTGAATAACCAATTCACGCGATCAGTATTTTATTTTGTGCTGCGCCAGGATAAATACATACTGAAGATCAACTATCCCTGATACATGGTATGTTATTACACAGACTTGTTTCATAAACACAGGAGTAAAATCATTCAGATGTTTTTTATGCAATAGTAAAACTTTATTTCATAATACTTTTATGTCATAAAATCAGATAAAAGTTTAAAATATTGTGCAAAATAAATATAGAACGATATTAGTTTTTCAGATCTTCAGTGGAATGAAATATACTTACTACATGTGGTTTTATGTACAAGCTAACAATCTCTATAACAAAACACAAAAATTAATTTGAAGTGCATATAAAATGAGTCATTGAGCTAGTTGCTCAGGCTGATCTCAAGACAAAAAATACCCATATTATAATAAGAATTATTTCAATTCTAATTTGGTGAAAATATAAAGACTAAAATCTACTCAATTCATTCGGACTCTGGCAAGTAAGCACGTCACGTGATTTCAGATGAGTCTTCTTAGATTAGGTTAAAGCATTGATTTCTATTTTGCGATACAAATAAATTCCTATGGTGCAGGCAAATAGCAACCTTTCATCTAGCAAAATTATACCTCTCTACAAGTGGACTCGTAACAGGTCACTTACCTTCTCACCAGAGCTGGACTACATTAACAGCTATTAATAACCAAATAAATCAAAAACTATTTAGACAAATTAAAGGAAATACTGAGAAAAAGAGAAAACTGCCTCAGTGAAACACTTTTGGGTTTTAAAATAATAACAATATAAAAATCTAAGGACTAATATTTGTTCATATATAACTGGCCTTTCTTTAAATGCAAATAAAGAATTTGAGAATGTTACTAAATAATGAACGCCGTCAAACAAGATTAGATCGCTGCAAACGCATATATACAGACATATAACATTTTAAGTCTTCTGGTTAATTCATATATTATTTAGATATGTAGACAGGGCAGATTTTTAACATACTTTAAAATTGCACATTGAAAACATTGTTTTAGAAGTAATTTCGGAACTTCTGCATTACGAAAAGCTCCTTGCATAAAACATTTAGTACACTGACAGCAGTAAAATTGTTGTTGTAGTTGCAATATTTCACTTTTTTCAAAAGTTTTAAGTTACTGATGGAGAAAGATTTTAAAATTTTGGTGTTGAAAATATATTTTCAATATTCCAACACACTCCTTCAATATTGTGGAAAATTTTAAGGTATAAACAGATATTTAAACACTAACAAATATTGCTCTCGTTACGTTTGCAATATTTTAACACATGTCTTGCACTGATACGTATGTAATATTTTAATACGTCTTGACTATTTCGGATAATATACAACTGAATTTTACTAATCAGACACATTCGAATTTTCTAAAAGAATTTTAAGACAGGAAGCTTGAAATTACTGCTTTAAAAAGAAAGAAACAAAATTATTAAACTCTTTAAAAGTCGAAAAATTCAGATTAAACTATAATAAATAGCAGAAAATAATTTGCAACTTGGTTTCATACTAGGGTGCTACAACCTCCACCACAAGATAACCGTTCACAACATAAATCTTTTGTTCTGGCTAATATATTAAAGTACAAAATAAAACGCTCTAATTCAAACGACAAAAACAACCCATGTGATTTTATCTAGCAGCCGTGCTACATCATGATGCGGCGAGCATAACTAGGCGGCCGTCTTAACATAAACCAGAGGTGTCAACGTACACGGAGAGGAAACGGCGGAGAGTAGGCGATATCGACGCCTGTCGTGGGTTATTTTATTCGAGACACAAAACAAAGGGGCTTTTTTATTCTTTTGTCCAAGTTTCTAACTTAGGGATCGTTGAAGATAGTGTGGAAATTTCAATGGATATAAAATCAGCGTAAAATTTTACGCCAGATCAATACCATAGACAGATTTATTATTCAATTATTTACCATTTGACTATTTAATTATTTTTTTAGTAATTAATTATTTCTTTAAAGAAAATCACATTTAAGGTATCGATCTGGTGGAAAATGTTCCGCAGATTTCAAATCCGTTAAAATGTTTAATCCATCTTTAACGATCCCGATTTTACAAAAACGAAGTAAGAAATGCCAGTCAAAAAGTTTTGTTTGTTTTGCTTTCTCCGCTCTAATTGTTTGGCGCAGAAAATGAAATGTTGTCCCCACAAATGAAAAAACGTTCCCCGAGTGTTTGAGACCGCTATAACGATCGTCAAGCAAATGGCGGCTCTGCTAATTTTCGTTTCGCTCACAAACAACGCTCTCTAGGAAACCAACGGCATCTTTTTGTATGAACAACGTTTTAGTGACGTCATCCACAGATACATTATGGTTGCTAGATAATGGCTCCGCTTTCTTAGGAAACCGTAGCTTTACAAACATTCAAACTTTACATGTGTGAAGTAGGCAACACCTCGGTTTTACAATACAATGCCATCTAGTTTCTAAAACGGGACTTGTTTCAGGATACAGATGTTTTAGTATGGTGAAAAATTAAATCATATCAGAAAATCAATCTTTTCATCCAAATCATCCTTTACATAAATGAACACTTTTCTAGTTCTGCTTTTCATTCTAATTGCCAATGAGACAAAGAAACAAATTGACACAAAAAAAAACCCGTACATACAGGCATGCCACAGTCGAAGCAAATATGAAATAGTAGCACATATTCTTAAAAATAGTTGCAAAAGGTCTTTCTTAAACCCTATTTTAGTCTCTCAGTTACGAAACGAATCATCTGAAACACAAAATCTGCAAATTTAGTGTGAAACAGATGTTGAAGATCGTGCTAAGAAAATCAAATTTTAAGTACAAAATTTAAAATTTTCTTAATGAGGTTTTCAAGACAATCTAGCAACTCGAATCTATTTTTATCTTTCACCATTCCCAGTGCCAAGACTCTGAAATTGATGTACATTCGAAATCTTTCTCGCAAAAGAAAAATTGGAAGCATATTTTTTCCCATTCGCTATTGGCCAAAAAAAAAAAAAGAGACATTGTTTTTGTTGAAAAAAAAGTTGCCTAAATGTTCTAATGGACATCGAAAGTACTTTGATAAAAATAAAAGTTACACCAAGTCTCCAAGGTTGAAAATTAGTAGCAAAAAGTCGCCCTGTATTCCAATACAGGATATGGAGGGAAGTAAGACTTTGAAGTTCAGCCTAAGTGATAAAAACTGGTATAATATTGGAAAGTTTCTTTTCACGAGCCATCAATCTTCCCTCTTAGGAATATGGATGTAAATAAACTTCCTTACAGTAAATACAAAAAATAGGCATGATATTACCTCTGTAACGGAGCTTCTTTGCCTAAGTTATTAGTCGCTGGAGATACAGGATTTACTGTAGGCAGTCTCTCATCAGCTGCAGCCCTTGAGACTAGGAAACGATCAAATTCCTCTGCAAGGGTAAAGGATCAGTGAACATATTACTCCAGTCAATATGGCGTGTCTATCGAAACAAAAGGGATGAACAATCAAACATAATAAATTTAATGTCGTAAGTAACGTAAAATAAATTTTTTTAATTTAAATTTATTTTGCATGTATTTTAAATTAGTTTAGCATTTCCATTTTAAGTACATTAATTTACATTTGTTTAGAATATTTACCAGAGCCTGTATTTGTTGACCCAAAAATGTATAAAAGTAGTAGTCATATAGTCATAGTCATATAGAGTGGGGAGGTCAGGAAAGCCCTAGGTGCTGATTCCACTAGGGAATATTGCACCAGATCCCATTGTTTTTCGATACTCCTGTCAAAGAAAGACAGATTCCTTGAGAAAGGCCAAAAGGCTTTTGACAGGTTCTTCATGAATTGTATCAAGTTCTGTTGCAAGACCTAGACTTGAGTGCCTTATGTGAAGCAGGGCTTCGCATTCAAAAAGTATGTGGTGGGCAGTTTCCTCCACCATATTGCATATTCTGCATAGAGGTTCTTCTTTAAAGATTCCCATCCTATGAAGGTGTTTTCTTAGGTGATAGTGGCCCGTGAGAAATTCAACTATCACCCTCATCTTACCCCTGCTAAGACGAAGGATCTGAGATGATGTTTTCATAGAAGGTTCTTGAATCATAAGCCTTGCATGTTTTTGATCGGTGGTTTGCTTCCACTTTTTTGTAGTTTCTTTAAGCATTCTTTCTCCTATCACCCTTTTTGCTGTAGTCTTAGAGATCCCGCAAAAAGGCTCAGGGCTTAAAGGTATGTCTGCAGTCCCCAGTTTGGCTAACTTATCTGCATTTTCGTTTCCTTCTACACCAGTATGCCCTGGTACCCAAGTAAGAAAGATCCTATTATGGGTCCCCAAGTCATGTAGAAGGTTCCTACATTCCCAAACAAGTTTGGAGCTTATTTGGAATGAGTTTATTGCCTTTAAGGCTGCTTGACTGTCACTGAATATGTAGATTTTCCTATTTGAGTAGGATCTACTAGAACATTCTTGTAGACAGTAGATGATAGCAAGCAGTTCCGCTTGAAATACTGTGGCATGTTTTCCTAATTTTCGGGAAATCCTTGCCTTAGGTCTGACCCCACAGATTCCAGCACCTGCCTTTTCGTTTTGTCTGGAGCCATCTGTGTACCACACAATGTCTCCATTTGTGAGCTTGTAGTTTTCCTCTTTCCATTCCTCTCTTAGGTCAATAAGTACCTCAAAGGGTCTTTGAAAGAGGAATCTTGTCTCCATGATGTCAGAGGGCATCAAAAGTATAGGGTCAAAGAATTTTTGGTTTATACTGGTGTGGGACTTTTGGCTGGCAAAATCCATCCACAGTCCAGCGTTTTCCAGTCCGTAGGAACTTCTTCTGGCAGCACCGCTGATAAAGATATCGAGTGGGACGACAGATAGAATAATTTCCATGGCTCTGGTGGGAGTGGAGGACATAGCACCTGTTATACTCAGGCAGGCAGCTCTTTGAAGACTGTCTAGCTTGGTCTTAACAGTCAATTGTTCCGTCTTTTTCCACCAGACCACAGCCGCATAGGTCACAATGGGTCTAATATATATAGTGTATAGCCAATAGGTCATCCTTGGCCTTAGACCCCATGATTTACCAAGAACTCTTCTACATCGTAGAAGTCCAACTTTTGCTTGTTTAATTTTACTTTTCAAATGCTGATTCTAGGTTAATTTAGTGTTCAGTATAACTCCCAGATATTTAACCTCGCTCAGCATATTTACTTTTTCCCCTAGTAGGGTAGGTATATCACTTTTGTCAATGCAGGTTCTTCTTCGTGTAAATGGGACAAGAGTAGTCTTTTGAGGATTTACTCTCAAATTCTTTTCACAGCACCATCTTGCGATTCTGTTCAGGGTCCCCTGCATGATATTTATCACCGTTTTCTCATCCATGCCCGATATGTAGACGACAATGTCATCTGCATATCCCTGGGCATAAATGCCGCTTTGATTGAGGTCTGCAATTAGGTCATCAACCACCAGATTCCACAACAGAGGGGAGAGAACTACTCCCTGAGGGCAGCCTCTAGTGGGTCTAGCCTGAAGTGTTGCCCCAAACAACTCGGTTGTAATAACTCTGTCTGCTAACAAGGAGTTTATCCATTTGCAGACTTGTGGTTCAATAGCTCTGCTAGCAACAGCAGCAGCAGCGATTGAGTTAAAAGAGGTATTATCGAAAGCACCCTCAATATCAAGAAAAGCTGCCAAAGCCATTTCCTTGCACTCCAGGGTCTTCTCAATCTTTACAACCAGGTGTTGCAAAGCCAGCTCTGTAGATTTACCGGGTTGATAGGCAAATTGGTTTTTGTGAAGAGGTCTGGTACTCCTCATTACATCCCTAATGTGTCTATCAATTATTTTTTCCATACACTTAAGTATGAAAGATGATAGACTGATAGGACGAAAGTTCTTAGCCTGGTCATACTGGCTTTTTCCAGGTTTGGGCAGAAAGACTACCCTTGCCTTTCTCCATGGTCTGGGGATATATTCAAGAGCTAGACTAGCTCTGAACATTTTACACAAGACCCGTGAGATGAGATCGGCCGATTTCTGAAGCGTAATCGGTATTATCCCATCTGGTCCTGGAGTTTTATATGGTTCAAATGAGTTGATAGCCCATAATACTTGTTTAACAGTAAAAATTTTCTTAGCAACTATCCAGTTTTACCTTCTCACCCTTATTGGATATCCCAGGGGAGAAGGGTTTAACTCATTAGGTACCAAGTTGGAGTTTGGAAAATGTGTCTCGACCAGAGTCTCTATAACTTCTCTGCCAGTTTTGGTATAACCACCGGAATTATTCTTAAGGGTCCCCACCAATATTGGTGTATCTCTTTTAAGAATTTTGTGGAGTCTAACGCCTTCAGCGGTACTTTCAACCGAATCACAGAACTTCCTCCATGAATTCCTTTTGGCCATTCGAACAGCTTTGTAGTATTCTGAAAGTAGGCACTTGTATTCTTCCCACTTGCCAGATTTCTTTGCTTTCCTGAAAAGTTTTCTTACTGTCTTCCTCTGCCTCATAAGGTCTTGGTTCCACCATGAGTTTGGTTGTTTGCCTTTCCTTAGAAGCAGGGGACAGTAATTTGTATATGAAGTATAGATTGCCTGCTGCAGGCCATCTGCGAACATTCTAGATCGTAAGTATCATAGATTTTTCGAGAGAAGTCTTCCAGGTAATTCTGGAGTTCATTGTAAAAAGAGATCCAGTTCGTCCTTTTGGGATCTCTGAACGTCTTCTCCCAGTGATATTCAGATTTCAGTGAGAAGTGGATAAATTGATGGTCTGCCATTGAAGGATTCTCATCAACATGCCAATTGTCAATATAACTACTTAGTTCAGGGCTGGCTAAGGTTATATCAAGTACTTCCTTTCTTACAATAGTTATAAAGGTCGGTTTGTTTCCTACATTTAAGATATCTAGGTTATTTTCAAGTACAAAGTCTAAAAGAGCTTCACTTCTGTCATTGATGTTGGAGCTGCCCCAGATTGTGTGGTGTGCATTCGCATCACAACCGAGAATCAATCCCGATTGCTGTTTTGCACACGCTGTCAATAATCTCTTCAGCTCTACACTCACAGGATCTTTTTCCTCATATGGCAGGTACCCAGAGCCTATCAAGATTTCTCTGGTTCTCCCGCCATTATGAAGAGTTATCTTTGCTACTGCCAAATCCCTAGAACAAAGTTCATGGATCGGCATTGCATCGATGTTGTTGTTAATAAGTAAGCAAGCTCTTGGAGAGGAGCTTGCAAAATCATAAATTAACTTACCTCCACTGTCCTTTAATCCCCTGATGCCTTCTTTGTACAGCCAGGGTTCTTGGATTAGGGCAATGTGGATTCCCTCAGTCCGGAAAACCCCACTGAGGTTGGCAGCAGCAAGTCGTTTATGCTGCAGGTTGGCCTGCAGGAGCTTCATTGACATTGTCAGCGGAAGCTGCAGCAGGTTTTTCTAGAGCCCTAGCCTGCACTTGGGTAAAGCCTATGTAGAATTTACAGTCTCTACCCATCAAGGTCTTGGCGTCTTGTTCTGGGATACTTACCACAATGGTTCTACCCTCATTACCAGATTTTTGGTTGAGGATTCCCCATTCTGTGGCAGTTAGTCCTCCGTTCTGAGCTTCTACTTTTTGTAGAATCTCTTTACCGGAGAACTTGTTATATATAGCAGGGATCTTAGCTATAAATTTTGTGGCCTTAACAATTTTACGTGCCTCGTCAACAAGGAGGGACAGGCCGTTCCATGGTGACATTTCTCTAACAGTTCTGGTCAGCCATTGGCTGCTGTTAGAGTCGGCACAGAGGATGATTATAGCTCCTCCTTCCAGACGACAATATTTGAATTGAGGTCCTGTTCCCGGAGGAACGCCCTCAATCTTAGACATTGCGTCTAGTTGGAAAGTCATCAGCTGTTCTTCTGACAGTTTCTGGTCTGGATATCCTTCCACGACAACTGTCATCTTCACAGCTGATACGGTGTCACTATAACTAGGGTCTGCCCCGTTTCCGGGTTTAGCCCTCTTTGTCGAAATTTTCTCCTGAGAGTGGGGAGTACTACCATCCGACCTTGGCCTCTTGGTAGAGGGCCTGATCGGGGTCTGTAACTCCTTTCCCCTGGGAGTGGTTTTAGCTTTTGGTTTGGGTCTGTTCTCTACCCATGTGCCCTCAGCTAACTTCCTTTCTTTGGTCAGCCTTTTTTTGGCAGCCCCAGATATTTTTTTCCTCTGTATATCGATCCTGTCAAGCCCCAAGACTATCTTTTGGAGATCTCGATCTCCTTCAAGGTCTGTCTGTGGGGTTGCAGGGCCTGATACTGAGGATTGGGTCTCCATCAAGGACTGTGTGTCTTCCTCTTTGGAGTCGGTGGTTAGGTTTTTGTTTTCTTTTTTTCCCCATAGATTGGTGTATATGCCGCAGGAATTATGCAGTCCACCCTGCCAGAGCCTGCATACCAGGGTAAGGCAAGTTACTCCTAGAGGTAGCCAAGCACACTAGGAGGCTCCGTGAAAGGCACCAATTAACCGTCGGTACCATACACCCATCAGCACGGGTCGCATAACACTTTGGGTTAACGGGAGCTGGTCCGCGCCCCCTTATTCAATATTCGGGGATATCCTGAGTATGTTTCGGCTCAGGACATTCGGCTATCCGCCACCTGCCGACGTGCCCGGTAGCAGAGCTCGTGCCCCGGTTAGGTCCCCTTATTTAATTATGTTAGGAAAAATAATAAAAGAGATAAAGTACAAAAGTTTATTAGTAAGATTTATCTTAACCGCACTTTTCTGGCTTTAATTTCAGCAAATTCATTAATTACGTCATTATAATTAATATTTTTTAACGATATTGTATTCTATTGTAATGATAGAAAGATCGGATAGTCGTTCTTGTCCGATAGTTGATATTTTTTATTGATGTAAACTTGCTAAAACTTCTCTCGCATGTAGCAAACAAACGGGAAGAATTACAAATATTCGAAAAGAAACATTGATATTTGGGCAAGACTCAATTAAATTAAAATCACGAAGAGCCTGTAGAATATTAAGCGGAGATGCAGTTTCTATACTGCTGTTTGTAAAACATGTAACACCATGAAGGAGTCGTCAGAATTAAATGAAATTTAATACACAAACGGCTTGTATTAGTACAAATAAATGAATAAATGTTCAAAGCAAGAAAATAATAGTAAGTGTTCGAAATCAGTGTTTGGTGTAGCCACCACGCACTGCAATAAGTGCTGCTATACGACGTGGCATGGAGTGAAACAGATGTTGAATGTCTGCTTGTGGAAGATAATTTCATATTGTTTGTATGTGCTCCCAAAGTTCGTCTTTTGAAGCTTTAGGACGCGGATCACGAGCGAGACGCCGACAAGCCAAATCCCACACATGCTCAATAGGCGACATATCCGGCGAATAAGCAGGCCAAGGAAGAAGTTGCATGTGTTGGGCTGAAAAGAAGTCTCGAACATTCCTTGCAACATGTGGAAGTGCATTATCCTGTTGAGAGATATCTCCAGGGATGCCTTGAAGGAAGGGAACGACTTCGGGCTCTAGCACTTCACGGACGTACCTGTTGCTATTCAGATTACCCTCAATTCGTAGCAACTGAGATCTTCCATGATACGAAATCGCACCCCAGACCATAACTCCGTGTGTTTGGCCACAACGACGTTCGATAACACACTCTGGAAGGCAGCGTTCACCGGCATAGCGTCTAACATGAATGAGGCCATCATGGTTCCACAAATTAAAGCAGGATTCGTCAGAAAAGACAACTTGTTGCCAATTAGCCCGCCAGGCTCTGTTCTCATGAGCCCATTGCAGACGCAGCCGTCGATGGTTTGGCGTGAGGGGAATCCTTGCACGCAGCCCACGGTGCAGCAGACGTCGGCGAATTGACGAAGCCGTCATTAGTACACCTGTAGCAGTAGACCAAAGTGCTGCCAACTGCCTGGAGGAAGCTGTACGGTCATACCCCGTCATGTGGACCAGGTGTCTATCATTGCGCGCTGACGTCACCTTCCGTCGTCCACTCCCAGTTTTTCGAGTTGTCCTGTGCTCTTCGGTCCACTGCTTCCAAACTCGCTTCACTGTGGAACTGTTCCGCTGCACACGAGCTGCTATTGCGCGATAGGAAAATTCTCCTTCACGAAGGCCGATGATTCTCCCCCGTTCAAACTCCGTAAGTTGTTGAAATGTAACCCTATTTCGTCGTGGAGACATACTCAGGTCTCACTAAACATTCGCCACATTTTTAAACATAGTTTTGTTTGTTTTTTAAAATGTATAAAATAGAATTTCATGTATTAAACTGATTTTTATGTAAAAAAAGCAGAAAATGTTTCGTAATAAATGCAAGAAATTAAAACCTAAATAAATTTCCTGCAATTTTCGTTCCTTGTTTAGCAACGCCAACAGTATGCACTTGTTTAAACTTTAAATGATTTTGATGCAGTGTATTATTGGGCGGTATAAATCAATGTTTTTTACAAGTTTCATTTTATGTCTACATGTAGATTGAAACTGGTGCCGCCGAAGACCAGTTGGCAAAGTAACGCATTAGGAACCGGTGCGAGTTATGCTCAATTTATCTTTTTAATCACTTTACCTCTTTCATTTCTGCAATCTTGGATGCATGTTTGTTACTCATTAGCAGATATATCTAGTAACAAACTATTGACACCTTTGTTAACTGTTTGCTGTGTTGGGATTTTAAAATGTCGCTCTTTGGAGCATGTTAAGGTAATAAAATATCTGTTCAAGGTAGGGTTCGACATTTACACGATTTCAGTACCCGTGACCATCTCACGGAAATTCCCAATATCGATTATTTTAAACTTAATCTTTAGATACAAACGTTACTTTAAGGTTGGAAGGTATTTTGGAAGGAAGTTTATGTATAGTTATAAATTTAGAAAACCATTGAATGCAAAATGCTTAAAGAGTAGGTATGAAGTATTATCATTGCTTATTTAAGAAATAATTACTTCAGTAACAGAAAAACACACTCCGTAAAGTTGTAAAGTCTAAATTACTCAATGCATATTCAGAAGGGATTTGAAGTTGAAAAATGTAATTAGTAAAAATAAAAACAAGTTTTTCATCAGCTGTATTTATGAGCATATTCTTAACTGCTTATTGAACCTGTGACTTATCGACGAATTTTACCAATCAGATTAAATACCTGGTTGCATTTGATACTTATGATGTATTAGATATTGATCCGTGAAGTTCTGATTTCGAGAACAAAGCAAATTATCTTACCCTGATCTACCAACCAGGAAAACGGGACAAAAGTTCACAATTATAAATTTAACTTTCCAATTTAATTTTTATATAATTTGAACCCTTTACTTTTTAAGAGCAGTGGACTTCTCGTGATCTGGCGGTTTTCTTGGCGATTTGGCTGCAACATAGCAAAGCGTATAACCTCACCTTAAAAATCCAAAAGTACCAAAGTGTATATAGACTGATCCAAAAGGTTGGAATGAGCACGAATCTTCTGTTTTGCATTTGTTAATTGTAAAGTTTAATTTTGCTGAATTGAAAGTTTCGAAGATCTTGTAAACATATTTTTTTGTTTCACACCAAGATAACTTTAATTTCTCTAAACACACACACACACAGATCCTTCAACCACAACAGTATAATTTTTAGCTATCAGCACACGCGTAAGAAAAAATATTCACATAATTAATAAAATGTTCTAAAAAGACAATATGTGATGATTCCCGTGATTTTTTTAAATCGGGTTTTGGAGGTGTTTTAATACCAAGCTAGTATTGGTACATTTTTATTTACGTCTTACCGGATAAAACAACGGGATATTGGCGACTGTCCGGGATGATACCCCGAAGGGAAAGAGTCGAGGACAACACCACGTAATTTCGAACTACGCTCACATGACGAGATCACACCTGAGCTGTCACCCCACTCTCCAAAATTCCACACCAACCCAAGGACTTTTGGCCACGACAGTTTTAAGGTGCTCTAGCCACTCTACACAGTACGCTTCCAAATATCCATACACTGACTCGAATTTGAAAGAAGAACCTTCCGATCTAGAGGCTGACACCTTTACACACTAGACAGGAAGATCGGATAAGTCAGGATGGTAGAAAGTTCTATTTAAAGATTACATTGTTTATTTGGTACTTTGGTCTTACTGATTACCAGTTTGCTAATGTACAGAAATAAATAGAACATAAAAATTCAAACCAGATCTTGATCTTATCTCGATGCAGACCATAAATCTAAAGGGTAATTGGTAATTTACCTATTGACATCGTATTAGAGCAACACAACGGGCTATTGACAACGGTCCGGCATCAATACCTTAAGGGAAAGATTCGAGGACAACAAGGAGAGTGGGGTGCCAGCTCAGGTGTTGCTTCATCATCTGACCGTGGTTCAAAAATACGAAATGTTGTCCTCGGATCTTTCCCTTAAGAGACTGATACCGGACCGTCGTCAATAGCCCGTTGTGTTACTCTAGTACGACGTTAACTAAAATTACCATTACCGAGGACAACAACTCGTAATTTTGAGCCACGGTCAGATGACGAAGCAACACCTGAACTGGCACCCCACTCTCCAAACTTCCACACCCACCCAACGTGAGGACTTTCGGCCACTACATATTTAAGGTGCACCAGCTGCCTCTACACCATACGCTTAGAAACAACCATGTCCGGACCCGGATTCGAACTAGGAACCTTCCGATATGGAAAATGTAAAGGGAGTTGGCATGAAGTCTAACATTATTTCTCGTTTCAGAGACATTTCAAAGTCATGGCACAACGAATTGTCTTCTAGAGTCCCCAACACTTACTTGGCCCAATAGGTCTTCTGATCTATCTCACATAGAAGAAATTCGGGACGTTATGGGAACTCGCCCCTCCCGGAATGTTGACCCTTTAGCCCAATGGGTAAGACACCATCCGGGAATTTCAGTCTATGCCACGCCGGGTGACGCATCCAGACCAGCGGGGAGGGGGGGGGGACGCTTAGTGGGTTCCTAGACGATAAATATTATTGTCAATGTGATTGTCAATGAGGCTCACTGAAGCTCAAATGGATCGTGTAGGAGGCGATTGACGCACATTGATAGAAATTTTAATTGATGGGCGCCATTGACGGCTCCGATTGATCGTTTAAAATACGCAATTGTCAATCGTTCGGTCAGTTGTGCTTTTTTAACATCTAATACAAGTTCATTATCTTGGCGATCGTTGAAAATAGAGTACACATTTCACGGGATTTCAAATCTGAGGAAAATTTTACACCAGATAGATACCTTAAATGTAAATTTCTGTTAATAAATACGTTTTTAATTGAAACTTTTATATATTCGCAATGCGAATTTAAGTAATACGAATGTGTCGAAGTACACACACACAACTTTGCTTATAAATATATACAAATTTTATTTAATTGGGTCCAAGGACAAACAAAAATAGTAGTTTAGAAGTAAAATATTCAATAAAAAATTGCAGTTCTCTTTATACTTATTAATACAAAATATTTAAAAAATTAAGGAGTTACTAAAAAAATTATTTCGATGTCGATGATTGCATAAAATCTAAAAAATTCGTCAGACAATAGACACAATGCCTTTTTTTTAAAGCAGAATTTCGTCACAGAACAAGATAATAATTTTTGTATTCCTTGCTTTGTATTTGGGCCTAATTCAACTTCCTTCGAAAACGTCTGTTCGAATCCGAAAGCCCAGCTCGACTGTTTTTCTCGCTTCCGTCTCTTGCCATGCAACTACCCGTTTCCGAAACGTTCGGTGTGTTAGGGGTTACCACCATACGCCAATGATTGCTCACTGTGCTGTGACGTCACGTAATTGCTTGTTGACCAATAAGAAACAAGATTACATAGTCAGCTGGCTTACCGCGAAGCCGAAAGTTTGTTTACATCGCTTCGTTTTTCCGAGATCATCAAACAAGAGGTATGGATGTATTGGAAATGGAAATGCGGCCTGACCTCAACTTTTGGGCAGTTAATGGTGAGTTTTAAACATTTATTTGTTTTATTTTGTGTGACATTTAAATTTAGTTGCTTTAAAACTGTGTCATATTTATATTTTGTAGTTTAACAAACACAGTGAAGGCAATTTATGTTTCTGCATTTTCATGTTGTCGATTGGTGGGCAAAAATGTTACTTCCCGTCTAGTGGAATTTGTTGGATTGCATGTCATTAAATTTCACGTTTTATTTGTATTATTATAGGCAAAACAGGCATGCTATTCAACTGTGTCTATGCGCAGTAAGCGCCTGCTGCACCTGTTGGGACAGTTAATGGACATTGAAATCGGTGAGCTTTGTGTATTTATTATACAAAATAAGATGTTACTGACAGAATTTGTAATGGGTAGAACCAAAATAGTAGCTCTTCTGATTAGCCTAGTTGAAAATTGAATGGGGTCAATTTGTGTTTATAGCAATTTAATTTCATAAATCAACTCAATAATGTGTCATGACAAATTGGTTTGTTGCTAAAAAACTCATTTAAAAATATAGAGCCTATTATGAACTTCCAGTGCATTTTAATTAATTACTTTCATTTCTTAAGAAAGTTGCAGATTAACCCTTACGTTTAGTTCATCTTTTTAACATCTCCTGTATGAAATTGATGATTTAGCAGTTAAAATATTAAATATTATGCAGTGTTGTATGCTTTTATTTAACAATTACATAATTAATTTTACATGAAATATTTTGGAAAGGTCACACAGAAATATATACAAATGATTAACTCAGTAGGAATACTATTTTTCCTTGCACAGAAAAAGTAAAGAATCTATCGTACCATAATATTGTTGCAGTTAAATATTAGAAGCATCTTGCAAGTGCATAAAGTAGTAAATTGAGATAAATCCTATGAGCAGTTTGCATGTGCCTAAGAATAATAAATTATCTGCCTCACGTGTATATGAATATTATGTATTTTCACAAGGGCTTCATTATGTTAAAGGATCCAGTTTTCACAGCCTCAATTTGTGCAAGAAATGAATGCTGAATTACTTTCAGATTGTGGCACTGAACAAGCGAATTACAGCATCTTGAGTAACTTATTAATCTCTCCATCTCTTCAAATACTGAAGTGCATGGGTTTTCTTATTTTTTCTGCATATTGTCGGCTACAATGCGATACTTCGTAAGTGCAAAATACCAATTTTACAGGAGCAAAAAACTGCATAGAATATAATACTAGGTATCACTAATGTACATTTTCTCGTCTTGTTGATCTGATAAATGAGGTCTCACTTCACCAATGTGCTTATTTTTTGAAAAACACTTTTGAGAAATTGGCGCTTACGAGGTACCACATCTTAGCCGACAATGTAATGTAATTTCAAGTTACGTGCCAAAAATTCTTTTCGCGGTAATTTAACATTCCTTGTGTGTATTTATGTCCATTACTTGATATGGGCTATCTAGTGTTTGGCACAGTATGGCCATATATGACCTTGTGCAAAAATACTTCAAATCTAAAAGTTTTATTTTTTTAGAAGCAAGGGTTCAAGAGTTGAAAGTGAGGAACCCTGTACACACACCAATAAAGTTAAAGAAGGAGAGCCTGAAGATAAAGCGTGAAGGCAATGAGCTTATGCGAACATTGATCACAGAACAAAAAACGAATTTGATGTTAAATGAGCTGCTGACATTAACTAAATAAAAATTATTTTTCAGAGTTTGTTTTTTGTCATTTTGATCAATTTTTACAGAAATATTTTGACTGTACATTACTCAGGCAAGTTAACAGTTAAATATAAAAAAAATGTTAGGCTTTTTTTAAAGCCTAACATCAATCTGAATAAAATACTTATAAAAAAAATGAAGGGTGTAAAAGAGTATTCATCTTAAGTAGCAGTGTCCCGTTGCATGTTTATCCATGGTTCTTGTTATGTTTTTAGTCTCTATTTTGCTTTTCCCAATTTGACATATCTGAAAAATGCACATGATGAAACGTCAAAAAATCCATTGTTATGAAATGTTTTGGCAGCAATTTCCTGTAAAGGCAGGCCCAATTATCAGTAGGTATATTACATATGGTTTACCTTTTCTTTATAAAAATAAAGTTGGAAATTCTTTTAATTGCACTTATTTACATTTAATTCTTTAAAATCTAATATAATTTTCAAGCTTTTATTTTTTAAACTAAAAATATCTGCAAATAAGATTATATAATGGTGTCTTTTCTTCAAGTAAAATAATATTTACAAAACCATTCTTGTACTTAAAATCAACCAATATTTGTCACTTTTTTCAATTTTACAGAAATTATTTTAAAATTTCCAATCCCGGTATTAAAAATAGCTGAATACTTTTTATAGTGATACAAACTTTTTCAGTTTCCTATGTTCCCTGTGAAAAGTGATAGTTAACTATGTCCACAAAATATAGCAGAAAAATCAAATCAATGTATTGCGATACTAAAATTTAAAAATCAAGAAAAAAACAAACATTTTATAAATTTGTGCAAAAATTTGATTTTTCTTAGATTTGAAGTGAGTTTGTAATGCAAGTCGCAAGTAATTGCACACATATTGATGTATAACATTAACGTAAAGGGAAATATATCCGGCCAGTTCTTAGAAAAATTAAAAGCTACAAAGTAAATAAGCTCTAAATCTAAAAAATAATTAAAAACATGAAAATATTTGTTTTTAAGTTATTTTATTTCACCAAATACACATGTAATAATGTCATGAGAATGTATTAATAATAATAAATGAAAACATCCATCTGGCTCCAAGAGTACTCCCAGGCCACTGTGCATTAACATCCACCTTAAATCTGCATTGCAGCCCTACAAAAAGTGAGAATTTTATTTAAAAAGCAGTCAAGTATTATGAAGTTAGTAAGTTGAGTATACTTCTGGATTTTTGAACATTTAAATGTAACTAAATACTATATATAGTGAAACTTTGATCAACATCAGTTATTACGGAATATTGCCTCGAAGAAAATGAGACTGAAAATTTGAGTATGTGCGTATGTCTATAGCATAAGTTCATGTAACAATATGTGCAAAATAATGTACTTAATGTAAATTGTATATTGTTTCTGTGAAATAAAATACATGTATGTACAGTGTATTTCCAGTTCGTAAACATGCATTTTTATCCTTCGTTCATATGCATTGGATGGGTGTGAGTTGCTTAGGGTTTTTGTGTTATCCGCAGTCTTGACAGTGACACTGATGGTTTATATCCAATGTGAAATATTGATCAAGACATGAATTTTGATGTTTCGTTTCGTGTTTTGCTCTGGACATGACATCACAAAACAATTAGAAACTCCACCCTACTCGTGACCTGTCACACAACCAATCAAATCTTTAATAGCCACGGATATACAAGTCGTACCATTTTATAAGATTATGATTGCACGTTGCCAAATGAATTAGTTTTTCAAGTCATGCCAAATATGATTGATTTTCAAGCAATTCTTTTCAAATCAAATGTTCATAGAGTGTTAAATTTTATTATCTGAAACAATTTTTCAATTCTACACACTGAAAGTTTTTTAAGGAAAAAATGTGAAAAACAATTGCATATTCATAGGTAACAATGTTATGTTCTTAAGTTTCATGTAACTTTTCTAATATACCGTTCCAAGATACCTTTTCCCAACTGACACAATTTGGAGTCAAACAAAATTTGAAGTTTACTGATGTTCGAAGTAACTTGTGAAAAAAGTTATCACCTTAATGGGTTAAGGAGGTGTGCATGATCACTTTGTTTTCGAGTACAATAAAATAGAATTTTAACTGAAATAAACAAACCAACTGGTCATTTATGGAAAAATGACTTTCTGTTCAAGAAAACAAACCAATCATCAGAATTGGGTCTTTGAAGCCGAATGTGGGTGTAATCAATTACACCCAAGACATTTAGGAAACCAGATCAATGTAGAAGAACCTTTTTTTAACAAAGTTTTTCTGAGGAAGCAGGAAATTTTAAGGTATTCAGGTAAAACATGCCACACGGCATTGCACTCTCATCACATTCCTAGAAACAGTTGCTTGAGACAGCATCAAGAAATGTTCATCACCAATAACTGTCTGGAATTACCAGAATCAAGTCTCAATGTTGACAACAGTCAAATAAAGTTTAAAATCAGTAAGTTCACATTTGAAATAATAACATGCAACTTTTAAGTCATAAAAAGAATGAAAACAAAAGGTGCTATTGTTAAAAACAATTAATCTGTCAATCAAATATATTGCTGTTAGTCATATTTGTAAACAAAAACAATGCATCTAGTCAGTTGAGTGAGAATATCAGGAACAGTGTATTGATATTCTAATGTGCTTTTATGAATGAGAATAGTGTAAAACTTAATATTCAATAACTACTCACTGTAATAACCCTACTTAATGAAAAAAAACACGTTTTCATTTAAAACGCATGCATTATAAAAATAGCGCTTACCTGATTTTCCACAGAAAATCCAGTCGTGGTTGGGCTTCAACTGTTTTCCCAGCTGGTATGTTTTGCGATGTACATATCTGAAAAAAAACTCATCCATAGGCTTGCCGCGAACTCGTAAACACGTCTCCGAAAAAGGAGAACGTCAACAATGTTTGAAAAAGTAGGAACAGTAAGCAAATTTCGAACGTTTCGATGGTAATGGTAATGGTAATTTTAGTTAACGTCGTACTAGAGCAACACAACGGGCTATTGACGACGGTCCGGGATCAATCCCCAAAGGGAAAGATCCGAGGACAACACCACGGCCAGATGATGATGCTGCACCGTAGCTGGCACCCCACTCTCCAAACTTCCACACCAACCCAACGTGAGGACTTTCGGCCACGACAGATTTAAGGTGCACCAGCCGCCTCTACACCATACGCTTACAAACATCCATGCCCGGACCCGGATTCGAACCAGGAACCTTCCGATCTAGAGGCTAACACCTTAACCACTATACCGGTTGGTCGGCTCGAACGTTTCGAATAAACTCACCGGGTGAAAAACCGGTATAGTGGTTAAGGTGTTAGCCTCTAGATCGGAAGGTTCCTGGTTCGAATCCGGGTGCGGGCATGGATGTTTGTAAACGTATGGTGTAGAGGCGGCTGGTGCACCTTAAATCTGTCGTGGCCGAAAGTCCTCACGTTGGGTTGGCGTGGAAGTTTGGAGAGTGGGGTGCCAGCTCAGGTGTTGCTTCGTCATCTGACCGTGGTTCAAAATTACGAGGTGTTGTCCGCGTATCTTTCCCTTAAGGGACTGATTCCGGACCGTCGTCAATAGCCCGTTGTGTTGCTCTAGTACGACGTTAACTAAAAATTACCATTACTACCGAGTGAAAAGGAGACGAATTCGATTTCGAGAAAAAACGAAAGCGCGGTGGTAGTTGAATGCCAAAGTTGTCACTAGACGCCGCTAGGTTCGAATTTTTCGATCGAGAAACGTTCGATTTTTGGGTAGTTGAATTAGGCCCTTTATAACGCGTTCTTCGTTGGATTCTATACTTCAACTTGCTGAGATCTTCTGTGATTAGAGTTTCCAACTTTTTCAGAGACATTTCCGGGACATATTGCCCGAAACCAAAATATATATACACAGCTGTTTGTAAAAAACGCAACACCATGAAGGAATCATCCGAATGAAATAAAATTTGCAGATAATGTCAATTATAGGATATTATGCAAAGTAGTAGAGTTTCAGAGCCACCAGGCATACGTGGTGTGAGCATCGCCCTCTGAACAGATGCTAAAAGCGCATAAATCGAGGGCTGTACCGGGACGATGAAAATAGTGCATGGTTAATTTTTAGTGGCGAACGTTGAGTGAGATCTGAATATGCCTCCACAACGAAATAGGGTGAAATTTCAACAACTTACGGAGTTTGGACGAGGGAGAATTATCGGCCTTCTGAAGGAGGATTTTCCTATCACTCAATAGCAGCTCGTGTGCATCGGAACAGTTCCACAGTGATGCGAGTTTGGAAGCAATGGACCGACGAGCACCGGACAACTCGAAAAACTGGGAGTGGACGATGGAAGGTGACGTCAGCGCACGATGATAGACACCTGGTCCACATTGCTGTGAATGACCGTACAGCTTCCTCCAGGCAGTTAGCAGCACTTTTGTCTACTGCAACAGGTGTACTAATGTCGGCTTCGTCAATTCGCCGATTGATGCTGCACCGTATACTGCGTGCAAGGATTCCTTTATACAGGATCCCCCTCACGACAAACCATTGACGGCTGCGTCAATAGACTCTTCGCCGACCAACCGGTATCGTGGTTAAGGTGTTAGCCTCAAGATCGGAAGGTTCCTGGTTCGAATCCGGGTCGGGGCATGGATGTTTATAAGCGTATGGTGTAGAGGTGGCTGGTGCATTTTAAATCTGTCGTGGCCGTAAGTCCTCACATTGGGTTGGTGTGGAAGTTTGGAGAGTGTTGCCAACTTAGGTGTTGCTTCGTCATCTGCCCGTGGTTCAAAATGACGAGGTGTTATCCTCGGATCTTTTCCTTAAGGATTGATCCCGGACCGTCGTCAATAGCCCGTTGTGTTGCTCTAGTTTGAGGTTAATTAAAAATTACCAATTGACTCTTCAATGGTTACTCTAATGAAACAGAAAAACTAAATCATTTGTTGAATTGCGAAGTCAAGAAAAGCGAGTAAAGCACAGTCACTGGTTCGTGAATCCTTTGGGTCGGAATATCTGGTGGTTCGCTGATGGAATGAAGGCATCATTCGGTTCTTCTTGAAACACTCTTTTAACCCGTTTCCTGTGCCGCAATTGAAATTGATCTTTAGCATGATAGTTTACTTCGTAGTGCAATCTTATTGTCACTTTCCACTCCAAACATTTCCCCACAGAATTGGTTCAAACTGTCAACTAATCAAATGAAATTGTGGAACTCTCTTGAACTTAGTCACGCACTCGTCCAGATTCGTCGATTCGGACTGAAGTGACAGCTGTTCTACAGACCAGCGTACGTGGCTGAAATATGATTCATTCCCCCATGCGGTACAAAGATCACAGTTGGAGGAGTGAACTAGTAGCACACCTTTCTCTATCTAGACGATGGTAGGTCATCGATCTCCATACTAGCGTGACTTGCTGAACTGGCTCATAGTCAGAGCCAGTTGTGTGAACGATTCTATTTAGGTAATTGGTAATTTTTTTAAATTAACGTCGTACTAAAGCAACTCAACGGGCTATTGACGACAGTCCGGGATCGATCCCTAAGGGAAAAATCTGAGGACAACACCTCGTAATTTTGAGCCACCGATTCTATTTAGGACCGTAGGCAGGTCGGTAGGTATTAAACTCGTGAAATGTGAATCGATTCTTCAGTTCTATTCTTCCGTAACTTGTGAGGCGACATGAATGTGAGTAGGATTGGCATCGTGAGTGGGGGGTGCTTCAAAAATTCGCATTTCCTTTTTTGTGTGTCTATTTCTTGTTTTTTGAGTGAGTGTTTGTTTTAAGGTCACTTTTATATTTGCTACGTACAACATGCTGAAGAAAATTCACCCAATCATCTCAGTTGACCGTCGTTCCAATCGTGATGGAAATCGAAGATCACATTTCGAATTCATTCATTCAATAAATTGGCTTCAGAATCATCGAAGACCCGAAACAAAAGACTACCAGACAAGTAAAAAAATAATAATAGTTGACTGTGAGACTGTAGAAACAAGTTCCGAAAGAAACGAACTGAAGAAACGATTCACTTTTCACGAGTTTAATATCCATCGACCTACCTGCGGTCGTAAATACAATCGTCCACGCAATAGGCTCTTGGACGGGTGACGTTCCTTAATTTCACATACCCACAACAGGTCGTAAGGGTCTGGGGTGTCATCTCCTTCGATAGCACTTTGGTAGTCATTTTTGCCACACTTACAGCACAACGGTAGATAGACGACATCTACGATCGGTTGTGTTACTTTTGGGACATCTCGGACATACTTTTCAACACGATAATGCCCGGCCGCATACGGCACGTGTTGCTATGAATAGTCTTCGAGCTTTCCCAACACTTCCTTGGCCCCAGCTAGGTCTCTTTCCCATAGAGAACATTTGGGACGTTATTGCAACCATCCCGGTATGTTGACCCTTTAGCCCGACAGTTGGAGACGGCACGAAATTCCGCAGGACACCATCCGGGAACTTTTTC
This sequence comes from Metellina segmentata, assembly GCA_947359465.1. Classification (NCBI taxonomy): domain Eukaryota; kingdom Metazoa; phylum Arthropoda; class Arachnida; order Araneae; family Tetragnathidae; genus Metellina; species Metellina segmentata. Next base: position 37,401,571 of record OX375880.1, on the reverse strand, counting down.
AGTCTATGCCACGCCGGGTGAAGCATATCAATAAAGTGGTCAGAAAGTCAATAAGGTGGACCCTTATTGACTTTTTTCCTTTGTAGCGGTCAAACTCTGAAATGAATAATTCAATGGTTCTGAAATTTGAATCGTTTGTTTTTCTATGTATGTTCTTCACATCCAAAAATGTGTATTGCAATCGGACAACTGCTTCTGGGTGTATCGATTTTTTTTTGTTATAGAATGTATTTGGTCAGTAAAATGTATCTTGTGTGCATGTCTGTTGACAATTGACGACCTCTGGCGTAGCGTGGCCAAATATGTGTCATATTGTACCAAAGAACCTAAGCAACCAAAATGACCGTTTCTATTCTGTTCGGAACCTACTGGTTAAATTTTGATTTTGAAAATACAGTTAAAGATTGGCGGGGTGTGGAAGATTAGAGAGTGGGGTGCCAGCTCAGGGTGTGACCTCGTCATATGACCATCGTTCAAAATGATGTGGTGTTGTCCTAGGATCTTTTCCCGGACCGTCGTCAATAGCCCGATGTGTTCCTCCAGTGGGACTTTAAAAAAATACCTACCTAAGATTGGCCTAAGAATTCTCTTTATTTTTTTCCATCTGAATACTATTTCCAGTTTTTTTATGCATGGTTTTTGTTTATAGTTTAAGTTTTTTTTCTTCATTTTGTTCTTTGTCAACTTCAAAATTATGTCATCCTTTTCTTTGGTCATTGTATATTTTTGTACTTACGTGTTTGGCCCTTCCCTTGCCTTTTCATCTCTTTTTGTGTACTTAAATGTTTTACATAAATTGTTCGACTCTCCCTTATCCCCGAATATCCTCCGTAAAGCGAACTATACAGCTGAAAGCTGCACAGGTGAAACAGTGTCAACCTACGTAGTTCAATCGAATCGAATCGAATCCAATAAATTCTCTCCATATGGACGGTTGGTACGAGCCAGATATTCCAAGCTATCAAAAAACTAGCTTCGTATGCTTTGTCATCATCGCGACATAGTAAAGACGTGTACACGATGGTGCATATTACGCGATACAAAACGAGATTCGACACACTCCACGCTACACTTCGACGCTGGGACTCTGGACGCAACCGAAGATATACTTTTGGAGCGACTACGTACGACTTGAACGCTTCACTTTCATTGTCGATTTAACAAGATTCGTAAGAGAAGTTATGAAATAATGGTAAAAAAAAATTTCATTTTCAACGAAGAGCCCCGTTTGCCCCCCCCCCTCTCTGTATTGTGGTCTGTATAGTAGTATACGGACACAAAAATAATCTTGTTTCAAGTTTATAACAATTTTTATGTATTTAAAATTACGATGAAAACTCTAAAATTAATAAATCTGTCATTTTGTTTCTTAGAAAAAAATATAAAATAATTATTAAAAGATTTGTAAAAATTATGTGAAATATGAAACATCTAACCTTAAAAAACAGACCCACTAACGTATTGGATCAACTTCTATAAAAGGGGAACACATTCGAAAAAAAAAAGCCTGAAACATATATGTATATTACATTTGACTATGTAATATCCTGAACCCAAGTCCCTTTAGAGTCCTTCAAAAATAACCCTCACTCCTTAGAGAGTTTGCTTTGAAACGCTTTCATGGTCTCAAAAATCAAATACGGAGCAGGAGAGGTGAAAGCAAACATCCAAATCTAGAGCACTAAACAGTTAGACTTTGGAAAAAATAAATTATGCATCTTTAGAACACAGTTTGTTATACTTTCAAAGGTCTCTAAAACGTAAGTACTCTTTTCAATTTTATATATTTACCTGAAGTGCTTTTAATTTAAAAAAAATACAATTCGATAATATCTGTATACTTCTTTGACTGCGATATAAATGTAATTGAATGTTACTTTTTCATATCGTACGGTTTTTATAAGGTTTCAGTTAAAAGAGAGTTTCAATTTAACTTTTAATTTCCTTTCCTTGTCGAGAACGAGATTTCCTTTTTACATCAACGAAATGAAAATTGAGTTGTTACAAACTTTGGTTGAGCATTTGAGTCGCTTCGATCCTTAAGAAGTAAACTCATAGCGTTTGAATATTTCAGTGGTACTTTGAACTTTATGCAAATGTTTTATGGAAGTTAGATTTCTAAAAGATATATACAGTGTGGCACAAAAATAATACCTCGTTCTTAACTGTTTTTAATGTATTTAAAATTACCATGCGTAATATAACGGTAAATATGCTCGGTACAGCTACACTCTACGTTTATGAGCGATGGCAACTTTGGCGAACTTCTAAAGTCGCCAAAGAAAGAATTATTTCCTAACTCTTTTTTCGTCAAATTTTTTTTTTTTTTACAACACACTTTTTAAACACATTTTAGAACGTTTTAAAAAGTATATTTTTAAAATCTTTCACAAAAATTAGTAAACTTAAGTACATATCAAAACACATTTGTGAACCAGCAGAGAAACTAAGCTACGAATATTGGGTAAGAATACCCTGAAACTTATCAATTACACTAAATGCAGTGCTCATGTTGAAAAAGAGAAAGATTTGCAAAAGAATAAAATGCAAGAAGTAATACAACCTGATAACGTCAGAATTCTTTCGTAAAAAAAATAATGAAAACGAAAATGGACAATAAAACAAAACTCTTAATCCTTTAGTGAAAACTATTATAGTAAAATAAAAATTTCACAACTGTCAAAATACAAATAAATAAACCAATAGTATCACAGAAAACGATTTAAAATGACCAATGCAATCAAAGGATATTTTAAAAACAAAATAACCAATGGGAGGAAAGAAAAAATTTCAAACGAATCAATGAAATCAAACGATTTCAACGGATTTTGTCGAAGCTTTCTAGAATATTCAAAATGAAAATTAAAAGTTTCGGTTTGCCGAGGTTGCCATGAAAACCACAACAACCGAAACGATAGATGGGTTACCTTAATTTATCGTAACTCCCTATTAGAAGTGCGCCAAAAAAAATCGCCAAGCCGTTGCCATCACTCATAAACGTAGAATGTAGCTGTACCGTGAACACATTTGAAACAAAAGCGCCTGAAACATTTTTCTTCGAAGATGTAGTCGTACTCATTCTCCCTACATTTTAGACTGCTTTAAGGGGACCGGGAAAGCAAAATTCGACTAAAAAATCAATTTCTATTTTATTGCTCCTTAATATAGTTCAAAATCTCCTCTTTCCAATGATATATCACACTAGGTAATAGAATAAGAGGAAGTTTGAAAATTATGCACGTTTCCAATAAGCACTTCACATCTGACACGGCCTTTCAAATGTAAACAAACCGTTTGTGGACATTTCTAATCTTTGTTGCTCAACAATGTATATTATATTTTTTACTTTACTTTACTTAAATTATTTTCGATAATCTGGTAACAGTAGAGTTAACTGTAATCATTTAGTTTTTTTCTAACTATTTTTATTAATTTTACCATGCGATATAAGTTAGCACTTTCTGAGACATGACATTTGATCTATTATGGACTAGCAATAAGGATAAATGTTGGTTTTCTGCACAATATGCAACAATCTGTCTGGGCAGAATATTTTTATTTACTGTCAAGTAACTTAAATCCAAATCACGGTCTTTGTCTAGTTGGGAATGAAAGCTGGTGGAAATTTCAACGTGCTGTAGCTAAAAGTGATGTGTATTAACTAAAGTGAAGTGTGTGATAAACACACACATATTGCCTTGCCTTATACTGCCTACATTTTGAAGACAATTAAATCAAATTTCAGAGACTTGGTGAATCCAGAATTGTTGAAAAAATGTGTTCACGGAAAGACTTAAAACCCAAAAGAATCGGTGAACAATGTGATGTGGACTCGCGTTCCAAAAAATGTGTTTGTAACCATCCAAAATTTAAAACTGGGAGTGTTTGACGCTGTTTACTGCTGCAACAGTGGAAATAATATAAAGTGCTATACATTATCTAGAGTTAAAATCAATCCAGGCTGCCATTTTATACAAATTTTTGAGAAAACTGGACTAAGACCGTGTTATCGATAGAGAGCGAAAACTCTCCGAATACAGTAAAAAGGCCCGCCATAGAAAGAAAAGCATAAAAAAAAATTGAAGATACATGTATTAAAAATGAAAGATATCACCCTTTATATAAATCAGGATTTCATTAAGGTTAGACGCAAAATTATTTATAAAAATTCATTTGAAATGTTTAAATCCATTTTTCTCAAAACTTAGATTTTTAAGATTCATGCCCCATTTTCTCAGAATCTACTCAACATAATGACTTAATATTTTTATGACATATTTGTGTTATATCTCTAAAGATTTTAACACGGGCATTTTTTGATTTTTTGAAAATTGGATTTTTTAGAAATTTAAATGTGTTAAAAAATGCTATCTAAAAAGTGATATTCAGTTAAAAATTTCTATAAAATTAAAATTTTTAAATAAAAAAAAAGTGAGCTGTTAAAGTTTGTATAACATATCAGTCTAACCACCATAAAAATTTTGTGTTGATTACTATTATAGTTATTGAGAAAAAGGGTCTTGAATTTCGTGAATTTAACATGGAGGAGATAGGGCCTTCCCGGTCCCCTTAAGTCTTAATAGTGTTGTTTGCACCATGTCACTGGAACTCATTTCGTCCTATTCTAATTAAAGCTATATTTGCAATGGATTTCACAGTTTTGTGCACATTTTTGTAGTGGTTTCTTGAGAAAATTAAAATGAGGTACTTTTTTCAAAAATTGATGTCCGGAAGCAGAATTAGGGCACTGTCAATCGCATCGTCAAGAATACAAAAATTGTTTTTCTAATTTACCGCTGAAAATTTACAAATTTCTCTTTTGCACAGATCGCTAACTTCATATTAATTATTTGAACTTATAAATTTATAATTATAAATTTCCAAGTACCTCAATCGGCGATATGCACTCGGATCATTAAAGTGTATCGTCTGTATTTGTGTCAGTGTCAGTGAATGAACATAACTCTTATGAGGGCTCTTTTTGTTGTTCAATGTTCCTTTCGCTAGTGTAAAATATCACTGACTTCAATCCAGTACTAAAGATCTCCACGTTTCAGATTCCATGGTAACCATTTTAATCAGCATTTCTCAGTTTGTGATGAACTGTTCCAATGCGTAAATTCAATTCACGATACAACTTAATTTTGAACATGTTGCATGTTTAGTGATCATCTTTTGATACAGATTCAGTCAACGTTTATAAAGATGGCAACGGTCCTGCCGCTTTTTTTTTCCTCACTTCTAAAGTTGACAAGGAAAGAATTATTTCAAATGAACCAAAGAATTTCACAAAAGTTTAACGGATTTTGAAAGAACTTTCTAGAATATTCAAAATGAAAATTTAAAATTTCCGCTGGCCGAGGTTGCCATAAAAACCGCGCTACAGTTTCACTCTACGTTTATGAGTGATGGCAACGGCTTGGCGATTTTTTCGGCGGACTTCTTGTAGCGAGTTCCGATAAAGTAAGGCAACCCATCTGTCGTTACGGTTGTTGTGGTTTTCACGGCAACCTCGGTAAACGGAAGCTTTCAATTTTCATTTTGAATATTCTAGAAAGTTCTTCCAAAATCCGTTAAAGTCGTTTGATTTCATTGGTTCGTTGGAAATTTTTTCGGTGGAGTGGTCGTTCACGGTAAGAAGGCGATTTGTCGCCAAATATGGTAACCTTCACCTTTTGCGTATTTTCTTCACATCTGCCGTTTTTGTTATGGCAACCCTATCTGCTGTTACGGAATTCGGCCGCCATCTTGATTTGGCGACAAAAAAGAGTTGGCGACCAACGACTTACCGTGAACGACCACTCCACCATTTTTTCTTTGTCCCATTGGTTATTTCGATTTTAAAATATCCTTTGATTGCATTGGTCCTTTTAAATCTTTTTCTGTGATACCATTGGTCCATTTATTTGCATTTCGACAGTTATGAAATTTTTATTTTATTATAATAGTTTTCACGAAACGATTAAGAGTTTTGTTTATTTGGTATTTGTAGAATTTTCGTTGTCCTCGGCGGAGCCTGCAATTCTGATGATTGCGAGATCGGCGCTTCGACCTGACTAAAGACCGTCGTGTTCACTAATGGTGACTGGGGCACGTTAAATAGGTCGTGGTCACAAAGTCCCCCATGTTCCCATACCAAATCAATACTTCTTTGGGTACCTGATCAGGGGGTTATCGGCCTCTGATTGGGATCTAAATTACGATATGTGTGAATGAATGGATGTATGAAAGGGACCATCCTGTAAAACGGATGTGTCATGTTTGTCGAGCAAAGTCGGACTTCCTCCCAATGGGGCTCAATTACATGGAAGGCGCACCCCCCTCGCCTCTTGCCGTCTTTGACGGGCCTGGCACCCCTTTGGTCTGCCAGTGTAGGCATTAGAAACAACAACAACAACAACAGAATTTTCGCTTCTTTTTTCTCGGAACAGTTCTGAGGTATCAAGTAGTATTCTTTCTTGCTTTCTTTCTTTTAAAAATATTTTTCATTTCAAACTGCCTACTGTATTTAGTGTAATTGATAAGTTTCAGGCTATATTCTTACCCAACATTCGCAGCTTAGTTTTTTCTAAGAAGAAATGTGTTTAAGCTTACTACTTTTTTTTAAAAAGTTTTTTTAGAAAAAAATACTTTACAAAACGTTCTGAAATGTGTTTTCAAGCTTTGATTGGTTTGATGATATTTTTGAAATAATTTTGTTGTTGGCGACTTTAGAAGTTAGCCAGAAAAATCGCCAATGCCGTTGCCACCGCTCATAAACGTAGAGTGTAGCTGTACCAAAACCGCTATAACGATGATACTGATGGGTTGTCGTAACCTGTCGTAGCTCACTACTAGAAGTGTGCAACAACAACAACAAAAAAGCGCCAATGCCGTTGCCACCGCTATAAACGACTGAATATGTAAACTGAAGCTGTACGCATCTTACTAAAGTAGCAATTTTGTTATCTCTCCTTGCAATGTTTTAGAGTTTAGTGTTTTTTGATTGATTTTCATGGTTGAATGTAGTCAATTTTGAAGAATTTATAAGACAATATTATGGAAATAGTTCCTAACTTTGCTTAGTTACGATACTCGTTTTAAAGCGTTCTAATCCACTGAAGTAGAGAAATTAACTTTCTTGGAAATAATGTCAAATGAATTCAACCCGCGTCTCATAACATGCAAAAAAGAACTAGAAAAATTTTACATTAGTGTCTAAATTTCCATTTTCGTCTAATGAGATGTTGATAGAAATAATTAAGTCATACTTGAAGAGAAACATGGATAAGTAGATTATACATGTCGTGAATGTTTGATTCTTTTTCTTTGGGATTTTTTTCCGCTATCGTTCTTAAAGTTTTCTCTGACCCTATTATACACAAACCAGAACGCACATCCCAGAAAAGTCTGCCCACTGGAATCGCACCACTCCTGCGAGGTTTTATCGCTGTGTACTTATTTTATTTCAATGTCACCTTGTGCATTTTGCACAGCTTTGGACAATACCGATTATTTTCTCGCTGTTTAGTTGTTTTCGGAATTGTAACTGATGGTTAGAAAAAAAAAAGAGAGTAGCTACTAGTGCATTGCAATAGAATATATGACTGGGTGTGAGTTTGATGCCCAATGGTTGTTACAATGTTAGAACAGCGTTCATTAGATTACAAATACTAAACTTCTCTCTCAAATGTAAGTACTTTTCTTAATGCTATTTCCTTTTAATGCTTTATGTTTTTGTAAACAATTCTATAATATATCTCTTATCTGCCGTTGTAGTGTATATTTGCATGTCACTTTTCATAACGTACGATTTTATAACTAGTGTCTCAATGGAAATATTTAATTTTTTTATTTTCAAATCCACATCTTATTTTACCAGAGGATATTTCGAGCAATAATCTTGATACTGGATTTTTATGAGGACAAAATTGAGTGGATAAAAATCTCGGTTGTACATTTAACAAACTGCTTCAATTATTATGAATTAAACTGTTGGGTTTTTAATCTTTCAATGCTACTCTTAATTGGTTTAACAATATTCGCGTTTGTAGAAGCTGCATTGCTTAAAGCTGTATACAGTGGATCACGAAAATAATCGGTCGCCTCTGTCAAGGATTAATATTCGGATAGGGTTTTCAATATTGTCATGCGCGTTTAAAATGTATTTAAAATTAGCTAACCACAATTCACATCGGTGTAGCTATTTTCGTAACGAGAATCGAATAGTTATGAAAAGGTTTGATAAAACGTTTTTTTCTTATTATTTATACCCTAACCTAGTAAAATAGACACCTAAAAGTATTCGGTCAATGTCTGTGAAGAACACATTTAAAAACAAGACGGAAAATTGTTAAATCTCCGATTTAATTGTATTTAGTTCCTCTGCATCCTTTTCTGCTCCAAGTCTTAATTACACTGCTTACACCGCGGAACAAACAAATTTCATTTTGCTCTACTTAACGATGTATTCATTATTTCTGGACACTTTTGCTGATAACTGATTATAGGACAAACTATGATAATTTCTAATCAAAAATCAATTACGATACTCGATATGAGATATTGTTAATACCAAGAAAATGATTTGGAGAAGTAAATTTTCTTCTCGAGGATAAAGGTATATTCAAATAAAAAGTCCTCGTGTTATATTTGTGGTTATATACGCAGTTCACGTAACTTTATAGCTCTGGGAGTGTTGATTCAATAATTTTATGTAAGATGTACACATTCGTGCGATATACAGGCAAAAATGAAAATTATGTCAATTATAACTGACTGCAAAATTATCCATTTAATACTTTTAAGAGGGCATAGACACTTAAAAAAATTTAAATTATGATTACAAATTTCAAATTCACGATAATTTAACTTTTTATTTAATGTAACTGATAACCATTTTATGTATATCCAAATGAAAGTTTTAATAGTTTATTTGTACTTTTTGCAACATGCAGAAAAGTAGTGTGTTTGAGTGAAAATTAAATAATATGCTATATCACACACCGAATTTATTGATAAGTAGATGTTAAAAGAAATTATTTAGCCATACCTGAAGTGAAGGATGGATAAAATATGTAAATCGTACTTGTTTGGTTACTTTTCTTTGGAAACTTTTATATAATGTTTCCTTGAAAGTTTCCCTGTTTGACTATGTACTATACAAACCTGAACCCAAGTCCCTCCTCCAGGAATAGAGAGTTTGTTTGAAACGCTTTCATGGTCTTAGAAATCAAATACGGAGCAGAAGAAAGAAATTTCATTTTTACATCAACAAAATAAAAATTTTGTTATTACAAAGTTTGATTGAATTCTTAAGTCGTTTCTATACGTTTCAGTGGTACTCCTCATTCTTTTACGAATTGAATGTTTGATGAAGTTGCATTTCTAAAAACTATTTACACTAGTGCACAAAATTAATCTTATCACTCAAGTTTTAAACTTTTTTTAATGTATTTAAAATTACGATGCATAACCTAACAATAATAAATCTGTCTTTTTGTTCCTAAGAAAAGATCAATAATTATGAACAAATTTTAATATTTATTATTTAATATTTGTTAGAACTTTAATATTTTAATTATTTGAAATCGCAAACAACGTATTGAATCAGACCCACATACATATTTGGTCATCTTCTGTAAAATGAACACATTTGAAACAAATATGCCTAAATATAATATTTGTAAGGTTTAGTTGTACTTATTCTCCCTACATCTTGGACTTCTTTAAGTCTTAATAGCGTTTTTTGCACCAGGTAACTGAAACCAATTGGATACTACTCTAATTAAAGATGTATTGACAATGGATTCCACTGTTTTGGGACACATTTGTGTCATGATTTCTTCAGTAAATGAAAGTAAGATACTCGTTTTTAAACCGTTGTCTCGAAGCAAATTTAGACACTGTCAATTGCATCATCAAGAATTTACAATATTCACTTTATTCGATCAACTGTTTCAACGATTGAATTCTTTCCAACGTGCATTGATTTTAAAATCAATATTTTGAAAATCTGAGAAGAAAGTGCGATGTAATTTTCGCTAACACTGATGGAAATAAAATCAAGAGATTTGAAGAATGATTGGGAGGAGAATTGTGGAGGTGTAATGTTTGAATGCCTTTGCAGTTTGTGATGAGCTTTTGGAAATTACTCCAACGAATGGGTACAGCTGCACTTTACGTTTATGAACGGTAGCAACGGCCTTGGCGATTCTTTTGGCGCACTTCTAGTAATGAGATACGGTAGATTAAGGCAACTCATCTGTCTTTACGGTTGTTGTGGTTTTCATGGTAACCTTGGCAAACGGTAACTTTCAATTTTCATTTCGAATATTCTAGAAACTTCTTCCAAAATCCGTTAAAGTCGTTTGAATTCATTGGTTCGTTTGAAATTTTGTCTTTGGTTCCATTGGTTATTTTAATTTTTAAATATCTTTCGATATCATCGGTCTTTTTTAATTTTTTTCTGCGATACCATTGGTTCATTCATTTGTATTTCTATAGTTATAGAATTTTTTTTATTATTATAACATTTTTATCACGAAACGTTTAAGAGTTTTTTTTTTTTTGCCATTTGTGGAATTTTCGTGTTTTATTATTTTTTTCCTGGAACATTTCTGACTTATCAGATTGTATTATTTCTTGCTTTTTTTCTTTTAAAAACCTTTTTATTTCTTAACATGCCCACTGTATCTAGTGTAATTGATGTTTCAGGGTTTTCTTACCCAAGATTTTCAGTTTAGTTTGCTGCTGATTCACTGCTGAAATGTGTTTGCTGCTGAAATGTGTTTAAGCTTACTACTTTTTGCGAAAGTTTTTTGAAAATGTACTTTTTACAACGTTCTCAAATGTGTTTTCAAGCATTCATTTTCCGTTGTAAAAATAAATATATTTTTGGAATAAAAATAATTTTGAAAGAATTCTTTCCTTGGCAACATTGGAAGTACGCCAAAAAAATCGCCAAAGCCGTTGCTACCACTCATAAGCGTAGACTCTAGCTGTACCAAATTATTGTTCCAAAAATACACTGATTTTGGTTGATTATAAGAGGCTGTTAGTGATTAAATACTGATTTGGTGCACATTTAGCGTTTATTTAGCTACTCTTTAAATGCAGAAATATGCTAAATTTGAAGAAATTTGTGAACTTTGCTTCATATATTAAATATACGATCAATTATTAACCGTATATTTTGCAATTATATATTCATATACACCTGAATAATGGTCAGATATACCAAAACAGTTGCATTTAAAAATAAAGATGTATGTAATATAGAAAAACCAGAGGGGAAATTATTTGAAAAATATTACTTTATACTATAAAATGAGTAAATATTATTATATACTTAGGTGGAGTGGTCGTTCACGGTTAGAAGGCGATTCTTCGCCAAATATGGCAACCTTCACCTTTTGCGGATTTTCTTCACATCTGCCGTTTTTGTTATGGCAACCCTATCTGCTGTTACGGAATTCGGCCGCCATCTTGATTTGGCGACAAACGTCTTACCGTGAACGACCACTCCACCCTTATCTACTCATTAAATCTATTCGTATTAGTTCGTGACATTGTTATAGAAAATATTTCCTTTATCGCCTATTGTGTATATTTCTTGTCTCTTGCGCTTTTAAGAAGCGGACACCAATTACTCAATTGGAAGAATACAGGAGGTGAAGTAATATTCCCTTAAACCAGTATTTTATGTATAGTTTACTGTAACTGGGTGTTTCAAAGACACTTTCTGAGGTATATGTATCTTGCACTTACTTCGTACTCAGAAAACTCATAAGTTTATCTGGAAACCGGAATTTAAACATGTTAATGGGACTCGGTAGAGTATTACGTTAATCTTACATTAATATCAGTCATTTCAGCAGACTTCTCAGCATTTCTAAAAAATCTACGAGCTGTTTTTCTATCCGTTAGTATTCACTAATTGATGATTGGTCACATCTATCAAAACATCCGTCAGCTTTAAAGTCCCTTGCACATTATTAACTTTCCTAGTAGTTAAATATACTTCTCACTTGGCAAAAATAAATTTGACGGAACGACGAGGACTAAATGAGGATGGAACAGGGGATTTTGACAAATAAATAAATTACTTTGATTAAGTACAAGCAAAGGTTCCAAAGAAATACTAAATAAACTTTCCTCATATTAATATTTTTGGGGAAAACAATTGCCGGAAAATTTTTTGTTCAGCGCCATTACAGCCCCTTATTATTACTGTATTTCGGATTTTATCTTTCGACAAAATCAGTAAGAAAGATTGTTCATAAATTGTACGTAACCGTTTAACAAAGCAGCTGTTAAGTGACTAGTGAGTTGTGGTACAGCTGAAGTTTTCGTGATAATGGTCCCAAAAGAGTAACAACCTCTTAATGCTATGAGAATTCTAACGAATAAATTATTTGACGCCATATGGCAAGAGTTGTGGAATCTGCAAGTCAACAACAAATTATATTCTTTCAAAACCTTCATTCATCAGTGAATGAGTCACATAGTCCAATGTAAGGGGACTGATATCATACTGACCCGTCTTCGCATTGGATACACGCTTCTGCCATCGTCATTTATTACTAAGTGAGTCAGAGAGAAATCCCGGTTCCATTTGTAACTCCTGCTCTACTACTTTTCTGTGTTCCTATTTTAACTGTCTATCCGGTTTTTAATCTTAAAATATTTTTATACGAATCTGCAAGAATCTACTGAATCTGCGAGATTTGGTTCCCACTTAAACTTTTTCGCATTTTTACAGAGTTCGGTTCATTTTTTAAATCTCGTCTAACATTTTTTTGGATATAAAATTATCCACGAATTTAATTTTTCAAATTGTTTTATATTGCAATCCTTTATATTTCAAACTTAAATTTTTTTTTTGCAATAATTATGTTGGAATATATTACTTATATGGGATGATTATTATGGCTGATTGTGGGAGCAATATGAAAATTCTTCCACGAAAAAGAGTCATCTACATTTAGCCTCACAGAAAAAGCCTCTTTTGAGGCAAACCGTTTGTATGCGTGATGTAAGTAGCGTATGCAGAAGATCGGATCAAATCTACGAGTCATATGGAAGCTATTGCGACTATTTGCAATCTTTCGGTTAATATGCTTTATCCAGATGCTCACACATATCTTGTAACTTTGCATAGTTATTGAAATAGTTTTTTTCATCATCATTGCTTTTCCTTTCGTACGAGCAAAGTGTTAAAATCTAGCTCACGTACTTACTACGAGTACATTAGTTCGTTGTATACTTTATAAATATATAAGTGCAATGCAATTCTCAAATAAATTGTATATATTTATCTTTACAGATTGTCTTACAGCTTTTTTCGACTATTCTATACCTGTGAAAATGTAAGTGATTCTTTAAATCTGATATCATATTTAATTCTGTAAAAATTGTACAAATAAACACTGAATTGAGATAACCATTCGTATGTGTCGCATTATGATTTATTTGGTTGGACCTAGCAAACAAGAAAATTTCTTTTCAACTGAAGCAACTATCGATGTTAGTGAATTATCCATACATCACATCTTAAATTATTTCTAATTGACTTTAGTAACAAATGCACAGAAGAAGTATTAAAAAAAATTCTTTTTCACATCCTGTAAGTTTTAGAATATGAGTATCATGGACTCTCTCTTTCTAATACTAATATTAATAGACATTTTGCATCCAATTATTATAAATTACTCTTTACAGCAAAAAAAACGTTAACCCACTTTACTTCAGCTCGCGTTTATACTTTCTCCAGGAAATTTAATTTTCTCAGAAGCTTCGCTTTAGTTTTTCAATTCTCAATAGCATGCGAATTTAAACGGATTGATAAGAATATCGATATATAATCATCAAAAAAGATACATGAGAATTGTATAATCACCTTACAAGGCGCTACAATTTATTCCTTACAAATAACCACTCATGGAATTCTTCACAACATATTTCCGCTTTATCGATAAATGCCTTGAAAACCAAACGCCTGAAAATTAATGACTCAACGTCACGTTAAACTGAAGAGGGAATTAGAAATATTTAAATTATATTTTTTTTGTGACGTAAGGTATAAACTTTTAATGAAATTAGGTTACAAATATACAAAAATAATTAACGTGGAAAACAAACAGTTCAAATTTAAAACATAGGTTATATTTAAAAAATATAATACATATAATTTTCTATAAATCGTTTATGACTATGTCAGATAACTTTTTACATACAACGTTTTGATTGAATGATTTGGATACTTATTTTCTTTGGCTTCCATGACAATAACAGTCAAGTGAGATTTACTATTGTGCAAAGTAAACATAATAGATCCATTATGTTTTAGTCATTAGTTTAGTTATGCCTGAGTCAATTGGAAGTGGTAACATCTCACAATTAATTGGTAAAACTAAGCATTTTTACAAGAACAAAAGAACCCTAGAATATAGTTAAGGACCAGATTCCTAAATTATTATTTCATATTAAAAGAACGAATGTTTTAACCTTGAATTCTTTCCTGAGAAAAAGCTCAAAACAAATCGATTTTGGGTGTAGATATTTTGCATCGTTTACATAGAGAATGAAGGATGCATCTGTGCTTTTCGGTATCCTTGAGTAAACGGAAAAATCAAACGGAATCACTTCAGTCGAAAGCGAGAAGGAAACTGCTTAATTTAACAGATAGAAAAGACCGATTTCATTACTGAATAAAATTTAGTACTAAATATATAATAATATAATTTCATTCAAGAGTGATTTTCAAAGAAAACAAGTAAAAAATTGCCCATTTGTTTTTGAAATTAAACTTTGCAATTATTTTATTAAACTAAATAGTAGTTACAAACCAGCTAGTGTGATATTTAGTCATTCAGCACTAAATATAATGTTTTTAAGGGCACTAATATAATAAAATGACATTAAAAATTTTTATTTGAAATGCGATGCAACCTATTTAACGGAGAGGCATTTGCTACAGTCGGAACCATCGCTAACGCGTCCAACATGTGATTCAATCCTATTAGTTAGACACATTTGAAGTGAATGTCCTGACTTTAATACTATTAGACTCAACAGCTATATGTGCTACTAACCCTAGTATAAAGGATTTATTGAGTGATCCTCATAGAAATCTGTTTTTAGTCTTATCAGACATAGGCTTTTATAATTTTATCTAAATAGTGAATTGAAATGTTTTAATACAATTTTAATCTTTGTCAAATTTTGATTAGTAGTAGTAAATTTATGAATAAATTACAAAAAAAACTTATTGAAAGTGACCAATAGTTTGGTGCAACTAGACCAAACTTGTACCATAAAAATTAATCAATCATTACAATGCAATGCTGAGAAAGCCTTGACACATTTTGTGCAAACTGTGTTTCTTTTTCTTTGAATTTTTATGATGCTATCCTATAATTATTGATCAGATATTTTAAACGGATACACACAATAAAATACATTTAAAAACTATACTGCTCATTGGCATAAAGCAGTTTGTTTACCGTAGGGGTTAATATTTAGTTAAAAGTAACATGTTTTCATCCTTAAGCATCCGTTTCAGATAATTTCATACGCAATTTTCGAGATTGCAAAACAAAAGAAACGATACATTTTTAAAAGCTTTGGATGATTTCAAGTAGAAATTTTAAACGAGGGAAAGTTAGCCAGATAACTTATAAACTTAACAAAAATAAATGTTTGCTATTCTTTTGAATAAAGTATTGAAGCTCGCTTTGTAAAATCTACACAAAAGAAAGCACACGAGTGAAACGATCTAACGGAAGACGAAAAAACTTTATTGAACATTGACATTTAGTTTTGCCAAAATAAAATTGCTCTACTCGTTTCATTTCAACAAATTGTGTCGTTTTCTAAACTCCAACAACTGACGCTCAGAGCAGTGCTATTGCCCGATTGAATGACGACGAAATAGTAGAGTACAATCGACAACTTTTCGAAGATGCCCCGTCTATCCGCGAAATGTAGCGAGAGAAAGTGATTAGTTTCTTTTCAGGAGGAATCCTGGTGAGTGGTGAAGGAAGTCGATCCGGGATGGTCTCTTTGGAGCCAAAAGGGTCGGAATCTCTTCCTGATGCCGGTAAAGGGTCTCCTGCCAACAAGGTGAACTTTTACATTTTGCAATTTTTTTATTTTGCAGCTCCAAGTCAAAATATTAGAACAGAAGAAATCAACTTTAATCAAAATGGTTTTTTTATGTATTGTACATTGTAAAAAAAATTTCATAACATAAAACCTAACTTCCATTTTAACATATAAGTCCAAATGTTCTGGAAACTACACGAATCCCACACGGTTCGAAATAGAAACCCCAATTTAACGTTTTTCAAGGAACCGGAAAGAAATAATGCTACAAGAGGGAAAACATTAAATCGAGGTCGGAGAAAAACAAAACAGAGCATGAAATAAAGACTAATTTAAGTAACACACCTTTTTGTTTCTTCGTTTTCAATATTTTAGTATTTAAAGAAATCTGTTGTATTGGTTTACGCTTTGCTTTTACTAGATAAATCATTAACATCATTCTGCACAGATTTTAGTTTTTGTAAGGTTTTTTAGTATATCTAATGTGCACACACACACACACACACACACACACACACACACACACACACACACACACACACACACACACACACACACACACACACACACACACACACACACACACACACACACACACACACACACACACACACACACACACACACACACACACACACACACACACACACACACACACACACACACACACACACACACACACACACACACACACACACACACACACACACACACACACACACACACACACACACACACACACACACACACACACACACACACACACACACACACACACACACACACACACACACACACACACACACACACACACACACACACACACACACACACACACACACACACACACACACACACACACACACACACACACACACACACACACACACACACACACACACACACACACACACACACACACACACACACACACACACACACACACACACACACACACACACACACACACACACACACACACACACACACACACACACACACACACACACACACACACACACACACACACACACACACACACACACACACACACACACACACACACACAATTGAAGCATTTGACGAAGATACTCATTATGAACACAAAAATGACTATTTGAGGTTTTCTGTCTTCGCGATCGTTAAAGTTTCAATGGATTTGAAATCTGCGGAAAATTTTACACCTGATCAATACCTTAGGTAGTCCAAATTTTATGCGAATTTGCGACATTCTTAAAATTATTGTTTTTTTTTTCGAATGTTTTTAGAATCAGCAAGAACACGAAAAGAACTGTCATTTATTTCAAAATTGACTATTTTAAGAAAATCGCTTTGAGTTCTTCACGCTGAAAAAACGCTAAATGCGGGAAATATTTTGAAGTGATAACTTTAAATACGGGATTTTTTTAACATTGAAAGTATGGGAAATTATTTGGGATCCATGAAAAATGACGTTATAGTCTGAGATTTTTGTCCAAAATTCAGAAAACGACCATTCTTTATTCTGTCAACATCACCTTCAGCTCTAATAACAGCATGCGATCGATTTGACATTTAAGTCACAAGCGGCTCACAGTCCAAGTTCACTTTAATGGAAGTGTGTTGATTTGGCGCTGGTTGTTTCAGTTCTTTTAAGTATGAGCTGCTAAGTGCTGTTAAAAGAAATAATTATCCTCGTATATATATTCGGATGTTTTTTACCCTCAAAGTTTCAAGAATTTCTTTATTTACATATTTTCGTACAACTACGCCTGAATAGATTTACCGGTTAGAGACACCTGTTGTAGGAGCCGATATTTTCTTTTAAGTACGCTACCCTTGTTTAGACCATATCTCTGCAATGAAGCTACCTCATAATCCAACTGGAATGAAATTGCTTTTTTTTTATTGGAAATATAGGGTGTTCGTTTAGGATTATAATAAAGAAAGTATCCTATTTTTTTTTACTTTTTTACCATGATTTATTTCCAAAATTTCTCATGTTCATGTGGACTCGGAAACTATTTTTTTAAAAGTATAGCCCATTAAAAATGCTCTCAACCGTTTCCATTCCATTATTAGCATACTTCATTATTAACTTTATGGAAAATGCGGAACACCCAAAAATTCCATAAAGACTATCTACGATTGTAATTTTGTTAAAATAATGTGTCGAAGTTGTTAAGTTAATGACCAGGCGTTGACAGCGACAAAAATTCACATGACTGAAACGCTTAATATTTTCATGAATAAATCATTTCATGGATTAAGTTTTTGAGATTTATTATTTAATGTTTCATTAGTTTCAGGAACAATTACCACTCAAGGAAAAGAATCATGGTTCTTAATATTTTTTTTAAAACTATTTTATAGCTGTGAAACTACCCTTGCATTGATGTCTGAATATTTAATACAAGTTCGTTAATAGGTTTTATATTACACTGTACAAATTATCAAATCGGAAACTTTGGATTGGTTATTTGTTCGTGGAATTTTCAGCAAGTATTTTGGAAGGGAGGAAGGAAAGTAATATTCTCGGATCAAATTTTGAAAGTTTAATGGACACTTAAGTCAATATTTTTGTATCGTTACAGGTTCCGTTTTTTGACGAAGTGTTTCCGAAGGAGCAAAGTAAGTATACAATTAAGCATTAGTAAGTGTATCCAGGGCGAGATGGTTGTGCTATTAACCGTCAAATTTAAGTTCTTTCCTCGATTCTGAAAAGGTCTGAATATTATTATTTGTTGGTACGGTGTACATGTTTTTCGTCCCAAATTCAAAGATCTACAAAATAGGGACAAATCTTAGGTCTCAATCGATATTATACAGCAATGTGCTTAACTAATCATTAAAGAAAATTTAGTTGGTTGCGAAGAAATGAGGAAAGTATTTTAATTTTCATTAAATATATCTCTCTATATTAAAAAAAAGTTACCGCCGCCGCCGCCGCCGAAGAATTGAAATTTTTGTTGTTTAGCTCCATTCTTAGACGGTTTCCCGAGAAAGTACTGATCGGAAAAATATGAAATTAACATGCTTTGTTCTTCATCGTATTCCCTGGATAATTATTAAGATTTTTTTCCGATGCGGCTATTAGTTTAGGTTTTATTAAGTGTTAAAGTTGAAGAAGTGAAATTTCTTCCGCGAGTGAGCAAAACACATTCAAAATTTCAGTCTTTAGTCGTGAGTTTTTTTTTAAGAGTACCTCTCAACGTAAATTTTTGCAGCTCGTCGAGTTTTTTTTGAAATTTAAATGTGGTTCTTGATAATATTTTTTTGAAATTCGGGAAAAATCGGGACATTTTTGTTACTTTTTTTAAAACTGCCGTATCTATATCTAATTACTATTAGTTTTTAATTTTTAAAATATCGCAGTATACCTCAGAATATACTCTTTCTTACGGTACTATTATTTTTGAAATCGGTTAATAATTAAATTGGATGCGATCAAAAGTTCGTGATACAAAATTCGGAATCTTCGGATATTTTCGCTACGTTTTGTTAAAACCGTTATGTCTACGGCAAAAACCATTATTTTTTAAATTTGAGAACATCACTGAATACACTACATTACACTCTTTCTTATGGTACAATTATTTTTCAAATTGGTTAATAAACAAAATCGATGCAATTAAAAGTAGGTCATACAATTTTCGGAACTTTCAGATCGTAACTTCCGATACAAAACTAAAATGGTCATATCTATATAGTATTACTGTTAGTTTTTAATTTTAAAAATATTGCAGTATACCTCACAATGTACTCTTTCTTACGGTACAATTATTTTTAAAATTGGTTCATAAATAAATTCGATGCAATCAAAAGTTGGTGACACAAATTTCGTATTTTTCAGTTCGCATAGCTGGTTCGGCAAACAGCAGTGGGTTGCATTTTCTACTATCGGGTTTGCCAGATATCAAATTTATCGTAGCAACAATTGCCATAAAAACGATTTCTTTTTATTTGGCGAGGAAAAAGGCTCGCTTTTTTCCCTCTGTTCTCAAGACAGTTTACCGACAAAGTACAATGTATTGATATTAACACTGTTTACTTAAAATTGTACAGGGAACAAGATACAGAAGATTTTTTACTGATGCGGCTATTAGTTTAGGGTGCATTAAGTGTTAAAGCAAAAAAAAGTTAAATCAATTGCGAAAGAAGTATTGGTTTGAGAAAGCAAACCAAACGGGATTGCGTAGCAATCCCCGGGGTCGGCGAGCGTAAGCGAGCAGGGCGCGAAGCCCTCGCTGTGACGTCATGTACCGGAAAGTGAAATCAGCATAATACGAATTATTCAGATAGTTTCACTCTGTGAAAGGAATGTTGGTTTGCGAAGCAAACCAAATGACATCTGTGAAAGGAGTGTTGGTTTGCGAAGCAAACCAAATGGGATTGCGCAGCAATCCCCGGGGGTTGGCGAGCGTAAGCGAGCAGGGGGCGGAGCCCCCTAGTATATATATATATACAGACCAATGGGACATGTAAGTAAAATATTACTCTCATTTTTCTCATTAATTTACTCGTATGTAGGAAAAAATGGTGATGCATCATAATACATGAAATGTAACGTTCTATTATTCGAATATAAACCATTGAAGTTAAACCTACCACAGAAGTTTTCGTTCAGATCTCGATAGCAAAGTGTGCAATTAGTAACGAACCAAAGTAGAAATAGAAATATTTTTTACCTACTAATGTGCGCATTTGTAAGTAAAAATTTTTCAAACATAAGAACTAATATAAAAGAAACATAAATTAATGTTAAGAAAGCACCGATAATCGTTGAACCTGGTCTACTTCACATTATCATTGTATAGAAATTTAATAAAAATTTATATATATATATATATTTTATGAAGAAATGGAATAAATACCTACTTCACACACATTCACACTAATGTTATAGGGTTAGTTAAAAAAAATGTCTCCATTAGGCAAAATCCTTGCGTTTTATAGTTACAATCAATCCAGATTGATACCAAATATATTCAAAAATCTTTTCCGCAAACATTCACACAAAATAAGACGATTTTGAACATTCTGAAGCTTCTTCAGAAACCATGCTTTGTTAAGAACAAATTAGTTCTCTTTGCATGAATATTTTCGTTTCAGGATCTTGGGTTGCATTAAATGAATATACGAACGTATTTCAATTTTAAACATAGCTAACGATATCAGATAAACTAAAAGCGCAATGTTAAATAATTAAGAACAATCAATTACAATTTTGGAAATATTTCTACTTTATTAAGCACGTATTGCACTGATAGAGACGGTTTCCAAGAGATTTTAGAATTTCACATACTTATTTCTAAGTTTTCTTCATTGAAGGTACTGCAAGTAAATATCTTTCACTCAAATTTGACTCCATTAACTTTTTAATGCTATAAGTAGTCGTTGAGTAGAAAACGCTAGCATAGAGAGGCCAATCCTTTATTTTGTCAACAAATGCATATTGTTTCTTTCAGGTGGCAGCTGTCGAGATCTATAAAGACGAGATCTGCGAGGTATGTTCCACTTTCTTTGCTTCCCCTTTCACATGCATTCAATAAATTGTGTTTCCACATTAACCCTTAACTGCTGTGTCACAAACCGTCTCGTAACTAGTGAGGAGGGGTCTCTCAGACCTCGCTCACTATAGTGCGTATAAAGCTGATTCATGTAATATTTTAATGAAAGATTCGTTAGATAATTATTATTTATACATTTTAAATTTAGATAATTCAATTCTTAACATGAAATACATTTTATATTACTATATAAATTAAGTAAATTCCATGTCTCTTCAGGCTTACCTTTCGGACCAGATTTTGCAGGACGTTTCTACCTTGGAAACTGTAAAACTATGTAGCCCCCCCTGGCATTCCATTTCAAATTATTTTTTCCGTAGAAATATTCGCACTTGAAATGTTTTCATCTTCATCTGCATAAATTTCCGAATCCGTTTCGTGTTCGCTTTCAATAATATTATCCGAAATTTCACTGTCCCAGTACTCTATTTCCGACCAATTATCAACAATCTCCTGAATTTCTTTTTGTGTAAGATACACAGGTCGTTTTTTAGTAAAGTTTGTTGCCAGTTTAGGCTCTCTGTCGAAATTCCCTAATCAAACTTAGAGGATTTCATTCAACAAAAAGAATAACGCAAATGCCACGCGGGAAATTTAAATAGTGTAAAACTCGAAATAGTTGGGGCAGCCAATCCAGTCTTGGAATGTGGCTTCTGTTGGACGTAGTAGGAAGGTGCTGAATAGGTCAGGGACCAATATGCACTTTGAGGGGTAGAAACGACTTGTCAAAAATGACTCGGGGACTGTGAGACCCATGGCAGCAGTTAAAGGTTAATTGAAATCATATCGACCGTTGTGTAAAGTAACAGTTTCGCTAATTTGATTTGGGATCATAAAATCAAACACACTTAAAATATGCAAAAATCGTAGTTTTAAGAAAGCATTTCCTAGGAGCAATTGAATTTTTAAAATCCATGAAAGTAAACCATTGAACGGCCCACGAAGATTCGTAAAGGCTAAATCTACATTAGAATGAATGGCAGAAAGATAGAGATAGAGCCCACTGAAAAAGAAATAATAAGTAGGTTTCCATCAAGTGATGCGAAAAACAAATTTAGTTGCATCGGCATCACTGATAACAAACAGTACACGTTTAAAAGAGAACGCATCAAACGGTGAAACTGTAACCGCATCATCGTTCTGGGAGTGTTGTCCATCCTGTAATGAATCGACTTTGTTCAAACCATCTTGAACAATTAAGTGCATATTAAGGTGCAGCTATATAAAACTGAGGAAGTTTACTCGAAAATAGGCAGTCATTCAAGTAGTGTGTACACATATTTTATTTATTAGACGGACATCATAACTAACAATTCCGAAGTACGTTCTTCTCTACATTCAAATTCATAGTGAACGTATGCCTAACGATTGAAAAAAAAAAGAATATATACTTCACATCTGTGTTGTTTCTGTACATCAAAGGTTTACTTTCTCCACACTTTCTTTTTACATTCATCAGTTGTACCTTATTGGATTGTATTCCAGTTTTTGAATTATTTACTTCGAGCAACTGTGATTAACACATATCACTTAACCACGAATTTCTCTCTTCAGTATGTTGGACCCTTTCCACCGACGCACAAGTTCGAGATGCTGTGGCAACGCTTCTATGGTGAAAAGGTGAGTATCTCTTTTGTGCTTCCAATCTCATTCCTCACTCACTACGAATCAAACTACGAAGTCTCATCAGTAAAATATTAGAAACTGTAAAATCAAAATAATTTTAAAATACGGCATTTCCAAATATCGCCTACCCTTATTTTTATTTTAACATATGACCGTATTGGAATTCAATCCATATACACTGCAGTGGTAGGAAGCGATGGTCATTTGTCAAGGAGCATCCAATGGGCGGCCATCATTGCTCCTAACATAGACAGCACAATTTTATATCCGTGCCCTGACCCGGATTCAAACCGGGAACCTTCCGATCCAGAGGCCAACACCTTAAACACTAGACATGTTAGTAACTATTTCTCTGTATCTCAGCCTCCTGGGTTGGGAAATCAAGCTGGAAACTAAATGAAAACTACTAGGAGCTATTCTCCCTTTGGTTTCCAGAGATCCTATACTTTCTTTACTTATGTCAGTTGAAGTTAACTAGTAAAACTTCAAAAATTTTCTCGAGAATTTTCAAGAGTGGGTTCCTAATATCGCCTACCCCTGATCCTATTACAACTAACCAGGTCAAAATTAGGAGCTACTATTCGAAACGAGTTGTTAGTAGAACCTACCTTTAGTATTTAATATACACCCGTCAAAAAAAAAAAAAACGACTCACCCGATCGTAATTGCACAATTTACAACACAGAATAAAACGGAAGGTGTCAATCGATAGAGATTAATGTTTTCTGCAAATATCAATACTTAAAATTTGTCTAAGGGGCGTCTTCATATTAAATTGGGTGCTTTCTCCGATTATTTCAATACGAACCCCCATCTTTTATCGCAAATTTAGATTTTACACAAAATTTCAGGCGGAATTGATGAAAAAATAATCTAAAACGGTGTAAAATTGACCGAGAAAATCCATAAAAACCATTGATTGAGAGTATAAATGTTCCGAATTCAATCCTATTATAAATATTAACAAAAGATGTGTAGTGGCCGTTGCAGTCGATGACCTGTTGCAGACGCCTTGGTATATAGTCCATTAAGATGGTAACAAAGTCCAAATCCATTCTGACTGCATTCCAGGATGTGTTGGCAGAAATTTCTGTTTTGACTTTGTGAACAATCCCCAATAACGATAATAATCATCGAATTTTGCACACAGTCTCACTGCGGTACTATGCACGTAATGAGCTGGAATTTGGCATTCCGATGTTTCAATAAGAGTTGAATCACATAGTGTCAAAATTTGCCCATTTTCAATAATTTTTATTAATATTAATTTCATAATTGATAAAAAACATTAAATTTAGTTTGATGATTAAAATATTTATAGATTGTGTTTGAGTTTTTGAGAAGCAAAGGATGAAAAAAGAATTTCCAAGAAAATTTAATGTTTATTAGCAATTATATTATCAAACGTGAAACACCAATTTAACATTAGTAGATATAATTTTCAAACACTTACAAATAGGTGAAAAACCAATAAAATATATGAACTTTTTTTTTTGTATTAAGTAAAAAGCAGGAAAGATGGGACTTGGTGTTGAAAAACAAATTTTTTTAATTCCATAATAGAAATTCAGGCACTAAAATTGGATTACCATACCAAATTACTATTTTAAATATGCATAAATAAATGCCATATTAAATATGTTTCTTTTTTGCGGTATGAAAAACGACCGCTCTCCACAGTAAAAATAAAGCAAAATGTTAAAACCTTTCGAAAACCGTTCCTATCAGTCAAAGAGATCTGCGCCAAAACGTAGATAAATAGCCAAAATGAAACACCTTTTCGTCTCAAAGGTCACATGATCATACCAGCCAATCAGAGTCAACTTGTCGGACACTTACGCTGTACGCTGAAGCGCCTGTCTCAATTCCCAGAAATTTTTACATTTAATACCGTTTGTATATCTAGTTAAAATGCATCACACCGGGAAACACTAAACCTTTCGCTTTTTGTATGGAATCTCATTTCTAGTATTTTTTTAAAAAGTGAATCCATTCGGCCATAAATAAACTTTTGTGATCTTTGAAGTCACTTATGTAATAAAACTTTAAAATAGCTGGGTGATACTACGTTTCAACATTTCTCTAGAGTTCTTTGGATATGCTCATTGTTCTGAATGGTTGGGAGGGTTTTATGGCTCAAGGGGTCAAACAGAGCCAAACACGCGACAGACAATGTCACGCAATACACGCACAACAAGGGAGGTTTTATTGACACAGAAGAGGAAAGTACACACAAGGTATGTTGCAGGACTCGAACTTTTGTCACCAGTGACTCGTAGGTTTTTTTCTTTCGTTTTGGAGGTTAAAAGAGTTGGAAGTCCGAGGGTTCGAGTCCGCAGAAAAGTTAGAACACGTAACGCAACAAATTGCCTAAAAATTTGAAAAATACGATACCTATAAATATGATTTTCTTTAATTTAATTAAATTTTTAAATTGAATAATTTTTATGTTTTCGCAATAGAATGTGACATCACGCCAACATTCGTGTTTCAAATATAAACAGATTACATTTCCTGCCATCTTACGATTTCAGCAAAAGAAATCAAAGAAAATAAAAAAACATTTTGTCTGGATTATTTATAGTTCTTTTTTCTACAGTCGGAATCGTTAAAGACAGATTGAAAATTTCAACGGATTCGACATCTGCGGAAAATTTGAAACCAGATAGATACCTAATACGTTTTATTTTCTGTTAATAAATAAATAATTTTTCAGTTAAATATTTATATTTTCGTAAGAGATTGTGACGTCACGCCGAACTCTATTGCAAACCAACACCAAGAGCAATTCCGTTATGTCTGTTATCCGATCTGTGAAGCAAACCATAGTTAATGATGTTCATAATTTGGTTTGCCAAGCAAACCAAGATGGAATTCGCAGGGAATTCATTCCAATAGGCTACGAATTTCCATTTGGTTTGCTTTGCTAACCAACATCACGAGCAACGCCATGATGACTGTTATCCAATTTGGCCGCATTTGACAATAACGAGGTTGTCACGGTGTTGACCTTGGTGTTGGTTTGCAAAGCAAACCACACTTCGTAATTCTCATAATTTGGATTTGCGAAGCAAATCAAATTCGAATAAGCAGGGATTTTATTTCAATAGGCTACAAATTTCTATTTGGTTTGCGATGTAAACTAAAACCCCTGTCTACGCCATTATGGCTGTTATTCAATAGGCTACGAATTTGTAGCAATCACTGGGGGTTACCGAGCAGTGGTCCAACCTGAACCCCCGAAAAGAACTATCACGAGCTACGTCGTGCTAGCCACGCAGTTGTTAGTGCTATATAAAATAACTTTTTTCTTTCTAAAAGATCCTTACGTATACCATTTTGTTGAATTATTGAGAACTTAATACCTTCAGGAATACCAATTTTACATATTTTATTGTGTATGCATTTTTTAAAATCTCTAATTGTACTAAATATTACGAACTAAAGGAATTTCAAGTGAACAGCATTAAATGCCCAATTCACTAAAAGGAAACTCGATTAACATAGATCACTAAACATCGAATTTCTCCTGTCTCTTTGCAGATTGCTGGACCTTTGCCTGACACCCACAACCTTGAGATCATGATAGAAAGGTTTTACAGCAAAAAGGTGAATAAATATTTTTTGTTTCCACACATTTCTCATGAATCGAAATTATCACTGATGAAAAATTAAAAAACGTTTATAAGGATTAATTGAAATCCGAAAGCTAAAAGAATTTAAATTTCTTTTATTTATACAAAATAACTTTTTCTTTCTGAAAGCTCTTTCGCATATTATTTTGTTGAAGCTTTTATCACCTAAAACCTACAGAAATACCAATTTTATATCTTGCGTCGGGTTTGCATTTATAATTTGCAAATATTCTTTAAGTTCTCTAATTTGCAATTAGAGTATTCTAAAGACTCTAATTGCACTAAATCTTATGAGCTAAAGCAATTTGTAGTGCGTAGCATGAATGCCCAATTCGTTACATTTAAATTATAGTTTCCTAAAAATCACTAACATAGAAAGATCACTAATTATAGAATTTCTCTCCTGTCTTTGCAGAATGCCGGACCGATGCCTGACACCCACAAGTTCGAGATGTTGACAGAACGGTTCTACGGCAAAGAGGTGAATAAATCTTTTGTTTTTCACACATTCATAACAAACCAAAAATTATCACGCATCAAAAATTAAAAACAAAAATGTTTGAAAATCAATAATAAAAATTTGAATGCTAAAACAATTTTTAATTTGTTTCATATTCTATAAAATACCAATTTTTCTTTCTAAAAACTCCTTACGTTTATTATTTTGATGAAGCATTGAAGAATTAATGCCTACAGAAATACTAATTTTAAATCTTGTATCGTGTTTGCATTTCTAAACTTTAGTAAAAAGCCACCAATTCAGCCAAAAATGACTTTTCGTCTTCCGGGCGATTTTTAAGTGCGCATTGAAATATTGCTTCCAGTCTCTTAGAAGCAGTCCATTCCTCTGAGTGTTTCTGCCACGTGACACAGTGAGGATGGCGTCAATTTTATGCTTGACAAACCAAACACGATCCGTCACGTCACTAAGCGCATCTTCTTCAGTGAGATCCGCACACTTGCAATTGTTTTTTAAGAAAACGTTGACAAAAAATTTAAGCTACGTCCACTGTGAATCTCTGAAAGTTCAATTTTCTCCTACTTCATACCAATGTTATTTAAAGTAAGAAGATTCCTGACAAGTAAAATGTGGTTTGGTGGTCTTTCAAACTCTTAAATACGATTCCTTCAGAGGAAAGGAATGGCACAGGGCATGTGGATCGCAAAAGGGAAAGAGAGTATTTATTAAAGACACAACACACATATATCTATACAGATTTGAGGTTTTTGCAGAACTAACCAATAGGATTAAATTATATTGAAGCGGACGTACAAGAAGATGTAGAATATTCGAATGACTCAGCCCTATTAGCACAAAGAAAGATAACAAAAGTTCTATGGACAACACAAACATCTCCATTCACGACGACGACCTCGAGAAGGGTCTCCCACATCAACAACGACTGGAACGTTACGAGTCTGTTTCGTTCTCTTTTGCATAAAACTAGAGCGTTAAAAATACTACTATCAGCTGCGTGGGACTTGAGAGGAGAAACAGGAAAAATGTAATTGGAGTCCGCGTGCCGTTTTAACTTTCAAAATGTACTTTGCATGCTCAAACGCAGCCCTCAATTGAAATGAGAGGGCAAAGGTTTAACGAGTTCATCTGAGTTCGATTCAGAACTCATTGTGTTTTGGTGTGTGAATGGTGAAATAATATGTCGTCTTTGTTTCTCTTTCCGGTTTGATCGGCCATCTGATGGAGACGTTGAAGGGTTGGAGTCACGGGGCACTTGAGTGAGTCTCGTGACTGCCAGTCGTGGAGTAGTATCCTCCTCGACTTTTCGAGCACATGTCTAAATTCTTAATCATGAGGAGGATAGAGAATTGTTTCGGCTAAATCATTCGAAATTCTGATTAGGTCTAGGATATAAGTTAAGATATAAGTAGGATATAAGTTAGGACATAAGATTGCATGGATTATATTTTTTGGCCCGTCTTTCGAAATTCCTCTGTTTTAACATTATTTCCTAATAGCTGCCTTTGTTTTCCAGATGCATCATCAATAGCCTTTCCATAGTCCCACATCATCCAAGCATCGCGACAGTTCACAGACACACGCAGACATCGAGGTTGGGGAATCACAAAAGGAGGGGTTGGGTGAAGGGAAGGGTTGGGGAAGGGAAAGGGGGAGGGGGGGGGGGGCTCGAAGTGCAGCCACCTTCTCGTGGTGAGCCCTGAGTTGTATCCGTCAATCGGAAACAAGCCGAGAGCTGCACACTTGACGACAAGCGAAACGAGTGGATCGATCCAATCGTTCGTTGTTGTCACATTTTGAAAATTTCTCATTGAAAATGGAAGGAGTTTTTTCGATTGACGCGACACCTTGTCTCGAGAGAACCTCCGAGGGTGGGTGAGGATTTGAACAGTCATCTCGAAATTAGAAATCTATAAATCAAGAGGTTCTGATTATTTGATTAAAGCGAAAGGTGTCAAAAAGCACATCTGCATCCTTTTGGTAGGAAATCAAACAGCATTTTATTCGTATCAGTCTAGAAGTCTTGACGTTTCGTTGAAAAGTATCTGTCGCAAGATTTTTTTTTAAATTAACGTCACGCTGGTGCGACACAATGGGCTGTTGCCGACGGTCCGGAATCAATCACCGAAAAAAAGGATCCGAACAGATCAGATGTGACCGTGGTTTAAAATGACGTGTGTTGTCTTCGGTCTCTCCCTTGAGGATTGATCACGAACC
Organism: Metellina segmentata; assembly: GCA_947359465.1. Taxonomy (NCBI): domain Eukaryota; kingdom Metazoa; phylum Arthropoda; class Arachnida; order Araneae; family Tetragnathidae; genus Metellina; species Metellina segmentata. Next base: position 37,371,980 of record OX375880.1, on the reverse strand, counting down.
GTGGCCTCGTCATCTAACCGTGGTTAGAAATAACGTGGTGTTGTCCTCGGATCTTTCCTTAATCCTTACACCTTTATCCCACCGACCCACCAGTCTAGTGGTTAAGGTGTTAGCCTCAACATCGGAAGGTTCCTGGTTCAAATCCGAATCAGTGCATGCATGTTTCTAAGAGTATTGTGAAGAGGCGTCTGGTACACCTTCAATCTCTCGTGGTCGAAAGTCCTCGCGTTGGGTGAGTGTGGAAGTGGGGTCCCAGCTCAGGTGTTGCCTCGTCATCCGATCGTGGTTCAAAATGACATGGTTCGTTCTCGAATCTTTCCCTTAGGGAATTGATCCCGAACCGTCGTCAATACCTCGTTGTGTTGCTCTAGCACGACGTTAATTAAAAATTACCCTAGAATATTTAAGCCTCGTCAAAACGATTTCGTTACCATCAATTAACAATTACATTTTAAAACTTTTCTACCAAAAAGTATCTTTGAATTCGTGGCTTTACAAACAATAATAAGTGAATAAATGGGTTTATTCGATATTTTTCTCCGCATCTCTACATGCTCTCTCCCAAAGCACGAGTAGGTATTTTGTGATTAACGTTTTAATTAATTTTAATATTTAGTAGGGACTACAGAGCTGTTTTCTCTGCTAAGATTGAGTTTCTCAACACGTTCACTACCAAAGCTGATATGGTGAGTTGATAGTTATTGCCCCGCCGTAAAAAAGGGTTTTTCCCAGAAGCCAATACCGAAACCCCGCCAATGCCAGAATTGATTGGCGAAAGCTCAGCCAACAAATTTGCAATTTTTCATCATGCCTTAGAAGCTTATTAGATTGTATTTTTCTTTCTTTTTTTTTTTTTGCTACGTGAAGTCCCTGCAGAACTATTGTCACTACAACTCATGTTACAATATTTTTAACTAACAGCCGGTATAGACAAGTCCGAGTTAACTCGCGGATCAACGATAATCCCCGGGTTATCGAACAACCCGTATTCACAATGTCTGATCCGTCGTGTAAACTGCCGTATCGGTGTAACATTTTGATCCTCCGAAATCGGCGAGTTAACGTGCGAGTAAGATTTAACGCATGCGCAGTACTTTCTTTTTGCGAAGGAAACGATCGAACAAAATGGTTTGACACATTTCATTCCATTCTCTTGCAACGACTGGACTTGACGTATCATTACGGAGCACCTGCTACATAACAGCTCATCTCCTCTTCATAATATTGTTTAAATAGCAAAATTTAAAACATATATATATTTTTTTAATTAAAAAGAAAAATGAAAAAAAAAAGTAGCTGTGAAAACGTAAACAAGCAGCTTGGCGAAAAGATAGATGGCGGCACCTCCGTCCGCTAAGAGCGAAAGGTAGAATATGACCATGGCAGATACAAATTCGTTTTAGAATAAAAATTATTCTGTTGATTTATTACGAATGAAAGAAAATTGACAGTGCCCAAGTTACTATTTATACCACCAACACAAAAATAATCTAATTACATTCATTTGTCAAGACATTGTGTACAATTCTTTCTTGCAAAATTTAGATTTCCATAAAAATCAAATTTGAAAATAAAAACCTTTGCATTTCTTTTCCCTAACCTAAATTAAAATGCCGTATGCGTTCTATTGAATCACAATATGGAATAAATTCTACGGCGAAGTACGTGCCTGATCAGTATGAATGTAGATTCGGGAGTCGTAACCAATACCACGTGATCGTAAGGAGACTGTAGTAGCCAATCACAGCAAGCGTCTCATTTTAATCCCCGGATCACTTAACACGCCGTTTGAGAGTACCATTCTTGATAATCCTCGAGTTAACTCTTTTCCGCGGATCAACTTACCCTCGAGTTAACTCGAGATTTGTGAATATGGCCGTAATAAAGCTATAAATTCGAAACCACACACACCTTTACAACTAGCTTCTAACTTCTACTCCACGAAAATACCACGACAGCACCTTATATACTGTATAATGCCAATATGTTGAGGCTACTGAGACATCACTCCACACTACGCCCTGGCGCGTGATTAGCTCTTTATCGTTGACACCACATCACGCGCTGCCGCGAGATCGGCAGCGAAAGTGTCAAAGTTGTTTCTATTCTTCCGTAGTTGCTCCTCGTGTGCCACTTGGCCTCTGTGAATGAAGCACACAGCGTTCCCGGGGAACACCACGTGGAGGTGGGCTACATTGGTTCACTGGGACCAATTGTGACTGCTACGGTACAGTCCCGAGACCTAAATGGGATCGACACCAAGAACGGAAAAAGAAGGCTACTGTGTGTTGTAAATATAATGTTCATGACAGAAAAGGCTGGTAGTTGAATTAACGTCACATGAATACACACCACGGGCTATTAGCGTCGGTCCGATAACAAATCCGAAAGGAAAATTCAGAGGCCAACAAGTAATTTTGAGCCATGGTCAGATGACGATGTCACATTTCCATATCCCCATTCTCCAAACTTTCACAGTTTCTGGTTCGAATCCGGTCAGTGCATGGTTATTTGTAAGTGTATGATGTAGAGGCAGCTGGTGCACAACTTAAATCTGTCGTGGCCTAAAATCCTCATGTTGGGTGGGGGTGGAAGTTTGGAGAGTGGGGTGCCAGCTCAGCTGCTGTCTCGTGATTTGACCGTGGTTCAAAATGACGTGGTATGGTCCTCGGATCTTCCCCTTAGGAGATAGATCTCGGACCGTCATCAATAGCTCGTTGTATTGCTCTAGTGCGACGTTAATTAAAAATTACCTTACCTTACCAAAATTATACAACGCGGCAACATGAGGTTATTTGAGGCCACGACACATTTAACATGCACCGGCTCTGTTCGTACATGTTGGTCTATGGTTGGATTCGAACTTGCAATCCTCCACACAATTTTGAACCAGTCAGATGATGACCCTGATCAACGAAAGGAAGATAGTATAGTGACCAGTCTCAAGTCTTAATCTCGTCATGTCACCGTGGTTCAAAATTATTTGGTGTTGTTGTTCTCTGACCTTTTCCTCTGGGACTAATCCCGGACGGTCGTCTATAACCATCTATATTGATGCTCACGTGAGACGTTAATTAAAAAACCAACTCTTAAGTGTGGTTTAATGTAAGGGAGAAAGAACGAGCAATTCCGTAAACATTTTAATGAAAATTGGAATTGTCCGGTCTTGTTCTAATTGAGTTGAATGGATATGCTACTGCGAAATATAAGAGGCTTCAAAAAATTATGCATCAGAAATATCGACCTATTTCAATCTCGTATTTACTGTTTTAAAAAATTGATCAAAGCCCTTTATTTATTAATGTATTTTAAAATGAACTTTTTTTATTGTAATATTAAATTAAAATCAAACGCTTTTGCGGACATTTTATCTTTATTCTGTTTTAATTGTTATTTGGAAATGGTAATTTTAGTTAACGTCGCACTAGGGTAACAGAACGGGCTTTTGACGACGGTCCGGGATCAGTCCCTCAAGAGAAAGATCCGAGGACAACAACTCGTCATTTTGAACCACGGTCAGAAGACGAAGCAACACCTGAGCTGGCACCACACTCTCCAATCTTCCACGCCAACCCAACGTGAGGACTTTCGACCACGACAGATTGAAGGTGCACCAGCCGCCTCTGCACCATACGCCTACAAACATCCATTCTCGGACCCGGATTCGAACCAGGAACCTTCCGATCTAGAGGCTAACACCTTAAACACGATACCGGTTGGTCGGCTCATTGTTATTTGTTGCTGCGTTGGCGCATATTGTCCTTTTGGGTCTTGAACCACACAAATCAAACAATGTGCCAGGCACTTTTAAATATGTAGCATTATATAAACCATCAATAGAACATTTTAAAGCTTTCATGTTAAGTTAGAGAACGAATCTGCCAGTCGCGGAAAAGAACCCCCTCCTTTTATTTCGAGCACCGTTCTCTGAGAAAATTTGAAGACATCGTTCAATAGCCGAATTAAAAAAAAATTCCGTAAGTGGACGTCTTCATATGAAATGTTCCAAACAACGAAATTTCTAATGGAGACACCCTGTTTTCTTGCCATGATCAGATCCTACATCGTTATATATATATAAATCAGTCTAAATTAGAAATTTCATGACTTTACTATATTTATATGCGGAAGTATCCTATGTTAAAGTAGCTGTCAATATCAGGGATCGTCTCCACATTGAAAATCGCTATTCTTAAAGTGAGATTAATTTTAGTTATAGCTACCCGAATTTCAAATTTTAAAACTATTTCAAACATATGGGAGAATTATATTTATTATGCAAGTAGAACCAATTTAAGAATTTTTTCTGATCTTTGTCACACTTTTTTGTAAATTTTTGGTTGCTCACTGAATTACACTAATGAGGAAATTTTAATGCAATGCAAAAACTAACCATTGCAATGAGCTGAAATTTCGCATGGACAAATTATAAATCCTTCTGAATCGATTACTATCAAAATATAGTAAGCTTCCATTTCATAATTTTTTTAGTCATTCATTTAATAATTATTATTGCATACTAAAAACAATAATTGAAACTAAATACTAATTAATACAAGACAATTGTTCTTACAACGCTAACAATAAACACCCTGTGGTGTTTTAGCATTCCAGATAAAATTCCCAGTTCATATATACAAAAAAAAAATTTTTGAAAATTCATACCAATTTGGAAACATTTAGTTCTTATGATAAACGATAGGTGCTTCTATCTACCGGATTTATTCTGCATTAGAATGATTTGGAAGATTCCTGACTTTACCATTCGAATGTTTATGAATAAAGATTTTGTTTACACAGGAAAAATAGAAAAAAGAATGTAACGCTGTTGCTCCATTATGAAGAAATAAACTTATTTTCCAACGCATAAATTGTTTCAGAGAATTATTCATTGACTTACTTTTTAGTTTAGCAGTAGCTGCGCGTAACCTTTAAAAGTATTGTAGGTGCAAGATAATTTCCCAAAGTCGGCTCTGAGGGTGTTGAAGGCATGTAGCAATGTTGCCCCCAAGGGAAACAGTCGGTCGTTGAGGAAGAAGAGTGGGCTAAAGATGTTAAAATGTGTGCTGGACAAAAATGGTTTAACCTCCTATTCACTTGTCCCTATGGGCCATGGTAGTCCAGTTGGATAGTAATTGGTAATTTTTAGTTAACGTCATACTAGAGCACCACAACGGGCTATTGACGGCGGTCCGGGATCAGTCCCTTAAGGGAAAGAACCGAGGACAACAACTCGTAATTTTGAACCACGGTCAGATGACGAAGCAACACCTGAGCTGGAACCCCACTCTCCAAACTTCCACACCAACCCAACGTGAGGACTATCGGCCACGACAGATTTAAGGTGCACCAGCCGCCTCTACACCATATGCTTACAAACATCCATGCCCGAACCAGGAACCTTCCGATCTGGTAGTCCAGTTGGAAGAGCATCGGATAACAGACGGAGGGTTTTGAGTTCGAATCCAACCAATCACCGCCGTGTACATACGGGGTTGGTACACATTAGATCTGTCATGGCGTCAAATTATTTCACGTTGGTGGGGTGTGGAAGCACAGGTGTGTCCTCGTTTACTGACCGTGGTTCAAAATAACGTTTTGCTGCCCTCGGATCTTATTAACTACCTACCTACCTTCCATCTGTTTTCACATGGCTCACACAAACAAAAGAAACCGACGCGAAATACAGAAATATCACAGGAAGGAATCGAACCTACACCTATGCTATCTGCAACACGTAGGTAATTGGTAATTTTTTAGTTAACATCGTACTAGAGCAACGCAACGGGCAATTGACGACGGTCCGGGATCAGTCCCTTAAAGGAAAGATCCGAGGACAACACCTCGTAATTTTGAACCATGGTAAGATGACGAAGCAACACCTGAGCCAACACGTAGAACCTAACGAAGTGGGCGAACCCACTGTGCCAGGATCTTAGATACCTTCAAAAATCAGATTTAGTTGTAGGACGTAAAATACTTGCACTAACGAACTATGCGATGATAGTCGTCTGAGTGTGGGTTGCTCCATAGAGAAGGTTAGACAAATCACTAAGAATTTTGGAACCGAAAACATAGTAATCTAACATCAAAATATCATTTTTTTTTCTTTTCTTACTTGATTCATGCAATAAAACTAATGTTTCTTCAAAAGTGCTCCGTAAATATAAGAGAATAAATCAAAACAGTTGTACGCAAAATAAATAATATTAGAGTTCTACAGAAAACTCCGCTATGACCTGTCCTGATGATTCTGATGCAACACATTACGAGCCCTGCCACACACTGCTTTAAATGTTACCAGGTAATGGTAATGGTAATTTTAGTTAACGTCGTACTAGAGCAACACAACGGGCTATTGACGACGGTCCGGAATCAGTCCCTTAAGGGAAAGATTCGAGGACAACACCTCGTAATTTTGAACCACGGTCAGATGACGAAGCAACACCTGAGCTGGCACCCCACTCTCCAAACTTCCACGCCAACCCAACTTAAATGTTACCATATATCGCTTGGTACACAGACTGAAGAACTGCTACCAGTTCAAATCACATCCATATTTAAATTATAGCTATTGATTTTCGTTTATAGGATACTTTGTCAATTCTTTTATGCAACGTGTAGTGTTACTTCCCAGTTTGCACGCGTAAGTTCAGTTAAACACTGACCAAACGATCTGGTGGTTAAAGTGTTACACTCTAGATCCGAAGGTTCCCAGTCGAATCCGATTCAGTGCATGGATGTTTGTAAACGTATGGTGTAGAGGCGGCTGGTGCACCTTAAATCTGTCGTGTCCGTAAGTCCACACGTTGGGTTGGTGTGGAAGTTTGGAGAGTGGGGTGCCAGTTAGGTGTCGCCTCGTATTCCGACCGTGGTTTAAAAGGACGTGGTGTTGTCCTCGAATCTTTCTCTTAGGGGATGTTTTTTTAAAAATTACGTTGAGGAATGGGTCGTATTGACCATTTCCCTTCGTGCAGCCCAATATAAACTAGCCTTTGAAATATAGTTGTCAAGAGGTAGAACATTAAAATTTGAGCCTCTTAGGGGACTGATCCCGGAACGTCGTTAATATTCCCTTGTGTTGCTCTAGAATGACGTTAATTAAAAATTACCAATTATTACTACCCAATGCTATACCATTAAAACTATTGCTCAGACCGAAGCACTGTGACTATTCAATAGATTTCGATATTTGATCTCTAACTATTGTTATTGATTTCGATAAGGTAAGATAATTTTATTTAACGTCATATTAGAGCACCATAACGGGCTATTGACGACGATCTGGGATCAAAATAATGTAATTTTGAACAATTTTCTGATTTCTGAAACTTTCGTAACTTATTTTCAACAATTGAAGTGTTAAACACATCAGTTTACACTCATCATGTAATTGCTATATTTATCCGTTTTACGGAATATTTATTTCCAATTGAAATGAAGTAAGGAAGTAGGATTGATAGATAAACGCATCGAAGTGTTTCGTGATGGTCAAATGAATACGTTTCTTGACTTCTCTCGTTCACTGAAAATCTCTGCCTTTCGCAGTACAAAAAAATTTTGTCTTAAAATTTCAATTTAATCTAATTTCATTCAGTTAGATTTCTATTCGAAAAACATTCATAAAGCTTTCGAGATTAATTTGGATCAAGAACATTCAGATCCAGAGGTTTTGCGTCCTTCGCACTTTCCAGCAACGACGTCTTTTGGAGATCAGTTGTCACCTAGACCGAAAGAAATCAGAAAGTCCAAAAGAGATCGTGGAACAGTGCGTTGGAAGCGTACCGTAAATGCGGACGGAAAGGCCGAAAGAACGAAATATTCCAACATCGACAAGGGAACTACTGGACAACGGTGCTTAGAAAGTCATTATTTTTAGTTAGAAAAAAAGGGTGGAAACCCTGTTGTAAGAGTTTTATTAAGGGTTTTAACTAACGATTAAAATATATATTGATATATCTGTACAAATATAAAATATTTTTGGAGAAGTATCCCTTTTACCCCATCTGACCCTAAATATTGAAAAATGTAATGTGGATACTGTATATCTATAGCAATCATGGATCACAACATTTCTTAAGGGAATTGTAAAATAAGGGAAACTACCAGGGAAATATCAGGGAGCTTTTTTCAAGGAGTTTTTTGCCACCCTGTTAGTAAACACAGATCATGGTCCCAGGATACCCAAGCAATCTATTTCTACTTTCATCCCACTACTCTGTTCCCCAACGGCTCTTTCCCTTTTCTCGAAGTGGCTGTCATGGATCAGTGGGTATGACCACTTGTCTAGCATTCTTAAGCACAGGTTCAGTTCCTGTCAGGTGTATTTCTTTCTTCTGATGTTTCACTTGAAGAATGAAACCACATTCACTGAATGAATATTATGTTTTTTTTTCTCGAGCTAAGTCGGACTTCCTCCCAATGGGGCTCACTTGCATGGAAGCCGCACCCTCTTGCCGTGTATGATGGGCCTGGCACTGTAGGCATAAGAAACAACATATTGTGTTTTTACTACAGATATTTTTTTATCTCTTCTCTTTCTGTTGTGTTATCTAAGTTTATTTATTGTTAATAAAACTAACAATTGTTTTAAATAAATACATAGGTAATCAATATACATTCTATAAGGCCTTTAGATGAGCATTGCATTTTGGAATGATGAAAACGCATAACCTGGTCCATGTCGAACAAGGTTGGCTACAGTCTGGTATCGGAACAGAGATATGTGCTCGCATCATTGAGAGTGAGTATGGAAATACTGAGTATCAGAGTGATCTGTTTCTTTGCAGTTAGTCTCTGTTTTTTTCCTTATGCAACAATATTAGTTAACGTTTCTAGTGCTTTTTGCATTACTTGTGTCTTGTCTACACTTGTCTTGACGATATCTGTAGTTGACCCCATGATCAAAATCAACTTCCTCTTTTAAAATCTATTTTTAGCCTGCTTAGGGGTGGAGGTAAAAAACCTTTCGTTACTAAAAACCTTTTGAGGAGGCTAAAAACCTTAGCACCCTTCTCGATCACTTGTGCTTAGACTATCAGTGTTGCTGGCCGCTTATGTCTGTTGTTCCTGCTGTAATCTCCTTGTTAAAATAAATATATTTGTTATGGTTGCTAAAAACTTCTTGTCTGCCTGTAAGGGACCTTAGTCAGCCACATTTGATCTCGATAGTGCCTCCAAAATATACAAATACAAATACAAATATAAATATTGACGACCAGCTACAGGCTCAAGCCCAACAAGGCTGGTCCTTTGTTTATGAATTCTCCAATTCCCACTGACTATCCAATTGTGTCTTAAATTCGTACACTCCCTTTGAATTAACTATATTTTCTGGCAACGCGTTCCAACTGTCTATTACCCTATTAAAGTAGTAGTTTTTCCTTAAATCCCGATTAAAATGTGTCTTATTCAATTTATACCCATGGCCCCTTGTTCTGTTATCCCTATTGAAATTTAAGCCCTCTGTGTCCCCTTGTTTTACAAACTTGAAAAGCTGAATCAAATCCCCCCTCCTTCTTCTTCTTTCCAGTGTATACATGTTTAGCTTACTTAAACGTTCATTATAGTCGAAATTTGCTAGCCCCTTTATTATTTTTGTAGCTCTGTGCTGAACCCTTTCAATTGATTCTATGTCCTTTCTCATATATGGAGCCCAGAATTGTACAGCATATTCTAGATGTGGTCTTACTAAACCCTTATATAATGGCAAGATTATATTCCTATCCCTTGAAGTTACAGTCTTTTTAATATACCCCAATAACCTATTAGCCTTTTTACCCGCAGCTGAACATTGGTGACCCATTTTATGGACTACTTAGGTCCCGTAGAATCAGACAAGTTTTAGCAAACTTAACAAATAGATTTATTTTTAACAAGGAGCAGGATATATCACAGCAGGAACTACAGACATACGCGACCCGTGAAGCTGAGAGCCAAAAAAATAAGTGATCGAGAAGGGTGGAAAAGGTACCAGAAGTTGAAGGCGAATTGTACCCTTAAGCAGGCTAAAAATAGATTTTAAAAGAGGACATTTTAATGGTTTTGATGATCTTCGGGTCAGCTATGGATGTTTCAGAGACGAGCGTAGACAATTTGGAAAATAATTATTTAGAAAAGTGTTGGCAACACTGAATCAAGTTTATACAAACCCATACCTTTGAATTTTGTTTTTGTCCCATTGCTTTTGAGTTTGTGGAATATTTTGGACGAGTAAAAATGTTTCTATTAGGTTTTTGAATCACTGTGTGTGTGTGTGTGTGTGTGTGTGTGTGTTTGGATAAGATAATGTTTTCATTTGTTTATTACTATTCATTAGTAGGTTCCAGTTTTATTTGAACAAGTGTTTAAGTTAGAAGGCTGTTCTGAATTCTGTGGATATTCTAAGATCTGTTGGGTTATCACACTATATGCCATGTTACTATTATTATAGCTACAGATAGAGAAAAGCTAATTTTGACATGTTTATTTTTCAATTTTTACACTACCCTCTTTTCCTTTGCAATTTGGTTTAGACATTTTTATTTTAAAATATTAGTTAGTGTTGCCAATTATTGATACTTTGTTGCTTTCCTTTTTAAGTTTAACAAGTTAAATTTAATTTTAATAAAACATGCATTTCTATCTTTCTAAACGACTTCCAAAACAAACTTTTGCAGTTATCTGATTATTGTAGAATTTGGAGACCATTTTCTTTTAAAAGGCCTACATGTAAATTTTGACAAAAATATTGAGTTGTCCAGAAGATTTTACATAAAATTTTGATAAATTAGCAAAAATTGATAAGTCCCTTGTATATTAATTTTCCATGTATTGTCTATATTTAAATTCACTAAATAGTCTGTACTTACATAGATCAAATGAACTCCATTTGATAAATGTATCGTTCAGTAGTAACGCAAAAACAAAATGCGTTCTAGAACACTTGCAAATTTACAAAACAGCTAAGCAATATTCTAAACCAGAATTTCAAAGTTCCGAAGACTAAATTTTTAATTTAAATATTCTAACAGAGACCCCACGGATTATAACGAAAAATTTTTACAGAAAATCAATTTAAGCAACTTGAGCTGTATATCAAAACATTTCAAAATCAGGAAGAATGTCGAAAAATCTAAATAGAAGAAAAACGCTTTTGTATGTCGTATACACAAATCCATCGTAAAGTATTACAAATAAAAACTTATTTTTGCTATAAACAGAGTTTGGTGTCAATTAATTTCACTGTTAAAATTAAAAACTGTTTTTGAAACAGTCTTTAAGGTGTATGTATGCACTTTAGAATTTTCTTTTAGATTTTACTTTAAAAATCCATTTTTGTTACATTTAGGTCATTGGTTTGCATTTAAACTCTTTTTAGTGTGAAAAATTTAGATTAAATTAATTAATAATTAATTGAGATATAATTAGCTAATTAGCATGTTTTTTTATAGTGATATCTCAAATTCTAATTTGTTTGGAAAAACCATTTCTGTTGGAAATTATTCCTAAAATTTTCCTTTATGTTTTAAATCTCCATCACACACACAGGTTGCTAGAGAATAGTTTTTATTTAACAACTTTTTTCACCAAGGAACTTTAAAAAATCAAATTTGTTTTAAGAGTTTCAACATTTAAAAATCGAACAAAAATTGATTTCTTAACCAATAACTTTGATTAGAGTTCAAAACATCAGCTGTATTATATAGATTGTTATGACACAAAGATAATTATAATCGATCAGTTCATTGTTGAGTTATCACTGCTTGAACAAAACATCCCTATTGCAAACACACAGTTCGTACAAAATCGAGTTTAAAGTTTTGACAACATGTCTGGACATGGTGACAGTACCTAACAAAAACACTTGTAACTAAAAAAATCTTGAATATACTAACAAAAAATCGACACACCAAGAAGGATTTGTCCAGGAGTTGTGCCGGGCTCAATCAACCTGTAACGGCGCTGACTGGGGACATATAGTCTATAGTGAAAAGTCCCGTTTCCAACTGTGTCCTGACAATAACCGCAGACGTATCAGGAGACGTCCAGGGCAGCGTGGGGATCCTGCTCTTACTATTGCACATGCTTACAACAGAGTGTTATGGTCTGGAGTGCCATGCCCTTTGCTAGTCATTTCATGCACACTTACAGCACAGCAGTACGTAGACGACATTCTACGACTGGTTGTGTAATGATCCTTTTGCGACACCCCATACTCACTTTTGAACAAAGTAATGCCCCGGCCGCACACGGCTTTGCATTGCTATGAATTGTCATCAGGCTTTCTCAACACTTCCTTGGCTAGCTAGGTCTCCTGATGTCTCTCCCATAGAGCACATTTGGGACGTTACGGAAAGGCGATTGCAACCATCCCGGAATGTTGACCATTTAGCCCGACAGTTGGAGACCATTTGACTAGAAATTCCGCTGCACACCATCCGGGAACTTTAACAGTTTATGCCACGCCAGGTGACAGCTTGCATCCTGGCCAGAGGTGGACCAAAGCCTTATTGACTTCCTCAATTTGTAATGGTCAAACTCTAAAATAAATTATTTAATTGTTTTGAAGAATACTTTTCTATGTATGTTTTTCACATCCACTAATTTGTATCTCAATCAGACAACTCCTTGGTGCCTCGTTTTTTTTATAGTGTACTTACCTGATCTTGGCATGGTTTGAAAGCTAAGGAGTTGGAAAATATTTTGAATTAATAAAACAATTATCAATATCCTGGTCAAATTTTGCAATTTTTAGTGTACACATACAGTTTAGAAACTCTTGAACGACAATATGAACGAAATCGTTAGTTATTACTGAACTAAATTCCAATTAAAAATGTTTATTTCAGATGCTGCTTTCTACTACTTGGACGCTGTAGTGGTGCAAGGTACCTGTGGTGACGTGTCTTTGCCCTACACTAAAAGCCTAGAACTACTCACCATATCTCAAACCAGTGACGTCGTGATGGTCGTCAAAAAAGTCCCAAATGTGCAATAACCTTTGCAAACTGTACAAATCATGGGAAAAAATTATATTATTAATTAATAATTTTTATTTAATTTTGAATATTTTTTATTAGGTGTCCCGATCTTCTGTATTTACCGGTGAAGAATTGCTGCCAATTTTAATCGGACACTTTTTTTATGAACCTGTTGCTGTTTGAGACGAATTTTATTCGCGTGTAGAAATATCGATAGGTTAGTTTATCAATTTTGCAATCATATTTATTTACAATCCTCTTTGTGTACATATCTTGCCTTCCGAGCACTAGTATTTTTATTTGATGTTGCCCACTTTTTCAATAAAATAGAATGGTTTATACTTTACTTATTGAAGTATGTATATTGCTTTTTTACTCAATTACTTACCCTCACATACCGTCTTTGCTGTTTTTTAACTGGTAATATTTATTGATAGCAGTGTCATTACTCAGATTTCATACCTGATTTTAATCCTTTTATAATGAATATAAGGATCTACTGAGACATTTCTTGTGTAACACGGAAGTAAAATTGGTCAAAATATGAAACAGCATGCTTATATTTTTCAAATGTACTCTTGCTGACGCTAATTTAATCCAGTGAAGTGCGTGACGAAAAGTTCTCATTTCTAATACTGCTTTCTCGTTTAATTTGTTTTATTTCAGTTGAAATTAAAGTTTCAATACGAAAGATGCCAAGTTTCATATTACTAGTAAACCAGTGCGACCCTATGCGATTAAGTTTCTTAATTGCTGATATCTTTTGATGGCAGTGTCGTCAATCACATTTCATTTCCTATCTATATCCATTTACAATGAAAATAAATGTCGCTATGCAGATTTTACGCATCCAAATGAAATGAAATTTGTCAAAAATATAAAACGGCATAATTTGTATTCTTCAAAGGTAGTCTTACTGGTATTAATTCTCATTTTCCACAAAATACATGTAAAAAGTTCACACCTCTGACATGTTACCACAGTAAGTTTGTGCACGTCCACTTCAATTGCATTTCATTCTCTGGTTCTAAAGCTATTTGATACTTTTGACCTATAAACTTATTTTCGGTTTTGCTCAGGTTTTTTGTTCCAATTTCTACCTTTTAAGATTTCTTACTGACTTCTGTAAACAGACTGCTAAAATTTTTTATTTGGATGGTCTTCTGTGTAGTTTTTACAAATATTATGCAGCTTCTAGCAAAAATTATGCATATTTGAAGTTTATGAATAATCTCTTAGCGTTCAATTTTAAATGCTTTATTGTCATGCTAATATACAAAATAACGCAGATTTCGACATTGCCTCTCTTCTCTACTATTATAAAAGGGAGTGTTTGTTTGTTATGTGTACGTTCCTGACAAATCTAGGGCACTTACAGTAATGGGATTCGGCATACTGGCAGTACAAATTTTTTGTACGAATCCCACTTTTTAAAATTTAATCTGGAACATTTAAAAATTTATTTAATAACATTAAATTATTGTTTTCCTTAGAATGGCAACAGCATAAAAGATCACAGATTCTAAATTAATTTTTTTCGTTTAAACGCTTTCAGCTTAAGAACAAAACAAATAAAAAGTTTTAACTGGAGTTTTGTAGTTCTGTTTTCTATCTTCTAGATCGTTAAGATAGAGTAAAAATATGATTTTCTATAAATAAATAATTTTTAAAGTGAAACTTTTATATTTTTACCTATACGAACGCAACACAGTGTCATTTACGCAATCTAGGTGGACAAAATTATTGCTTCAAAAATACACTGATTTTGGGTAATTTTAAGTGTCTTTGAGTGATAAAATACTGATTTGGTATATATTCTACGTTTTTTAGTTACTATTTGGATGCAGAATTATGCTACATTTAAAGAAATTTATCAATTTTGCTCCATATATTAAATATGCTTCGATTAATTATTAACTGTATATTTTGCAATTTTATATTAATATACACCTGAACAATGGTCAGATGTACCCATAACAGTTCCATTTAAACATAAAGAATAATAGAAAATCTATAGGGGAAAATATTATAAAATTATATACTTGGAATCTCAACTACCTAAATAGTCTACTGTGATGTATTGAAGGGAAAGTTCTAAAAATTTCAACCTTTGGAAACATTTGGCTGTGTTTAGTTTTAGACCTTACTCGTAAACTTACAATTAGTGGATTCGAGGTAATGACATCTATTCGTATCAGTTCTTGAAATTTTTAGAGAAAACATTTATCGCCTAATGTGTTTATTCCTTGTCTTGCGCTTTTAAGAAGCAGACCAATAACCAATTGGAAGAATACAAGAAGTGAAATAATATTTCCATAGACCAGTATTTTATGTATAGTTTACGGGAATTGGAGAACCAAGGATACTTTCTGAGGTATATACATCTTGCACTTGCTTCGTGCTCAGAAAACTTATCAGTTTATCTGGAAATTAGAATTTAAACATTGTAATAACTTGGTACAGCTAGATAACAATATCAGTTATTTAAGCAGACTTATCAGCATTTCTAACAATCTACCAGTGGTGTTTCTATCTTTAGTATTCGATGTTTGATCACATCTATCAAAATAACAAAGTTAGCTTTAACGTGCCTTGCACATTAACTTCCCTTGAAGTTAAATCTAATTATTTGGTAAAAAGAAATTTGATGGAACGACAAGGTCTAGTTGAGATTTTTCCAAATACTTTTTTTACTCTCATTAGTACAAGCAAAGGTACCAAAGAAATGCCAATCACACTATGTTTATAATGATATTTTTCTGAAAAAAAATTGCTGGAAAATTTTCTGTTCAGTGCCATTACATCCCCTCATTGTATTTCTATTATAACCTTGAACAAAATCAGAATGAAGGATTGTTCATAAATTATACATAACCGTTTAACAAAACAGTTGATAAGTGACTAGCTGTGGGTTGGGGTACATCTGAAGTTTTCGTGATAATCATCGCAAACCAAATGGGAATTCGTAGCAATCACCGCGGGTTAGCATCGCCGTGGCTAGTATGGGATATAATAGTTAGCATTTCAAAAGCCTGTGTCCATGCAACTGGTTGTGAGAAAAGGTTTTATGAATCGTTACTTTTTAAATGATTTTATCAAAATAATGTCTATGGTGTATATACAAGATGAGTCTAAACTAACATGACAAACTTCAGGGGGTGATAGAACACAACGAAACAAACTTTTCACAATAGAATGTTTGGTCACAAGTGCAGCGGTTAGCCGCTATAGAGAGCGCAGTCAAACGCTTGTAAAAAAGCGGAGATTTTTGCACCAAACGTCAGTTGGCGACTGGAAGGGGCTGAATATTCGAATGCAGTGAAAGCAGACATGCATTTTGTTTACTAGCAAAACGTGTGCCGGGAAATCCTCATCCACTCTGGTGCAGGAATCAGCTTGCGAACTGAGTGCACGCAGGAGGATCTGTAGGTTGCTACTTGTACACGCTGCACAAGATATGGATGTAAACCTGCGTGTAGGACCACTGCCTCCTAGGTGGCTGTGGTAAAACTCGACACACCGTTCTTCGTGATACACCTGTGTGACGACCTACAACTCGAGTGCTAATGTCATGCTGCTGTTCTACCTGATGGATGATTGTTTCTGACATGCCCGGCGTTCGACCTCTTCTGGAATTACCTGTGTTGCGCATGTCAGGGTGGCCCCTTTCCGAGATGTGTCGGTGCAAACGCGCAAAATTCTTGTAATAGGTGCGTGCGCCTGTTAGGAAAGCAATCTCGGTAAAGGCGTTGTGCATGCCAGCCATTACCATCGGCAAAACCATAAACAAAATGGATGTGCTTTAAGTGAATGCGAATATTCAGCCATTTCCAGTCGCGACTGACGTTTGGTTCGAAAACCTCCGCTTTTTTTACAAGCGTTTGACTGCGCTCTCTAGCGGATACCCGCTGCACTTGCGAGTACACATTCTATGGTGAAAAGTGTTTGTTTCGTTGTATTCTATCATCCTCCTGAAGTTTGTCGTATTTGTTCAGACTCGCCCTGTATATATGTTCTAATAAAACAAAAGACATCTTATTCAAATTGAAAAATATTGGCGATGCCGTTTATGTATAAACGGATTGGCCCTATTATTTTAGGAACTGAACAATGCATATTTACAGTATTCGAAACTAGATCCAACTACATGCCGTCGTGTACGCGGGGGCTGATGCACTTTGAATCTGTCGTGCCCGAATGTCTACATTGACGTGGTGTGGAAGTTTAGAGAGTGGGGGTTCCTGCTCTAGCTGAAAGGTATTGGAAGCACA
Organism: Metellina segmentata; assembly: GCA_947359465.1. Classification (NCBI taxonomy): domain Eukaryota; kingdom Metazoa; phylum Arthropoda; class Arachnida; order Araneae; family Tetragnathidae; genus Metellina; species Metellina segmentata. The sequence continues at coordinate 37,354,747 of OX375880.1, read as the reverse complement.
TAAAAAAGACCCTAGAGCGACAAATTAAAGTTGTACCAGTATAAGAGAGCCGAGGGGCTTGTGGTATACCTCTCCTGTATTTAGGATTCGAATCCCTGCCTGTACATTCAAAATTACGCGGAGCCGTCCTCGATCTTTCACACAAGGTTTGATCCCGGACCGTCGCCACTAGCAAGTTGGGTTGCTCCAGTGCGGGATCAATCCCCGATTCGAAGACAACACCCCGTAATTTAGAATCATGGACAGATGACGCATTTCACGAGAACCGTCACACCAGCTCGTGGAACGCAGTGAGGTGAAAATAGTCTGGCCACGTACAGAAAGGTCTTAGTTTGGATCGTGTCGTGAAATTGCAACACTACGGTTGCTACGGTATGGATTAGGGGTAATTTTAGTTAACGTCGTACAAGAGCAACACAACGGGCTATTGACGACGGTCGTCCGGGATCAGTCCCTCAAGGGAAAGTTACGAGGACAACACCTCGTAATTTTGAGCCACGGTCAGATGACGGAGCAACACCTGAGCTGGCACCCCACTCTCCAAACTTCCACACCGACCCAACGTGAGGACTTTCGGCCACGACAGATTTAAGTTGCACCAGCCGCCTCTACACCATACGTTTACAAACATCCATGCCCGGATTCGAACCAGAAACCTTCCGATCTAGAGGCTAACACCTTAACCCGGCACGATATGGATTCAACACCACCATTCCTCTTCAGATAAATAATTCCTGTCTGCATCTCAATGGGCAAAATGTGTTTTCATTATTTTCTCGATATATCTCGTAAAAATTAACTAATGTTTACTTCAAATTTCCGTAATAATTTGGTAATTTTTAATTAACGTCGTACTAGAGTAACACGACGAGATATTGACGACCCAATTTCCAAACCCTCAGATCTCTAAAGCCTCCAATATTCCACATACCAATATCAAAACTTTTGAATTTCTATAATAATTTCAGAGTAAAATTGTAATTTTTATGATTTCATGGGATTTTTCCCCAAGAGAAATTTTGTTGATTCGAAACTAGGTTTTTTTTAAACAATTAACTTACAACTATGTGCTCTGTTTTTCCGCAACAAAAGAAAAATTTAAACAATGACTAAACAATGAACATGTATTATTGAATCCTTGCACAGCATTGAAATTCTTCAGTTTAAAAACTTTTTCCAAGCCGTTAGCATCGCGTTCGATTTCGTCTGATAAAAATTGAAAATTCGCCTTTCCAATTCAGTTTTAAGATCGACTCAAGTGCTAAAAAACTTCGGAAACCTATCCTGTGTTAGTGGCTGCTTCAACTTCAGTGCAAAGCCTCATCTTAGCGATATTTCTTCCCTGACGATTTATTAAGAACCTGGAAGACATTCGGCGGATTGGATAGCAGGTTGTGAGTAATAATTTATTTTATTTACTGTAAGTAAGAAATTATTTAACGATACATGCACCGATGATTACGAAAGCGGTCTAAGTCATATAATTTCATTTCGAGGTATTAAATTTTTTAATTTGGATAGATTAAAACAATATCAACAAAATATTTCAGAAAATATTTGTTTATTCTAAAAAGTTCTTTAATTATTTTTGGTTACTTACAACTTTGGCAAGTGCTATACGAATTAATCAAAATTGAACTAACTGTTTTTAAATTTCCACTTTCATAATCACCGGTATAAAAACGAAATATCACTCACTGATCACTATCAAGAACAAGGCCTAGGAAGATGAAATTTTTCAGCGTTATTCTTGTACTGGAGGTGTACTAAGAACGGAGGCCTAAAATTGACCTTAGGCCTAAGACAAAAACAATTTGAAATCGCCACATAAAAATAACATCAAGTATAAAACGATTACTGTACGCAGCTGAGATTGTTTTACCAATATTGATCGAACAACAATTTTTTTTAAACAAATTAAATTGTAATATTTATGGTTTGAACTAACTTTTAATTATGATGTGTGCTTATAACTTATATTATAAATATTAACCTATGATGCAAATAATTTATAAATATTTGATTGACGAAGAAAGAGTATTTAAAACATTTAATTTTTCAAAACATACATTTTGTAATTGAACACGAAAAGTCTAAAAGAACTCATTGATCATAAAAGCGTAATCTTGCTACTTGGTATCTGGCACCATTATAATAAATGTTTAATCTTTTTTATTTGATTTAGTATTATGTGTTGGGTATTTAAGTTGACTGCGAGATGTAGCGGTTATATCTGAGGATTCCCCAAGTATTATAAATGTGTTCTTTTTGTTAATAAATCATTACTGTATTCATCAATATTGTTCAAAAGTCTTTTGTAGAATTGTGCTATATATTTCAGAACATATATTCAGTAAGTCGAAATTCAACACGTTTAAACATAATTTTTTTTACAATTATGCATTTTTTCAAAGATTGAAATTTTGTTTCTGTTTACATTTACGTGTTCCGGTATATTACCTATTGCAGAAATGTTATTTAGGAGTTTGGTTTTAATGATTTATTTATTTCCAACAAAATATCATCTGGAGGTATATGTATATTTCGATCAATTTTCTTTAAATATTTGATTGAATACGTTATGATTTTTTGAATTATGTTTCATAAAAATAAATGAAATATACAAATCAAAACACTTTTAACTAAGGTGTGTAATTTCGGGTGGTATGTACCTAGTATCCGATACGTTACAACTTATGGCGATTTACAGCCAAATGTGGTAATTTTCCAGTTTTCGCGCTTTCGTCCATTTCAAGGCAACCCTTTGTATTTCTGCCATTTTTTTTCTTTATTTTTTACATTAGTTGTGTCTGGTTGTTCATTCCGTTACTCTCGAAGTTTTAGTTGATTATTTCATGTAAATTGCACTTTTATTTTGCTTTAATAGGGTTAACCGCTCGCAAATTTTGCGTTTTAAATCGTAAAATATAAAATATATAAATAGGATTAATTTGTAAAAAACGAAAAAATAATTTTACAAATACAATGGAACAAATTTTAACTGCAAATCTTCTAATTTTTCTGTGTCGTATTTTCTCTAAACATGTACGTTATTTTGCGTTGTTTCATCAATTAAATCCAGGTTCAACTCCTTAATTTTTAAAAATTGTCGGAAAAATGTAAAAATTGAGAAAAAAACCGCTGGTTAGCAAAACGTCCGGAAATTTGGAAAACTCCGGATTTCGGACTTTTTACTGTATAACTAATCGTATCAATTCTTATTTTTTTGCACAAATGTTTGATGATAGTATACATTTGGACCCTGTAAACATGTATTTCAGTAATTTATATTAAAAACTGGATGGTCTTTGTATAGGAAATTCTCAAAATGTACAACGCGGTGGAACATAAAAGTGGTTACATGCATGGAGCCAATGTTGCTTATGTCTCGCTGGTAGACGGGGGTCTTTCGTTATACGCTGTTACTTATCCACAAAAAATTTCCTCGCGGTAGAGTGTTTTATACGCATACGAAGCCAGCGATGATTGTGTTTCACAGGCAGGCACGGGTCGTATGTTATACACTGTGACTTAACTACACAACAAATTCCTCCTGGTACAGTGGTTTATACGCATAGTAGCCAACGGTGAAAGTTCTCGTCGTCCCCGGAGGGGCGGAGAATAACAGTCTGGCGGGGATTGCGTGTTATACGCTGTGACATCTACAAAAAATTCCTCACGGTATATACACATTTAAGCCAACAGTGAAAGGTTCTATCTGGCTGGCAGGGGTCGCACATTATACGCTGTGACTTAGCTGCAAAAAATTTCCCCTAAGTATAGTGATTTATATGCAGTGAAACCTTGTACGTTATAAGCTGTGACTTGTATACAAAAATATTCCTCCTGGTCCTGTGGTTACAAAAAAAATTCCCGTGGTTACAAAAAAAATCTTCATCTTTGACCAAGAATATCCCCATTGAGTTGCCTACATAATGCTAAGTAAATTGCTAGAAGAATTCTAAAATGAAATTCCGTCTCAATTAGAGATGGAACAAACCTAAGGGTGGTAGCAGAACCGGGAAATCAGTGAATTCTCAGGGAACTTTTTAATTCTGGAAATATCAGGGAATTCTCAGGGAACTTTTTAATTCTGGAAATATCAGGGAATTCTCAGGGAACTTTTTAATTCTGGAAATATCAGGGAATGCTCAGGGAACTTTTTAATCCTGGAAATATCAGGGAATTCTCGGGGAAAATTTCCGAAATTCACAAAAAATCAGGGTGAATGTTTTTTTATTAAAATTTTTATGAAAACTGTAACTATTGTCGTTTACGGCCTATTTAGAGATGCGCGATTACAAGTACTTTTGAGAATCGAATAAATCGTTTTCGCCGAAATTGTAATTCGAATAAAGAACATTGGCGTCGTAATTTTCGAACCCAGCGAAAACCGCCGCCTAGTTTTACGCCGCCGGAGCGTATCTCGACGTGAGGCCAGCGATACAATTTGTGGTATACAATTTTAAATTTGTGTAACTTACGATGTGTTTATTGTGCATTAAATTAATATTTTTTCCTTGCAATTACATTTTTGTAGAGTTTATTGGTAAAGCTTCAGTTTACGTTTATAGCGTTGTAAAGGTCTTGGCGCACTTCTAAATTCGCCAAGGAAGGAATTATTTCGCGTGTGTCGGCTTCCCCGCTCCTCCGAGACCGGCGAAGAATAACAGCAGTGCCACATAGAACACTTGACCCAAGAAAACGATGATACAGCGCAAAATATTTAACAGTACAGTGACTTTAAAGTACTTCATGTTTTAAGGAAGTAGTGGAATTAATAGAAAAAGAATCCTTGGGAATGGAAGAGAAATAGGAAGAAGTAACACCAAAAAAAATCCAAGGATTACACCCGTATGCGCCCAATCAAAATCGGAAAAATGTGCTATTTACTGCAACTAATTTAATAGAGAACTAAGCGAAAAACAGTAATCGGCGAGAGAAACCGCAGCGCTGCCAACACACATCTGGAAAAGGACTCAGGATTTCTAACAGTGTATCGCAGTGCAGTGATTTAAAAACTCTTTACCGGCGTTCACAACCTTGCAAGATTACGTGCATATGCAAAAAATTTAAACTGGAGACTATCACGAACTTCTACAGGGTGGTCCCGAATTCATGGTACAAACTTTAATGGTAGGTACAGGACATTGTAACAATGATTTATTGTATAGGAATGTATAGTCGCAAGTGACGCGGTGAGGCGAAAACAGGGGAAATAACGGCCGAAAGGAAAAACAAAGATTTTATTGAAAGCGTTGTTGACAAGTGTCATGTTTACAGTAATTGTTCAAAATTGCGTCCACCAGTATCGATACATGCTTGACAGCGTCGGTGGAGCGATTGGCGTACACGTTCAAAGATGCCTGGTATTTCACGCACACCTGCAGCAGCTACAGATAAGCGAGCGACGAGATCCTCATCTGAGTCAACTGGAGTCTCATAAACGAGATGCTTTAGATGTCCCCATAAAAAGTAATCGAGGCTCGATAAATCGGGAGATCGGGGTGGCCAAGGGACTGGTCCACCACGCCCAATCCATCGAGTACCAAACGTGGCATTCAGGTAATTCCGTACATCAATGCTGAAGTGTGCTGGCGCCCCATCGTGCTGAAACCACATGCGGTTACGAATGGCGATCGGAACATCATGCAGCAGTTGTGGTAACACTTCTTTCAGAAAAATAAGATAGCTTCCGCCAGTGAGCCGCGTGGGTAGTAAGTATGGGCCAATCAAAAAGTCGTTCACAATACCAGCCCACACATTAATACTGAAACGTTGTTGAAACGCATGTCGACGCGTTGCATGTGGATTATCGGTTGCCCACACATGGGAATTGTGCGCATTAAAGACACCCTCGCGTGAAAATGTCGCTTCATCTGTAAATAGCACATAATCTACGAAATCCGGCTGCAACGCACATTGCTGCATCACCCACAGGCAGAAGTTCACGCGGCGAGGATAATCTGCCGGATTCAATGCTTGTACTTTCTGAAAATGGAAGGGGTGTAAGCGATTTTCGTTTAACACTCTGCATACAGTCTGATGACTCACACCTACGTCACGCGCAACAGTTCTTGTGCTTGACTCGGGTCTATCAGCCGCAATGTTCAAGATGCTTTCTTCCAGCCTTGGAGTGCGTACAGCTCTTACTCGACCAGCGCCATGTCTGTTGACGTCGAACGCACCTGTTTCACAAAGTTGACGATGTAACCGTTGAAAAATTCTATGATCCGGCATTCGTCGATCAGGATACTCCGCGCGATACATTCGTAACGCAGCTCTGCCGTTACCATTTGCACGGCCGTACATGTAATGCATGTCTGCTTTTTCTGCATACGTAAAGTCACCCATCGTCTACGGCAGCACAATTGTGAATGACGCTTTTCCCTACTGCGATGCATCATGTTCAACAGCGGCTAGACATCTACTGCCCTCTACCGGCAATGATACCAACCGATCACTCCATTTCTCTTTCCTTTTATTTCCCCTGTTTACGCCTCACCGCGTCACTTGCGACTATACATTCCTATACAATAAATCATTGTTACAATGTCCTGTACCTACCATTAAAGTTTGTACCATGAATTCGGGACCACCCTGTATAAACAATCGAACAGAGAACTTAAAAAAAAAAACTAGCGACGGAACTATAGTGCAAAAGAAACTATCTCCATCACCGATCCGCGTGAAATGATGGGCTAAAGCCAACAAAAGCCGACCCTGGTGAGTCAGTTCCAATAAACAATGAGTGCCTATTTTTTTTAAAATATCTAAGTATTTTTATTTAAAATGTCTAAGTATTTTTATTTAAAATGTCTAAATATTTTTATTTAAAATGTCTAAATATTTTTATTTAAAATGTCTAAGTATTTTTATTTAAAATGTCTAAGTACTTTATTTTACTTATTCGACCGCGCAGCAAAGACCCCTTCAGGAGTGAAGCGGGTCGGATTGCGTAAGAGATCGTTTTATTTTAATTTCATGCTGTAAATAATCTTATTAAGAGCACACGCTGTCTTGAGTCTCGTTCCAACAATGTTTTTACTTATCTAAGTTTTTATTTCATGTTGCTATCTTTATTTTAACTGTGTTCTAATAGTAACTTGTGATACACTTCACTGCCATGCAGACAGAGACACTTGGAACTGTAATAACCAAGCGCCAGGCGTACTAACCCCAGGCTAATTTTTAAACATTTGTGTTTCAGTGTTTTATTTCGATCGTTACCGTAGAACAATTTGCCCTAAACTGAGCAAAAGGCCTTAAAAAAAATAATAATAAGTAAATAACGTTAAGCTGCTACTGCAAATTAACGAGTTCTTGGCTTACAACCCAATTTAGTCTCAGCTACTGCAACGCGGTCTTGTTAATTTCACTGATTATGTTATAGTTCTGCTCATTTAAGCGTTGCCTAAGGTCTAGGAATGAATCTAGGCGGAAAACAAGCGGAGAAACTTGCAATCCTTTTCGCTCTTGCTTGGGCACAGCACCAAAACTACGATAAATGCAATATTCTCACAGACAGCCTCTCCACAGTCAAAACCCTACAACAATTTCAAACCAAAAATTCCATTGCTCAAAAAATAAGAGCACTACTACAAGATAATATCCACAACACGTTCATTAACTGGGTCAAAGCACATATTGGCATAATTGGAAATGAAAGGGCTGACCAGCTAGCCAAGGAAGCAGCAATGGGCGAAACGGATTTCAAGGTTTCCGCCAAACTACCAAAATGTCACGTGAAGAGCTCAATGAAAAAGGCAGCCATGCAAAGATGGCAGGAGGAATGGGAAACAGGAACAACAGGAAGGAGAACATTCACTTTTTTCCCAAAAGTCAACCCCAGAAAAGAGCCGTATGGTCCCTACCTCACGTCATATTTCACAGGCCATGGACCCTTCCCCAGCTACTTGAGCCGATTCAATGTGGCAAATTCTAGCAACTGCACCTGCGGACAAACAGGAACGCCCAATCATTACATCTTCAAATGCCCTCTAACGTGTTCTCATCATCTCACGCAGCCATCAGATGCTAATTATGCGGCATGGGCAAAAAAAAGAGCCAGCAACGATCAAGCCCAGTCAAAGATAATATCAGTCATGAGTTTCCTTTCGGACAACATAGACTACCTCATCCAATAAACTGTTCAGGTGCCTCTCTACATATCCGGATCCAAGAGTATCTTGACCACGACTACAGACTAATTTGCCTTTTTTTTTGTATACAACTTTGTATTATTACAGTGTACATAATGCAGTGCATAACGGGAAACCTCATTACGAGAAGTTCTGACCATGAAACCAAAGAAAGAGTGCCTTCACGGTTTAAACCAAACCACTTTTCCGCAGCGTGTCCACAAAAAACCACTTTTACCTGTCCTATGGATGGGGGGTAAGGGGGATACCTGCGGTGTCCAAGTCCAAGCAATACTAGCCACTGCGTGGCCAGCACGGCGTTGTCCTTGAAAGTTCTTTTCTTGGGGTCAGGTGCTAACTAACTAGGTGCTGCTCACTAACCCCCGGTAAATTGCTACGAATACGGTTTGAGAAACAAACCAAATGAGAATTCGTAGCCTATTGGATAACAGCCATCATTGCGTTGCCCGTGGTGTTGGTTTGCGAAGCAAACTAAATGGAAATTCGTAGCGTATAGGAATGAATTCCCTGAGGATTTCCATTTGGTTTGCAAAACAAACCAAATTATGAATATTATGAACTATAATTTGCTTTCCAAATTAGATAACAGCCATAACGGAGTTGCCCGTGGTATTTGTTGGTTTGCTTCGCAAACCAAATGGGAATTCGGTGTGACGTCTCAATCTCTTGTGAAAATATAAAAATTTTGTTGAAAAATGATGTATCTCTATATTAAAAAAAAGTTATCTCCGCCGATGCCTTAGGATTGAAAACTGTGTTGTTTAGTTCGAGTCTTAGACGGTTTCCCGAGAAAGTACTGATCGGAAAAAAACGAAATTAACATGGTTTGTTCTTCATCGTATTTCCTGGATAATTATCAAGATTTTTTTCCGATGCGGCTATTAGTTTAGGTTTTATTAAGTGTCAAAATTGAAGAAGTGAAATTTCTTCCGCGAGTGAGCAAAACACGTACACATTTTCAATCTTCAGCCGTGAGTTTTTTTTAAAGAGTACCTCTCAACGTAAATGTTTGCAGCTCGTCAAGTTTTTTTGGTATTTCAATTTGGTTCTTGATAATATTTTTTTGAAATTCGGGAAAATTCGGGACAATTTTGTTACTTTTTTTTAAACTGCCGTATCTATATTTTATTACTATTAGTTTTTAATTTTTAAAATATCGCACTATACCTCAGAATGTACTCTTTCTTACGGTACTATTATTTTTGAAATCGGTTAATAATTAAATTGGATGCGATCAAAAGTTGGTTAGACAAAATTCGGAATCTTTGGATATTTTCGCTACTTTTTGTTAAAACCGTTATATCTACAGCAAAAACCATTATTTTTTAAATTTGACAACCTCAATGAATACAATACATTACACTCTTTCCTGTGGTACAATTATTTTTCAAATTGGTTAATAAATAAAATCGATGCAATTAAAAGTTGCTCATACAATTTTCGGAACTTTCAGATCGTGATTTCCGATACAAAACTAAAACTGTCATATATATATCGTATTACTATTAGTTTTTAATTTTGAAAATATCGTAGTATACCTCAGAATGTACTCTTTCTTACGGTACAATTACTTTTAAAATTGGTTCATAAATAAATTCGATGCAATCAAAAATTGGTGACAAAATTTCGTATTTTTTTATTTCAAGGATCATATGAGGGTTGTATTTTTGACTATCGGGTATGCCAGATATTAAATTCATCGTAGCAAAAAGGCTCGCTCTTTTCCCTCTGTTCTCAGACGGTTTACCGAGAAAGTACAAAGTACAGATCGTTAAGTTTGGAGATTAACACGGATTATTTAAAATTGTACAGGGAACAAGATGCAGAAGATTTATTACTCATGCGGCTGTTAGTTTAGGGTGGTGAGAAAAGTGAAATCACTTGCGAAAGAGGTATTGGTTTGCGAAGCAATCCCCGGGGGTTGGCGAGCGTAAGCGAGCAGGGGGCGGAGCCCCCTAGTATTAAAAGAAAATCAAACGTATAAGGTATCTATCTGGTGCCAAATTTCAAATCCGTTGAAATTTTCAACCTATCTTTAACGATCCCGATTTTACAAAAAAAAAAAAACTTTACAATGCCAGCCAAAAGGTTTTCTTTTTCCTCTTTCGCTGAAAATCTCTCTAAACGTCACAATCTCTTGCGATAATTTTGAAGCTATTCAATTAAAAATTTTTATTTATAAAAAATAAAAATAAATATTTTTAGGTATTGTTCTAAGGTGAAATTTTCTGCAGATTTCAAATTTGTTGAAATTTTTTCTCTATCTTTAACGGTCTAGTAGATAGAAAAAATAACTAAATAACTCCAGTTAAAAGTATTGTTTTTTATCGTCTGCTTGAAAATCATTCCTCCGCGCCAAATGATAACGGAAACGAAAAAATAAATTTAGAAACTGTGATCTTCAATGCTGTTAAATTCAATAATAATTACATTTCATCAAATTCATTTGAAAATGTTCTAGATTGAATTTTAAAATTCGCAGCTACCCAAAAATTGCCAAACATTCGAACTAACTGTGATGTAAGTTCCATTGATTCGTCAGGACTTAGAATTCATGAAACAAACAGACAGACTGACAAACACTTCCGTTTATAATATTAGAGATTCAAAATGAAAATTTAACCTTTTGACTACGACTTCGATATAACAAGTGCGATTCTTATAACTTTCTATGCACAACTGCTGTACCATGGCCGTATTCTAAGGTCCGGTGCACTCATCTGATTTTTCAACGTGCGGCGCCGCTGCGGCACTGAAGCTCAACTATGCACACACAACCGTGAAATGACGCAACTACTCATTTCGTGCCATTTGCGATAAATTGCGATAGCAAAAAAATTGTATGCCTTTTGCTCACTCGCATTAGAAATTTCGCTCTTTCAACTTTGACACTTAATAAACCAAAAACTAATAGTTGCGTCGGAAAAATTTTTTCCCTGTACAATTTTGAACAAAACATGTCAATTTTTTAATTTTCTGATGCGTACTTTCTCGGGAAACCGTCTAAGAATTGAGCTAAACCACACAGTTTTCAATCCTGCGACGGTGGCAGCTTTTTTTTAATAAAGAGACTAGGGGGTTTCGCCCCCTGCTTGCCAACCCCCGGGAATGCACACAATCCCATATGGTTTACTTCGCAAACCAAAACTCCTTTCGCAGAGACACTCTCCTGCTACGGCGAAACCTCCGCGCCCTGCTCGCCTATGCACTCATTACCATTTTGCTTGCTTCTCAAACCAATACTCATTTTAAAGATACAATTTGGTTTGCTTAGCAAACCAAAACTACTTTTGCAGAGTCAATCTCCTGCAACGGCAAAACTACCTTAATAATTCGTATACTTCTGATTCTACTCGAGTGGAGGCGAAAAGGGGCGGGAACCCCTTAGTTGTATTAAAAATTAAAAAAATACCGTTTACGAAACATTTTAGGAATTACAGAAAAGGAAAAAAAATTTCAGGAGCGTAATGGAAAACACAATTGATTGAAAAAAAAACCTTTGAAAATCAGGAATTGCGTATTTTACGCTCCATGCTGGTCTTAGTCACAATTTGGTAGTCAATGATGCAACAAATATTACGTACGAAACTAAATTTTTTTAATATAATTCATGAAATTTACGTTTTCTTTTCATCGTTTACAAAAAAGTGGTCCATAATTTCAAACATTTACCAGATTTCAAATTAAAAGCTTTAAGTGCCACGAGATTGTCTAACAAAATCAGCGCAGTCAAACCATTACGGTATCACCTCGAAAAAATATTTGATACTTTACTGGAAATATATATGATAATTCATCGGAATGGTATTGTACAGCTCACAAAGCTCATTCGTTTCCTTTAAACATTCAAAATTATAGATTAATTTGTTCGGTTGTAATTTGGTTCAATATTTTAAACGAAATTAATGCTATGAGTAAAATGAGCCCACAATAAGTACTCAAATCTGCATAAATTTGTTAAATAAGTTGATTGATAAGTTCACAGAATATCGTACGGATGAACACTTTGAAAGGGTGTTAGAAGAAGCTACCAATGTGGCTCACGAACTAAATGTAGAAACAGATTTCCCCCCAATTAACACAATTCGTCCAAGAAGAAAACCAACAAATTTCAATATGAACAGTGATGAAGTTTTACTAGGCCCTAAAATCAAATACAAAGTAGTTTTTCTTTCAGAATCCTAAATCAGACATTAGCTTCTTAAAGTTTAGATTCGAGGAGTTAAAACCATTTACCCACGCATTTGGCATTTTCAGCAATAACTTATTTAATTACACCAATGATGAATTAATGAAACATTGTAAAGATTTAAATCTGAAGCTTAAAGTCGATTCAAGTAGTGAAACAGACATGATCCACAAACCCTATTACAATATATTTTTACTAATAACTTAATTTCAACATTTCCGAACGCAGCAATAGCGCTAAGAATATTACTTACATTGCCGGTTTCAGTTGCATCCGGTGAAAAGTCTTTTTCAAAATTAAGTTCATAAGTGTAAGATCAACAATGCACCAGCAAAGACTAAGTAATTTAGCTATAGTTTCAATTAAACATGAAATCTTAGACAGCTTGGATACAAGACAATTGATAGCAGATTTCGCAAAGGCAAGAGTTCAATTTCTGTAGATAAATATTTGTATGGTTTTACACTTAAGTAAACAAAACAAACTAAGTAATAAAAATAAATAGTTTTTCTTTGTAAAGTATATTTTCTTTTTTCACACCCTTATGAGAAAACACTAAATAGCCGTAGTTAAATTGGGGGCGACATAATCGATGTTGCACACGGGCGTTCAAACAGCTAGCGACGGGCCTGGTCAAAGTGTTAATGAGTGGATCTAGAAGCATAAAAGAGGCCTGACAAACATGATGTAAGGAAGGAGCAGCAAACTCGTCAACCTCCCCCACTGACCAGAAGATTCAGCAAGCTCGAAAAATTGGTATTGGCAAACCGGCGAGTTAATGTAACGTGTTCTCTTCAGATTAGACGTACAAAGAAGTGGGGGAAGCGATGCATAAATGATTGGGCGCCCAACCAAAAATCTTCTTCTTGGAGGGAATATGCAAACTTGTGGACCACTCGACCAAGTGCATCGAAAAGGAAGGAGATTGTAGAAAAAACAACGATCTTGTTTAACTCCTATATTTGAAACACACTCTATGACAAAAAATAATTGACGCACCAAAAAGGAGTTGTCCGATTGCGATAAAAATGAGTGGATGTGAAGAACAAACATTAAAAAATAACCAATTAAAATTTCAGAGCAATTGAATGATTTATTTCAGAGTTTGACCGTTACAAATTGAGGAGGTCAATAAGGCGTTGATCCACCTCTGGCCTGGATGCAAGCTGTCATCCGCCGTGGCATAGGATGCAAAAGTTCAAGGATGGTGTCTTGAGGAATTTCTTGCCAAATTGTTTGTTTCCAACTGTCAGATTAAAGGGTCAACATTCCGGAGTGGTTGCAATCGCCTTCCCATAACGTCCCAAATCTTCTCTATAGGAGAGAGATCAGGAGACAGCTGTCCAAGGAAGTGTTGGAAAAGCTTGAAGACAATTTATAGCAACACGTTCCGTGTGCGGCCGGGCATTATCTTGTTGAGAAATAAGTTCGGTATGTTGCAAAAGAAACGGTATCGCAACCGGTCGTAGAATGTCGTCTACGTCAAAATTTCTCTTCACAGGTAGTTTTTTTTACCGGTGCTTAACTTCACCGCGTATAGCTGTCTCGAGAGCTCTATCGTCCACCATTTGTTCTTGTGGCTTCTGTGTCTTGTCTCTTTCCGTTTTTCGGGGGAATTCGCCACCCTCTTGGAAGGGTGTTTTCCTAATGACACCTGCAACATAAAAGGAGTGTCAATTCCAGACGTGCGAGAGCAGGTGCCAGGTGCAAGAAGCCGGGGTGCAAAAAGTCGGATACCGACTCTGTTGTGTTGTTGCTTTACTTATTCCACCAAATCTCCAATCTAGAATATACTAGACCCGGTCCACTAAATCATTCACCCTCAGGAAGTTCATCACCAAGGCAGGAGCCCTCTCAAGATCATCACGACTCGGCCCCAAGAAAATCAGAATATGCTCAGGTGAAGCCGATTCTTGCTCACATTTAGAGCACAAAACGAATGTCTTACATCCCCTGTCGTAAGAGAGTGACCTAAAATGTCCACTGTTGAATCTTGTTAGGACTGTTCATTTCTTTCTCATCCGGCACTCATCCCGTTTTTCAACGTGCGGCGCCGATGCCGCAACGCAAGTGCTGTCTGAGATCCATTAGATCCAATGGAGTAGTGCACACATGCCTCCGATGCCGTTGCGGTGACGCACGTCTAACTTGCGTGAAATTTGTACCACAGTTCCGCACACGCTTCTCCGGCCTCAAGTACCTTGTTTTCATAAATAAATGAAGCATAAATAATAATTAAAAAATGATCGTATCCGGTAACGACTATTTTGTTTCAAAATATACTTTTTTACACACCAAATAAGCGAAATAAACACGTTTTCTTCGATAGAATATATTTGTCGCAAATGGCGCGAAATAAGTACTTGCGTCATTTCACGGTTATGTGTGCATAGTTGGGCTTCGGTGCCGCAGTGGCGCCGCACGCAGAAAAACCGGATGTGTGCACCTGGCCTTAAACTCCAATGCTGCCCACGTATGGAAACCTCTGTACCAATCGTGAAGGGTAGCAATATACACCAGGTCTTGTAAATCACGATTTTTCGCTTGGAGGTAAGTTCCTGAAAAGTGAGTGATCCCGAGGGAATCCGTGGTAACATTGTGCCAGCCTTGGCCAAGCCATCTACAACGTCATTGAAATACGGGTCAACATGCGAAGGAATACACTGAATATGGATTTCGTTTTGTACCGATAGCTTATCTAAAATATCCAAGCAGGTACGATCGCCAACTCTCCTCCATTAGCAAAGATGTTGAATGGCACTTCTACTGTCCTAGAAAATCCAAACATTTTCATTGTGGTCGTGGTCAATAAAGTATTTAAGTGCCTCGTCGATAGCAATTAATTTGGACCAGATCAGAAGTCTAGATTTCTTCTTATTTTCACTACGTCGTCTTGCAGCCTAATGAGTATTCCACTGCCAGTGTTACCCTGCTAATTTTTGCTGCCATCCGTGTAGATTTGAATGACACCCAGCAGGATATTATTTACAACCTCTGTGGTAAAGCTACCTTCACCACATGTCCTTAAAACAAAGTATTTTATACAAGCCCCTTACTAGTCTCCCTTTTGAGATGACCCCCATCCCATCTGAAGCCAGTGGGATGAGATACAGTTATCCTCTCCTCCAATGAGGGTTCCCCCTTTGCTCCCGCCAAACTTCGGACCCACAGAGATAAAAACGCTGGATGTACGGGGTTCACTTAAGACGGAGTAAAGAAACGAGGTGCAACGTGGTCCTGACGATGCGAACAAATTTACGTGAGTCATTCAACATATAACCTCCACCAGTTTACTTATGTATGTGATTTCTTTACCTTATACTTTATAGGGATCCCCCTTAAACCTCCCTTAATAATTTGAACAAAATTGCTTAAATGTATTTGTTTTGTATTATGCAATATATATATATAGTTAATCCAACCTTTGTACTTCATTCTTAAACCTCTATATCATCACGTCTTATTTCGTACATAATCCATACAGTAGATAAGATACTCCTACAACCTCCAATACCAATCAACAGATGGGGCGCACACCGACTCTACGAAATTTAATGCCTTTCCGGCCTGAGTTATCACCGAACTGTAACGCAAACGGCCGTCTGAGCCCCTCTCGTGGAAAACCCACACAGGTGTTGAGAACGTCCTTTTTTTCCAGACGTCCCAATCATCCAGAATAGGGCTTTGGGGAGCAGAACACTCTGAAATTGTTGGTTTAAAGATTGTCATTTACCTTTGGAAGGTAACCTTTATACTGCGGCAGATAGACAATTGTTACCACTAAAATTCCGTTTACACCAGCGGCATGATATAGATCTGTGCACTGTGGATGTTATCCCTCTTTTAAAAGACCGCTGGCATCGATCACCATTTACGAGCTGTCAACGACTGAGCTTTTAGATGTTTCCTCCTTTTGTACGGTACCCTACCCTGTCGACCGTGAGGTGTTAAAACTTTTGAAAAAAAAAACAGAAGGTCGCTCCATTGTTATCTATCTCACGCCAAACGATACGCCACACAATATTATGAAATAAAGCGTCAGTTGAAAATGCCACTCAAGGCTCTATCGTTCGTCAGGTAATTAGGTTAGGGGGGTAAGGGGTCGGACGTGCAAACGAAAGAGCCGTTCTGTGAGACGCTTGAAAAAATCGAAGCGACCACAGTGTGTCCTTTTTGAATCTAGGTGGACAAAATTCATTTTTCGTAGTGTCGCATATGGCCAAAAATACATCATATCTCAAAAGCAGAATATCCCATTAGCAAGGTCACATGGGTATTTTTATAAACAAATTCTTCTAACAGGAAGTACAGGGGTTCAAAGTCTGAATTTCTACGTTGACTGCAAAACCATCTTGTCGATTGCGGATCAGTACTTTGAGTACAATTGAAATTCACACGTTAGATATTTGTTTTAGCGCTATTTGTGGGATACTACCATTATCTTATGATCATCAAGGTATGTTTAAGTTGTTTTTATTTTCTGAAATACTATTTCATTAATTTGCAAGATGCTTTTTGAATTTAGCTAATTTTCATCTAAAACAACTGCTAATTTCAAATTTTAACTAGACTTTTAACACATTATACCACCTTATCCCACCAAAACATTACATGTGGCTTATAGCCTGACTCATTACGTGTACGCGTCACACAAAACCTCTTGCAAAAATTTGCGGAACTGATAATTTTTCCTGAAATTTCAGAATGACTGGACATTTCTCATCAGTCCATTTTTAACATTTGGGTGAAAAATTCGAAGGAAACAAGAATGTATGCTATTATGACATTTATTTTCCAAGAACTGGGGGGTATCTTTGTTACCAGATAGTGCTATAAATGGTATTAAAGGGAAAATTCGAAGTTTCTATCATAAGGTTGAGCGGAAGTGGGGTAAAGTGGACAGACACAAAGAAGTATTCCTACAAAAAAAAATCATTGGCTTCAAAGAAATCTTTTATTTTCGCACTATGTATGTAGCGATATATCAAGTAATTCCCAAATTGGTTCAGCAAATAGGCCTGGAAGGCCTCAAAAAGATTTTCAAGCCTCCAATTCAAAGTCCAAAAGACGAAAAGTTGGAAACCTTGAAGAGTCAACTACTCAAGAGGAATTGTCGCTCGCCACAAAAGTAAAGTTACGAAAGACAGGGAAAAGAGATTCCGCCTCCATTGTCAGAGAACTCTGTTGCTTCTTCTAAAAGAGGTACAAGTATGAAAATGGCACGTAGGTTTTTTTATTAAAACACAAGTAAACTTGTCTGCAAATCAAGCACTTGCACTAATTGTTGACGCCAATCTTTCCTCTCACCAATATAAAATTATACGTCAACAAGTAAAGGACATCAACTTTAAATTATATCCCTCTTATAAAAAAGTTAAAGCAGCTAAACAGTTATGATACCCTTCCGGGATCACCATCACGGAAATATCAGCTGAAGTACCACTGCTGTCACTAATCGACCACACTGTTAGGTGAATTTGTTCAGTTCAAATCCTTAAGTCTTTGGTTTTGTCCAACAATAGTTTCTTAAATGTAGTTATAAAGAGGGGCTGTGAGGGAGCTGAACAAAATAGGTATCAAAAAATATTTTCAGAAGAACGTCAATCTGACCAAAGTTTATTTAGTATTTCTCTTCTACCTATAGAAATATTTGCATGTACAACGAAGGTAAAAAAATTATTTGGCAAAATCATGTACCATCTTCGACCAGACACTGTCGTCCGATAAAATTTATTTTTGCCAAGGAATCGATGGATTTGGTAACTATGGAAATAAATACTGTCGAAAATCAAATTGCTATGCTCTCACCAACGAAAGTGTGTCTAAATGAGATGGAAGTGCTTGTAAAGGCTACATTAATTTTTTTTTTTTGCGTGGTAGATACTAAAGTATGTAATGCTGTATCATCGTGTTAATCGATCCAAATATGTTATTTGTGTGGAACAAAACCAAGCGAAATGAACAACCGGAATATTATTTGACAAAAGGTCGTAGACAAAACTTTATTTCTTTTGGATTATCATCCTTACATTCATGAATACGTTTCTTTGAATACGTACTCCATATCTCATACAGGCTTGGAATTAAATGGTAGCAAGTTCAGGGATTAGAAAATAAGAACAAAGTGGCCCAAAAGAAGAAACAAGTGCAAGATAAGTTTAAAGCTGAGTTTGGTATGTTGGTAGATATGCCCAAACAGCAAGCTCGGAATACTAACAATGGAAATACCTCTCGCAAATTCTTTAGAAATGCTGAGGGATCTGCCAAAATAACTGGGGTCGAGGTGGAATTAATCAATTACTTCCATGTCATATTAGAATGTTTAAATTCTGGTTTTCCGATAAACGTAGATAAGTTTGCTGAGTATACAAAACATGTACAGTATATTTAGCTCAGAGAGTATTCTTGGTACCCAATGCCCGTAACTGTACACAAAATACTGATCCATGGAAAGGATATTATTGCATCTTGTATTCTTCCAATTGGTCAGTTCGCAGAAGAAGCAATAAATAAACACAATAAGCAATACAGAGAACTATTCACTAGAAAAACTTCAAGAACTGATTTGAATATAGGATATGATGAATATATTACTCATCACTTCAGATCCGTTCATTGCAAGTTTACGATCTGAGTTTAAAACAAGACGCAATCAAATATTTCCAGAAGTGTTGGATTTGTTGGAACTCACTTGATTTAAACCCATCAGTAAGCTATTCAGAGGGTAGTGATTCCGAGTGAATGTTTCCCTTTGAGTTTTTCTTATTACCATGCATCTGCATATACTACTACATACATCTGCTTTATTATAAGCAAAACAAATACTTTTAAGTATTCAGTATTATTCTCAAGAGTATATAAAAAGAAAATTTTTATTGTCTTATGAACGGAGCAAAATAAATAAATTTATTTAATTGTATCACATTTTTTATTTTAAATGCAGACAAAAATTGTTAAACATACACTCAAAGTAATATTTTTTCCTTGATAACTTTTAAAATCGCTCAAAACCAGTATATTTTGACGCAATAATTTTGTCCACCTCGATTGCGAAAATGACACACTGTGTGTTTCTGTCGTTGGGAAATGAAGTCAGGCTGACGCCGTGATGATTAACAGAAAACAAGATTTAATGAACAAAATAATAAATGCAGACGCACTTGCGTCCTGCTTGTTGACGATACAGGAGCAAGAACTGTAAAGCGCATGAAGCGCCAAGAGGAAGGAAAAACAAAAGCATCGCCCTCTGGCGGATTTACGCGTAACATACATGGAAGCTGAACACTGTGCGATGCAGCGTTAAGGCTAAATGTGGATGCATCAACTACTTATTGTTATTTGAACAAATTAACTGTCACTATAGCAACGAGTCGATCCTTAAATTAATCGGGTAGCCCGGTTGGAAGAGAATCGGATTAGCAACCGGAGGTTTGTAAGTTCGCATCCAGCCAAAGACCGTCGTGTACAAAGGGGGCTGGTGCACGTTAAAACCGTTGTGTACTCAAATGTCCTCATGTTGGCGTGGTGTTGAAGTTTGGAGAGTGGGGTGCCAGCTCAGGTGTTGCCTCGTCATCTGACCGTGGTTCAAAATGACGTGTTATTGTCCTCAAATCTTTCTCTTTGGGATTGATCCCGGACCGTCGCCGCCGACCAACCGGTCTAGTGGTTAAGGTGTTAGCCTCTAGATCGGAAGGTTCGTGGGTCGTATCTGGGTCAGTGCATGGATATTTGTAAGCTTAGGGTGTAGAGGTGGCTGGTGCACGTTAAATCTGACGTGACCAAATGTCCTCACGTTGGGTTGGTGTGGAAGTTTGGAGAGAGGGGTGCCAGCTCAGGTGTTGCCTCGTCATCCGACCGTGGTTTAAAATGACTCTGTGTTGACATCGGATCTTTCCGTTGGGTGAATGATCCTGGACCGTCGTCAATAACCCCATATGTTGCTCTAGTACAACAGTAATTAAAAATACCAATACCTCAGATTCATCATTCTCTGCGAATATGAAGTGATGTTTCAAAGAGACAAAGGCATCGTGAATTTCAAGAATAGACATGTGAATACTTGCTTATGGTTATTTATCCTCATAAGCATTTGACGAACACAACTTTTCTAATATTGTTTTTCAACTTGTACCAAAATGCGTCACTTTAATGAAAATATGTAGGAAGTAAAGACTTGGCTGAATTATAAAACGGTAAAACGTGTAAATCTTCATTTAGAAAGATGTTGAATTTCTATATATAACCTGGCTACGCTACAGGCAATGATACTGTGAAAGTATTGAGTTTTAGTGTAATATACGCGTTAAAATGAAACACAGAATCTTCAATCCTTTTACTGAGTGTAACGATTTATGTTTTCTTTGCATTTAGCGATTCACATTTTATTGATTTCTGTGCACGTTAAGTTTGATAATCTGCATATTTGCAAAGTCAACGAAGTGACTGCTTTTTACCGAAAATTTAGGATTTAAATTCTGTTCTTTCGAATTTAAATTCTTGAATTTTAATATTATATTCGGCGGTTTCTTAATTTGTTTTTGCCAACAGTCTCATCGTTAGTGAAATCTTACAACAATGTAAAACTGTATTGTTATAATGCTGCATTGTAACTGAAAAGATATCGCATTCAAATACATTGTTTCAAACCACCTTTATAACAATGGTTTTGTAATTATCGCTTAAAGTAAACGAAACTTTTATCATTTCAGTCGCCATCTTTGAAAACTGTGGTACGTATCATGAATTCGTAAAGAGAAACCTCAAAAACTTTGTTGAAGATGCTTTGAAGAAACCAGATAAGTGTTCTAATGTAGTCTGAAGTATAGAAGATGCTCAAAAGGTAAATACTTTCTGTTTTTGAAGACAAATCAATCTTAACCTAGCATTTGGAAATTTTATTTCGCATACCTGTTTTTATGTTCAATTTGTTTATATATATTTTCTTACGTTGTTTCTCGATTTAGTGTCTCAAATTTCACGTACTTTGGAACATTTGTAATTAATTACACGTTTATGTTCAGTCCATTAGATAGCTTTCAATATTCCTTGCTCGTAATCTCTACATGCAGCGGTACATATTTCGACATTTCATTACTCATAATCCATGCATATGTAAGAACATATAGCAACGATAAATATTACCGTTTTAATGTATACTGTCATGGGGTGCGGCATTAATTTAGTCATGTGTTCCATAGAAGGAAAATTTTGAAAAGTAAACAAGTAAAAATTAATTTAATAGCATAACTTGATAAAAAAAAGTAGAAGAACCATTGCGTTTAAATTAACTGACCAGGTCTCCTTCAGATGTCCACTACTGGAGGATCACCTAAGAAAAAATAAGGAAAGCAACATACCTCAAAGGAACGGAGAAAGCGATTGATTCACTAAGCATCTTTATTTCCATATTTTGCATGAAAATGAAAGCTGTCCTATGGTATTGCGGGAGGCGCTGACCATACCATAAGAAAAAGGGGAAGAAACAAGCTTAGATGAAAGGGGGCGGCATATTATGGTTTATCGCATCTCTGCTTGTAGAGCTCTCTATCTTCGCGGTCTCATCTGGAGAAAAAGAGAGCAATGTGCGCAGCCTCCAACGAGTATCGTGTATGTGTCTGAATCTGGACTGGACTGGAGTATCACTTTCGGAGCACCCGCTGCAATGCAGCTCATCTCCACATCAGAAAAATAATTAATTAAAAAAAGGCTATTAAACATAAGGGTGGGTTTATTTAAATAAAAAAAAAGTAGGTACAGCTATACTCTACGTTTATGAGCGGTGGCAACGGCCTTGGCGATTTTTTTTGGCGCACTTCTAGTAGCGAGTTAGATTAAGCGAATAGACAACGCGATAGATTAAGTAATCGATTAAAACAACCCATTTGTCTTTGTGGTTTTCATGGCAACCTCGGCAAACGGAAACTTTGAATTTTCATTTTGAATATTCTAGAAAGTTCTTCCAAAATCCATTAAAGTCGTTTGATTTCATTATTCGTTTGAAATGTTTTCTTTGCTTTCATTGGTTATTTTGATTTGAAAATATCCTTTTGTTTGCATTGGTCCTTTTAAATCGTTTTCTGTGATACCATTGGCCCATTGATTTGTATTTGGACAGTTGTGGAATTTTTATTCTATTATAGTAGTTTTTACGAAAGAATTTAGAGTTTTGTTATTTTTTAACCATTTTCGTTGTCATTATTTTTTACGAAAGAATTCTGACGTTATCAGGTTGTATTATTTCTTGCTTTTATTCTTTTGTAAATCTTTTTCTTTTTCATCATGTCCACTGTATTTAGTGCAATTGATAAGTTTCAGGGTATTCTTACCCCTACATTCGTAGCTTAGTTTTCCTGCTGGTTCACAAATGTGTTTTGATATGTGCTTAAGCTTACTACTTTTTGTGAAAGCTTTTTAAAAATATACTTTTTAAACGTTCTGAAATGTGTATAAAAAGTGTGTTGTGAAAAGAAAAAAATTTGTAACAGAAAAAGAGTTGGAAAATAATTATTTCCTTGGCGACTTTAGAAGTGCGCCAAAAAAATCGCCAAGGCCGTTGTCATCGCTCATAAATGTAGAGTGTAGCTGTTCCAAAATGTAGATCAAGGGTGCAGAAAAAACTTAATTGCTAGAAGAACCGGATTGACTCGGAGACCCCTGGACTGCTATACGCTCCCACAGAAGAGCGTTAGCTTGAAAGAAATAAAGAGGAGTAATTACGCTTAAGTAGAGAAATTACAGTTTACTGATTAAAATTTAACTTTAAAAAGTGATAAATTAGTGATCCAGTCGAGTCCTTAAAAGCCCTTTGCTGCTGGTGTACAGAAATAACGTAGAAAGGGAGTTAGAATAGGGGAATGCGAATATGGTACGGAGTTCAATAAAATTTGCTGGGTCCAAACGGAACTCTCCGCATCGGCGTTTCGACCTTTGCGGGAAGGTATGAAAGTCCTTGAGCAAGATAGCACGAGGTCTTTTTTGAGAGCTGATGTTGGTAGCATCATACGGTCTTAGAGACTGAAGAGCTTCGTTTGGCACCTGTGGAATTTTGAGGAAAAATTTTGAAGAGAGTTGCTGCAAATGTTCAGCGATGTGTCTGAATCTGCCTGTCTCCCATTTATAATGTCTCTTTTGAGACGTGATGAGGTGTCTTCTTTCTTCTAAATGTGCTCCGAAACAATTTTTCCGTGATTCCGTCGGAGTTTAGACGTTTCCCTGCTTGCTGCTTCAGAGGGGAAGAAGATGAGTGCAATGACATTTTTATTGCCTTGTTTGTATACAGTCCCCTGCCCGTTTAGTCTCCTGACTACACCAACGCTGGGTTCGCTGTCTTGTTAATGTCCTTTTGGTGGTGTTGTAAGCGCCTTGCAGACCCAAAGTGGTGAGGATGTGTAGGAAACTCAGGACCCCATCGGACATTTCCAAACTGCAAAATGCCACGGAAAGCTATGTGCAGCAGCACACATACCTTACATGTATTAGTATTGTAAATAATATTATTAATATAAAATTACTGTGATTAATATTGTAAATATTAGTTTTAATATTATAATTACTGTGATTAATATTGTAAATATTATTATTAATACTATAAATATTATTAATAATTAATATTACAAACATTAATAATAATTAATATTATAAATATTTTTTATTATACTATAAATATTTTAATAATATTATGAATATTATTAGAGGGGAATGTTAAGATACGAATTCTCGGAAGTAAGTTTAATGCGGCTAAGGACAAACATTTTCACTTTACTTGCACCAGTTAATTCAAAAGTACTTCGTTTTTATCAGCACTTCTTTTGGAAACTTTTTAATATGCATTTCCAGATATTCAGTATCAACCAAATTCAAGGCATGTTTACGAATGCTCTTACAAAATTAAAAGCAAAGATCGTAAAATGAATGCATTAAAAACAAAGTTTGGTAGAGGGAAATGCAATATTGTGAACAATAATTGGAATGGACGCAAATTTATAGTAAACACATTTTATATTTCAACCAAACTTTTATTTTTGCTCAGACGTTATGTTAACTGTAGATTTAGTCAAAAGTGAAACTATTTTCGAAATCCCTAATATATCTGACTCAATTTATTTTTGCAGTCTCCTTGCAGTTGAAGATTTCCTTAATGCTCAAGGGTGTTCGGATGCTGTTGAACCAATCGTACTGCCACATCTCAAGACACGGTACTGACGTCGAGGTTGAACGCTTTCGGGGGTAAGTTAGTAACTTATCGAAAGTATTGATTAAGTGGTACAGCTGCATTCTCTGCCGCGTTTGATGGCAACGCTATAGGCGCGTTTTTTGGCGCTCCTTTTATGTCGTATAGCAAATAAAAAAAAACCTATTTTTTCACAACGGAAAATAATAAGCTTTAATTAATAACTTAAGCTTCAAATTTCGCGAAAGAATAGTGTAGGTGTACCAAACATCGCCTACCCTATTTCTCTGTATTTCAGGCTCCTGGGTTGGGAAATCAAGCAGGAAACTAAATGAATATCACTAGGAACTATTCTCCTTTGGTTTCCAGAGATCATATACCTTCTTTACTTATGTCAGTTTAAGTAAACTAGTCAAACTTCAAAAAATTTCCCAAGAAAAATTTAAAGAGTGAGTTCCTAATATCGCCTACCCCTTTTCCCATTACCATCCACCAGCCGAAATGAAGAGGTACTTTAAAAACGAGTTGCTGGTAGAGCATACATACTACCTTTAGTAATGAATGTATTTTCAAGTCATATAAACGACATTATAGTTTAAAAACACTTACCTGGATATTTCTTGAATGCATTGGAGACAAAGAATACGTTGATCACGGCTTCTACTTCCGATGTAATAGTGTTGATATAACTGATAGGAAACTTGCCGGTGGCGCTACGTGTGGCAAAACCCTAGACCGTCAAGGTAACTGCATAAACCCATAGTAGTTTGCAGACACGAATAGGCGATATTCAGCACAAGGACTATATTTGGAACACTTAACCCTACCCTGAAATTTGACAACACTAAATACAGGCATTTTCAAACATAAAAAGGTAAGGATCTTCAAAAGAAAATAGCAAGAAACAACACAACCTGATGCTGAACGCTTGAATTCTTACAAATAAACATGAAAGGGAAAAGAATTGTGGAAAAAAAATTTAACAAACTAATGAACTAAAATGAAAATAATTAAAAAAATTAAATCAAACGGAAAATAATTGGGTGAAAATTTAATAGCAGCAATGAAATCAAAGGACAGTTTAATGGATACGAAAAAACTTTCTAGTATATTCAAAATCAAAATTTAAATTTTCCGCTTGTGCCGAGGTTGCTATAAAGATCGGAATAATCGTAATACAGGTAGATTACCTCAACCTGACATAACTCGCTACGTAAAGTTCGCCAAGAAGGAGCCCAAACGGGGCCGAAAATGCAGCTGTGCGGACTAGGAAATTATGCTGTCCCAATGAAAAAGTACGGTTAAATTTATTTTTTTGTTCAGTAATCTGCATAAGTTGCACCATTCAATGCGCACTGAATGTGCATCTATGTACATACTTACATTTTATCTATCCTAACAAATATTTAAAACGTGAGGAGTTTCATAAAAAAAAAAAACAGCAGGAAATATTTTAGTTTCTGCAAACCTGAGATTTATTAACTTAACGAAATCAAAAGAAATTTTCAGAATTAATGCCTCATTGGTGGTTTATATGTAAAAACATTCTCCCCCACATCTCAGTCAAATACCTTTTCATTCCCTTAGAAATTACATCGCCTGAGAACTTGGTTTGGGAGATTTGAAATTACAACGCTCCCTCCCACCTCGCTCGGCAGTACGTTAATTTCTATGGGAATACTGCACACAAAACACTCTCCCCACATCTCAGTCAAATACCTTTTCATTCTCTTAGAAATTACATCGCCTGAGAACTTGGTTTGGGAGATTTGAAATTACAACGCTCCCTCCCACCTCGCTCGGCAGTACGTTAATTTCTATGGGAATACTGCACACAAAACACTCTCCCCACATCTCAGTCAAATACCTTTTCATTCCCTTAGAAATTACATCGCCTGAGAACTTGGTTTGGGAGATTTGAAATTACAACGCTCCCTCCCACCTCGCTCGGCAGTACGTTAATTTCTATGGGAATACTTCACACAAAACACTCTCCCCACATGTCAGTCAAATACCTTTTCATTCCCTTAGAAATTACATCGCCTGAGAACTTGGATTGGGAGCTTTGAAAGTACAACGCTCCCTCCCACCTCGCTCGGCAGTACGTTAATTTCTATGGGAATACTTCACACAAAACACTCTCCCCACATCTCAGTCAAATACCTTTTCATTCCCTTAGAAATTACATCGCCTGAGAACTTGGATTGGGAGCTTTGAAAGTACAACGCTCCCTCACACCTCACTCGGCAGTACGTTAATTTCTATGGGAATACTTCACACAAAACACTCTCCCCACATCTCAGTCAAATACCTTTTCATTTCCTTAGAAATTACATCGCCTGAGAACTTGGATTGGGAGCTTTGAAAGTACAACGCTCCCTCCCACCTCGCTCGGCAGTACGTTAATTTCTATGGGAATACTTCACACAAAACACTCTCCCCACATCTCAGTCAAATACCTTTTCATTCCCTTAGAAATTACATCGCCTGAGAACTTGGATTGGGAGCTTTGAAAGTACAACGCTCCCTCCCACCTCGCTCGGCAGTACGTTAATTTCTATGGGAATACTTCACACAACACACTCTCCCCACATCTCAGTCAAATACCTTTTCATTCCCTTAGAAATTACATCGCCTGAGAACTTGGATTGGGAGCTTTGAAAGTACAACGCTCCCTCCCACCTCGCTCGGCAGTACGTTAATTTCTATGGGAATACTTCACACAAAACACTCTCCCCACATCTCAGTCAAATACCTTTTCATTCCCTTAGAAATTACATCGCCTGAGAACTTGGTTTGGGAGCTTTGAAAGTACAACGCTCTTTCACACCTCGCTCGGCAGCACGTTAATTTCTATGGGAATACTTCACACAAAACACTCTCCCCACATCTCAGTCAAATACCTTTTCATTCCCTTAGAAATTACATCGCCTGAGAACTTGGATTGGGAGCTTTGAAAGTACAACGCTCCCTCCCACCTCGCTCGGCAGTACGTTAATTTCTATGGGAATACTTCACACAAAACACTCTCCCCACATCTCAGTCAAATACCTTTTCATTCCCTTAGAAATTACATCGCCTGAGAACTTGGATTGGGAGCTTTGAAAGTACAACGCTCCCTCCCACTTCGCTCGGAAGTACGTTAATTTATATGGGAATACACACAAAACACTCTCCCCACATCTCAGTCAAATACCTTTTCATTCCCTTAGAAATTACATTGCCTGACAACTTGGTTTGGGAGCTTTGAAAGTACAACGCTCTTTCACACCTCGCTCGGCAGCACGTTAATTTCTATGGGAATACTGCACACAAAACACTCTCCCCACATCTCAGTCAAATACCTTTTCATTCCCTTAGAAATTACATCGCCTGAGAAATTGGATTGGGAGCTTTGAAAGTACAACGCCCCCTCCCACCTCGCTCGGCAGTACGTTAATTTCTATGGGAATACTGCACACAAAACACTCTCCCCACATCTCAGTCAAATACCTTTTCATTCCCTTAGAAATTACATCGCCTGAGAACTTGGATTGGGAACTTTGAAATTACAACGCTCCCTCCCTCCTCGCTCGGCAGTACGTTAATTTCTATGGGAATACTTCACACAAAACACTCTCCCCACATCTCAGTCAAATACCTTTTCATTCCCTTAGAAATTACATCGCCTGAGAACTTGGATTGGGAGCTTTGAAAGTACAACGCTCCCTCCCACCTCGCTCGGCAGTACGTTAATTTCTATGGGAATACTTCACACAAAACACTCTCCCCACATCTCAGTCAAATACCTTTTCATTCCCTTAGAAATTACATCGCCTGAGAACTTGGTTTGGGAGCTTTGAAAGTAGAACGCTCCCTCCCACCTCGCTCGGCAGTACGTTAATTTCTATGGGAATACTTCACACAAAACACTCTCCCCACATCTCAGTCAAATACCTTTTCATTCCCATAGAAATTACATCGCCTGAGAACTTGGTTTGGGAGCTTTGAAAGTACAACGCTCTTTCACACCTCGCTCGGCAGCACGTTAATTTCTATGGGAATACTGCACACAAAACACTCTCCCCACATCTCAGTCAAATACCTTTTCATTCCCTTAGAAATTACATCGCCTGAGAACTTGGATTGGGAGCTTTGAAAGTACAACGCTCCCTCCCACCTCGCTCGGCAGTACGTTAATTTCTATGGGAATACTTCACACAAAACACTCTCCCCACATCTCAGTCAAATACCTTTTCATTCCCTTAGAAATTACATCGCCTGAGATCTTGGTTTGGGAGCTTTGAAAGTACAACGCTCTTTCACACCTCGCTCGGCAGCACAATAATTTCTATGGGAATACTGCACACAAAACACTCTCCCCACATCTCAGTCAAATACCTTTTCATTCCCTTAGAAATTACATCGCCTGAGAACTTGGATTGGGAGCTTTGAAAGTACAACGCTCCCTCCCACCTCGCTCGGCAGTACGTTAATTTCTATGGGAATACTTCACACAACACACTCTCCCCACATCTCAGTCAAATACCTTTTCATTCCCTTAGAAATTACATCGCCTGAGAACTTGGATTGGGAGCTTTGAAAGTACAACGCTCCCTCCCACCTCGCTCGGCAGTACGTTAATTTCTATGGGAATACTTCACACAAAACACTCTCCCCACATCTCAGTCAAATACCTTTTCATTCCCTTAGAAATTACATCGCCTGAGAACTTGGTTTGGGAGCTTTGAAAGTACAACGCTCTTTCACACCTCGCTCGGCAGCACGTTAATTTCTATGGGAATACTTCACACAAAACACTCTCCCCACATCTCAGTCAAATACCTTTTCATTCCCTTAGAAATTACATCGCCTGAGAACTTGGATTGGGAGCTTTGAAAGTACAACGCTCCCTCCCACCTCGCTCGGCAGTACGTTAATTTCTATGGGAATACTTCACACAAAACACTCTCCCCACATCTCAGTCAAATACCTTTTCATTCCCTTAGAAATTACATCGCCTGAGAACTTGGATTGGGAGCTTTGAAAGTACAACGCTCCCTCCCACTTCGCTCGGAAGTACGTTAATTTATATGGGAATACACACAAAACACTCTCCCCACATCTCAGTCAAATACCTTTTCATTCCCTTAGAAATTACATTGCCTGACAACTTGGTTTGGGAGCTTTGAAAGTACAACGCTCTTTCACACCTCGCTCGGCAGCACGTTAATTTCTATGGGAATACTGCACACAAAACACTCTCCCCACATCTCAGTCAAATACCTTTTCATTCCCTTAGAAATTACATCGCCTGAGAACTTGGATTGGGAGCTTTGAAAGTACAACGCCCCCTCCCACCTCGCTCGGCAGTACGTTAATTTCTATGGGAATACTGCACACAAAACACTCTCCCCACATCTCAGTCAAATACCTTTTCATTCCCTTAGAAATTACATCGCCTGAGAACTTCGATTGGGAACTTTGAAATTACAACGCTCCCTCCCTCCTCGCTCGGCAGTACGTTAATTTCTATGGGAATACTTCACACAAAACACTCTCCCCACATCTCAGTCAAATACCTTTTCATTCCCTTAGAAATTACATCGCCTGAGAACTTGGATTGGGAGCTTTGAAAGTACAACGCTCCCTCCCACCTCGCTCGGCAGTATGTTAATTTCTATGGGAATACTTCACACAAAACACTCTCCCCACATCTCAGTCAAATACCTTTTCATTCCCTTAGAAATTACATCGCCTGAGAACTTGGTTTGGGAGCTTTGAAAGTACAACGCTCCCTCCCACCTCGCTCGGCAGTACGTTAATTTCTATGGGAATACTTCACACAAAACACTCTCCCCACATCTCAGTCAAATACCTTTTCATTCCCATAGAAATTACATCGCCTGAGAACTTGGTTTGGGAGCTTTGAAAGTACAACGCTCTTTCACACCTCGCTCGGCAGCACGTTAATTTCTATGGGAATACTGCACACAAAACACTCTCCCCACATCTCAGTCAAATACCTTTTCATTCCCTTAGAAATTACATCGCCTGAGAACTTGGATTGGGAGCTTTGAAAGTACAACGCTCCCTCCCACCTCGCTCGGCAGTACGTTAATTTCTATGGGAATACTTCACACAAAACACTCTCCCCACATCTCAGTCAAATACCTTTTCATTCCCTTAGAAATTACATCGCCTGAGATCTTGGTTTGGGAGCTTTGAAAGTACAACGCTCTTTCACACCTCGCTCGGCAGCACAATAATTTCTATGGGAATACTGCACACAAAACACTCTCCCCACATCTCAGTCAAATACCTTTTCATTCCCTTAGAAATTACATCGCCTGAGAACTTGGATTGGGAGCTTTGAAAGTACAACGCTCCCTCCCACCTCGCTCGGCAGCACGTTAATTTCTATGGGAATACTGCACACAAAACACTCTCCCCACATCTCAGTCAAATACCTTTTCATTCCCTTAGAAATTACTTCGCCTGAGAACTTGGATTGGGAGCTATGAAATTACAACGCTCCCTCCCACCTCGCTCGGCAGTACGTTTATTTCTATGGGAATACTTCACACAAAACACTCTCCCCACATCTCAGTCAAATACCTTTTCATTCCCTTAGAAATTACATCGCCTGAGAACTTGGATTGGGAGCTTTGAAAGTACAACGCTCCCTCCCACCTCGCTCGGCAGTACGTTAATTTCTATGGGAATACTTCACACAAAACACTCTCCCCACATCTCAGTCAAATACCTTTTCATTCCCTTAGAAATTACATCGCCTGAGAACTTGGATTGGGAGCTTTGAAAGTACAACGCTCCCTCCCACCTCGCTCGGCAGTACGTTAATTTCTATGGGAATACTTCACACAAAACACTCTCCCCACATCTCAGTCAAATACCTTTTCATTCCCTTAGAAATTACATCGCCTGAGAACTTGGTTTGGGAGCTTTGAAAGTACAACGCTCTTTCACACCTCGCTCGGCAGCACGTTAATTTCTATGGGAATACTGCAGACAAAACACTCTCCCCACATCTCAGTCAAATACCTTTTCATTCCCTTAGAAATTACATCGCCTGAGAACTTGGATTGGGAGCTTTGAAAGTACAACGCTCCCTCCCACCTCGCTCGGCAGTACGTTAATTTCTATGGGAATACTTCACACAAAACACTCTCCCCACATCTCAGTCAAATACCTTTTCATTCCCTTAGAAATTACATCGCCTGAGAACTTGGTTTGATAGCTTTAAAAGTACAACGCTCCCTCCCACCTCGCTCGGCAGTACGTTAATTTCTATGGGAATACTTCACACAAAACACTCTCCCCACATCTCAGTCAAATACCTTTTCATTCCCTTAGAAATTACATCGCCTGAGAACTTGGTTTGGGAGCTTTGAAAGTACAACGCTCCCTCCCACCTCGCTCGGCAGTACGTTAATTTCTATCGGAATACTTCACACAAAACACTCTTCCCACATCTCAGTCAAATACCTTTTCATTCCCTTAGAAATTACATCGCCTGAGAACTTGGATTGATAGCTTTGAAATTACAACGCTCTCTCCCACCTCGCTCGGCAGTATGTTAATTTCTATGGGAATACTTCACACAAAACACTCTCCCCACATCTCAGTCAAATACCTTTTCATTCCCTTAGAAATTACATCGCCTGAGAACTTGGATTGGGAGCTTTGAAAGTACATCGCTCCCTCCCACCTCGCTCGGCAGTACGTTAATTTCTATGGAAATACTTCACACAAAACACTCTCCCCACATCTCAGTCAAATACCTTTTCATTCCCTTAGAAATTACATCGCCTGAGAACTTGGATTGGGAGCTTTGAAAGTACAACGCTCCCTCCCACCTCGCTCGGCAGTACGTTAATTTCTATGGGAATACTTCACACAAAACACTCTCCCCACATCTCAGTCAAATACCTTTTCATTCCCTTAGAAATTACATCGCCTGAGAACTTGGATTGGGAGCTTTGAAAGTACAACGCTCCCTCCCACCTCGCTCGGCAGTACGTTAATTTCTATGGGAATACTTCACACAAAACACTCTCCCCACATCTCATTCAAATACCTTTTCATTCCCTTAGAAATTACATCGCCTGAGAACTTGGTTTGGGAGCTTTGAAAGTACAACGCTCCCTCCCACCTCGCTCGGCAGTACGTTAATTTCTATGGGAATACTTCACACAAAACACTCTCCCCACATCTCAGTCAAATACCTTTTCATTCCCTTAGAAATTACATCGCCTGAGAACTTGGTTTGGGAGCTTTGAAAGAACAACGCTCTTTCACACCTCGCTCGGCAGCACGTTAATTTCTATGGGAATACTGCACACAAAACACTCTCCCCACATCTCAGTCAAATACCTTTTCATTCCCTTAGAAATTACATCGCCTGAGAACTTGGTTTGGGAGCTTTGAAAGTACAACGTTCTTTCACACCTCGCTCGGCAGCACGTTAATTTCTATGGGAATACTGCACACAAAACACTCTCCCCACATCTCAGTCAAATACCTTTTCATTCCCTTAGAAATTACATCGCCTGAGAACTTGGATTGGGAGCTTTGAAAGTACAACGCTCCCTCCCACCTCGCTCGGCAGTACGTTAATTTCTATGGGAATACTTCACACAAAACACTCTCCCCACATCTCAGTCAAATACCTTTTCATTCCCTTAGAAATTACATCGCCTGAGAACTTGGTTTGGGAGCTTTGAAAGTACAAAGCTCTTTCACACCTCGCTCGGCAGCACGTTAATTTCTATGGGAATACTGCACACAAAACACTCTCCCCACATCTCAGTCAAATACCTTTTCATTCCCTTAGAAATTACATCGCCTGAGAACTTGGATTGGGAGCTTTGAAAGTACAACGCTCCCTCCCACCTCGCTCGGCAGTACGTTAATTTCTATGGGAATACTTCACACAAAACACTCTCCCCACATCTCAGTCAAATACCTTTTCATTCCCTTAGAAATTACATCGCCTGAGAACTTGGATTGGGAGCTTTGAAAGTACAACGCTCCCTCCCACCTCGCTCGGCAGTACGTTAATTTCTATGGGAATACTTCACACAAAACACTCTCCCCACATCTCAGTCAAATACCTTTTCATTCCCTTAGAAATTACATCGCCTGAGAACTTGGTTTGGGAGCTTTGAAAGTACAACGCTCTTTCACACCTCGCTCGGCAGCACGTTAATTTCTATGGGAATACTGCACACAAAACACTCTCCCCACATCTCAGTCAAATACCTTTTCATTCCCTTAGAAATTACATCGCCTGAGAACTTGGATTGGGAGCTTTGAAAGTACAACGCTCTTTCACACCTCGCTCGGCAGCACGTTAATTTCTATGGGAATACTGCACACAAAACACTCTCCCCACATCTCAGTCAAATACCTTTTCATTCCCTTAGAAATTACATCGCCTGAGAACTTGGATTGGGAGCTTTGAAAGTACAACGCTCCCTCCCACCTCGCTCGGCAGCACGTTAATTTCTATGGGAATACTGCACACAAAACACTCTCCCCACATCTCAGTCAAATACCTTTTCATTCCCTTAGAAATTACATCGCCTGAGAACTTGGATTGGGAGCTTTGAAAGTACAACGCTCCCTCCCACCTCGCTCGGCAGTACGTTAATTTCTATGGGAATACTTCACACAAAACACTCTTCCCACATCTCAGTCAAATACCTTTTCATTCCCTTAGAAATTACATCGCCTGAGAACTTGGATTGGGAGCTTTGAAAGTACAACGCTCCCTCCCACCTCGCTC
Source organism: Metellina segmentata (assembly GCA_947359465.1). Classification (NCBI taxonomy): domain Eukaryota; kingdom Metazoa; phylum Arthropoda; class Arachnida; order Araneae; family Tetragnathidae; genus Metellina; species Metellina segmentata. The sequence continues at coordinate 37,320,440 of OX375880.1, read as the reverse complement.
GGCAGTACGTTAATTTCTATGGGAATACTTCACACAAAACACTCTCCCCACATCTCAGTCAAATACCTTTTCATTCCCTTAGAAATTACATCGCCTGAGAACTTGGATTGGGAGCTTTGAAAGTACAACGCTCCCTCCCACCTCGCTCGGCAGTACGTTAATTTCTATGGGAATACTTCACACAAAACACTCTCCCCACATCTCAGTCAAATACCTTTTCATTCCCTTAGAAATTACATCGCCTGAGAACTTGGATTGGGAGCTTTGAAAGTACAACGCTCCCTCCCACCTCGCTCGGCAGTACGTTAATTTCTATGGGAATACTTCACACAAAACACTCTCCCCACATCTCAGTCAAATACCTTTTCATTCCCTTAGAAATTACATCGCCTGAGAACTTGGTTTGGGAGCTTTGAAAGAACAACGCTCTTTCACACCTCGCTCGGCAGCACGTTAATTTCTATGGGAATACTGCACACAAAACACTCTCCCCACATCTCAGTCAAATACCTTTTCATTCCCTTAGAAATTACATCGCCTGAGAACTTGGTTTGGGAGCTTTGAAAGTACAACGTTCTTTCACACCTCGCTCGGCAGCACGTTAATTTCTATGGGAATACTGCACACAAAACACTCTCCCCACATCTCAGTCAAATACCTTTTCATTCCCTTAGAAATTACATCGCCTGAGAACTTGGATTGGGAGCTTTGAAAGTACAACGCTCCCTCCCACCTCGCTCGGCAGTACGTTAATTTCTATGGGAATACTTCACACAAAACACTCTCCCCACATCTCAGTCAAATACCTTTTCATTCCCTTAGAAATTACATCGCCTGAGAACTTGGTTTGGGAGCTTTGAAAGTACAAAGCTCTTTCACACCTCGCTCGGCAGCACGTTAATTTCTATGGGAATACTGCACACAAAACACTCTCCCCACATCTCAGTCAAATACCTTTTCATTCCCTTAGAAATTACATCGCCTGAGAACTTGGATTGGGAGCTTTGAAAGTACAACGCTCCCTCCCACCTCGCTCGGCAGTACGTTAATTTCTATGGGAATACTTCACACAAAACACTCTCCCCACATCTCAGTCAAATAACTTTTCATTCCCTTAGAAATTACATCGCCTGAGAACTTGGATTGGGAGCTTTGAAAGTACAACGCTCCCTCCCACCTCGCTCGGCAGTACGTTAATTTCTATGGGAATACTTCACACAAAACACTCTCCCCACATCTCAGTCAAATACCTTTTCATTCCCTTAGAAATTACATCGCCTGAGAACTTGGTTTGGGAGCTTTGAAAGTACAACGCTCTTTCACACCTCGCTCGGCAGCACGTTAATTTCTATGGGAATACTGCACACAAAACACTCTCCCCACATCTCAGTCAAATACCTTTTCATTCCCTTAGAAATTACATCGCCTGAGAACTTGGATTGGGAGCTTTGAAAGTACAACGCTCTTTCACACCTCGCTCGGCAGCACGTTAATTTCTATGGGAATACTGCACACAAAACACTCTCCCCACATCTCAGTCAAATACCTTTTCATTCCCTTAGAAATTACATCGCCTGAGAACTTGGATTGGGAGCTTTGAAAGTACAACGCTCCCTCCCACCTCGCTCGGCAGCACGTTAATTTCTATGGGAATACTGCACACAAAACACTCTCCCCACATCTCAGTCAAATACCTTTTCATTCCCTTAGAAATTACATCGCCTGAGAACTTGGATTGGGAGCTTTGAAAGTACAACGCTCCCTCCCACCTCGCTCGGCAGTACGTTAATTTCTATGGGAATACTTCACACAAAACACTCTTCCCACATCTCAGTCAAATACCTTTTCATTCCCTTAGAAATTACATCGCCTGAGAACTTGGATTGGGAGCTTTGAAAGTACAACGCTCCCTCCCACCTCGCTCGGCAGTACGTTAATTTCTATGGGAATACTTCACACAAAACACTCTCCCCACATCTCAGTCAAATACCTTTTCATTCCCTTAGAAATTACATCGCCTGAGAACTTGGATTGGGAGCTTTGAAAGTACAACGCTCCCTCCCACCTCGCTCGGCAGTACGTTAATTTCTATGGGAATACTTCACACAAAACACTCTCCCCACATCTCAGTCAAATACCTTTTCATTCCCTTAGAAATTACATCGCCTGAGAACTTGGATTGGGAGCTTTGAAAGTACAACGCTCCCTCCCACCTCGCTCGGCAGTACGTTAATTTCTATGGGAATACTTCACACAAAACACTCTCCCCACATCTCAGTCAAATACCTTTTCATTCCCTTAGAAATTACATCGCCTGAGAACTTGGTTTGGGAGCTTTGAAAGTACAACGCTCTTTCACACCTCGCTCGGCAGCACGTTAATTTCTATGGGAATACTGCAGACAAAACACTCTCCCCACATCTCAGTCAAATACCTTTTCATTCCCTTAGAAATTACATCGCCTGAGAACTTGGATTGGGAGCTTTGAAAGTACAACGCTCCCTCCCACCTCGCTCGGCAGTACGTTAATTTCTATGGGAATACTGCACACAAAACACTCTCCCCACATCTCAGTCAAATACCTTTTCATTCCCTTAGAAATTACATCGCCTGAGAACTTGGATTGGGAGCTTTGAAAGTACAACACTCCCTCCCACCTCGCTCGGCAGTACGTTAATTTCTATGGGAATACTTCACACAAAACACTCTTCCCACATCTCAGTCAAATACCTTTTCATTCCCTTAGAAATTACATCGCCTGAGAACTTGGATTGGGAGCTTTGAAAGTACAACGCTCCCTCCCACCTCGCTCGGCAGTACGTTAATTTCTATGGGAATACTTCACACAAAACACTCTCCCCACATCTCAGTCAAATACCTTTTCATTCCCTTAGAAATTACATCGCCTGAGAACTTGGATTGGGAGCTTTGAAAGTACAACGCTCCCTCCCACCTCGCTCGGCAGTACGTTAATTTCTATGGGAATACTTCACACAAAACACTCTCCCCACATCTCAGTCAAATACCTTTTCATTCCCTTAGAAATTACATCGCCTGAGAACTTGGATTGGGAGCTTTGAAAGTACAACGCTCCCTCCCACCTCGCTCGGCAGTACGTTAATTTCTATGGGAATACTTCACACAAAACACTCTCCCCACATCTCAGTCAAATACCTTTTCATTCCCTTAGAAATTACATCGCCTGAGAACTTGGTTTGGGAGCTTTGAAAGTACAACGCTCTTTCACACCTCGCTCGGCAGCACGTTAATTTCTATGGGAATACTGCAGACAAAACACTCTCCCCACATCTCAGTCAAATACCTTTTCATTCCCTTAGAAATTACATCGCCTGAGAACTTGGATTGGGAGCTTTGAAAGTACAACGCTCCCTCCCACCTCGCTCGGCAGTACGTTAATTTCTATGGGAATACTTCACACAAAACACTCTCCCCACATCTCAGTCAAATACCTTTTCATTCCCTTAGAAATTACATCGCCTGAGAACTTGGTTTGGGAGCTTTAAAAGTACAACGCTCCCTCCCACCTCGCTCGGCAGTACGTTAATTTCTATGGGAATACTTCACACAAAACACTCTCCCCACATCTCAGTCAAATACCTTTTCATTCCCTTAGAAATTACATCGCCTGAGAACTTGGTTTGGGAGCTTTGAAAGTACAACGCTCCCTCCCACCTCGCTCGGCAGTACGTTAATTTCTATGGGAATACTTCACACAAAACACTCTTCCCACATCTCAGTCAAATACCTTTTCATTCCCTTAGAAATTACATCGCCTGAGAACTTGGATTGATAGCTTTGAAATTACAACGCTCTCTCCCACCTCGCTCGGCAGTACGTTAATTTCTATGGGAATACTTCACACAAAACACTCTCCCCACATCTCAGTCAAATACCTTTTCATTCCCTTAGAAATTACATCGCCTGAGAACTTGGATTGGGAGCTTTGAAAGTACAACGCTCCCTCCCACCTCGCTCGGCAGTACGTTAATTTCTATGGAAATACTTCACACAAAACACTCTCCCCACATCTCAGTCAAATACCTTTTCATTCCCTTAGAAATTACATCGCCTGAGAACTTGGATTGGGAGCTTTGAAAGTACAACGCTCCCTCCCACCTCGCTCGGCAGTACGTTAATTTCTATGGGAATACTTCACACAAAACACTCTCCCCACATCTCAGTCAAATACCTTTTCATTCCCTTAGAAATTACATCGCCTGAGAACTTGGATTGGGAGCTTTGAAAGTACAACACTCCCTCCCACCTCGCTCGGCAGTACGTTAAGTTCTATGGGAATACTTCACACAAAACACTCTCCCCACATCTCATTCAAATACCTTTTCATTCCCTTAGAAATTACATCGCCTGAGAACTTGGTTTGGGAGCTTTGAAAGTACAACGCTCCCTCCCACCTCGCTCGGCAGTACGTTAATTTCTATGGGAATACTTCACACAAAACACTCTCCCCACATCTCAGTCAAATACCTTTTCATTCCCTTAGAAATTACATCGCCTGAGAACTTGGTTTGGGAGCTTTGAAAGTACAACGCTCTTTCACACCTCGCTCGGCAGCACGTTAATTTCTATGGGAATACTGCACACAAAACACTCTCCCCACATCTCAGTCAAATACCTTTTCATTCCCTTAGAAATTACATCGCCTGAGAACTTGGATTGGGAGCTTTGAAAGTACAACGCTCTTTCACACCTCGCTCGGCAGCACGTTAATTTCTATGGGAATACTGCACACAAAACACTCTCCCCACATCTCAGTCAAATACCTTTTCATTCCCTTAGAAATTACATCGCCTGAGAACTTGGATTGGGAGCTTTGAAAGTGCAACGCTCCCTCCCACCTCGCTCGGCAGTACGTTAATTTCTATGGGAATACTTCACACAAAACACTCTCCCCACATCTCAGTCAAATACCTTTTCATTCCCTTAGAAATTACATCGCCTGAGAACTTGGTTTGGGAGCTTTGAAAGTACAAAGCTCTTTCACACCTCGCTCGGCAGCACGTTATTTTCTATGGGAATACTGCACACAAAACACTCTCCCCACATCTCAGTCAAATACCTTTTCATTCCCTTAGAAATTACATCGCCTGAGAACTTGGATTGGGAGCTTTGAAAGTACAACGCTCCCTCCCACCTCGCTCGGCAGTACGTTAATTTCTATGGGAATACTTCACACAAAACACTCTCCCCACATCTCAGTCAAATACCTTTTCATTCCCTTAGAAATTACATCGCCTGAGAACTTGGATTGGGAGCTTTGAAAGTACAACGCTCCCTCCCACCTCGCTCGGCAGTACGTTAATTTCTATGGGAATACTTCACACAAAACACTCTCCCCACATCTCAGTCAAATACCTTTTCATTCCCTTAGAAATTACATCGCCTGAGAACTTGGTTTGGGAGCTTTGAAAGTACAACGCTCTTTCACACCTCGCTCGGCAGCACGTTAATTTCTATGGGAATACTGCACACAAAACACTCTCCCCACATCTCAGTCAAATACCTTTTCATTCCCTTAGAAATTACATCGCCTGAGAACTTGGATTGGGAGCTTTGAAAGTACAACGCTCTTTCACACCTCGCTCGGCAGCACGTTAATTTCTATGGGAATACTGCACACAAAACACTCTCCCCACATCTCAGTCAAATACCTTTTCATTCCCTTAGAAATTACATCGCCTGAGAACTTGGATTGGGAGCTTTGAAAGTACAACGCTCCCTCCCACCTCGCTCGGCAGCACGTTAATTTCTATGGGAATACTGCACACAAAACACTCTCCCCACATCTCAGTCAAATACCTTTTCATTCCCTTAGAAATTACATCGCCTGAGAACTTGGATTGGGAGCTTTGAAAGTACAACGCTCCCTCCCACCTCGCTCGGCAGTACGTTAATTTCTATGGGAATACTTCACACAAAACACTCTTCCCACATCTCAGTCAAATACCTTTTCATTCCCTTAGAAATTACATCGCCTGAGAACTTGGATTGGGAGCTTTGAAAGTACAACGCTCCCTCCCACCTCGCTCGGCAGTACGTTAATTTCTATGGGAATACTTCACACAAAACACTCTCCCCACATCTCAGTCAAATACCTTTTCATTCCCTTAGAAATTACATCGCCTGAGAACTTGGATTGGGAGCTTTGAAAGTACAACGCTCCCTCCCACCTCGCTCGGCAGTACGTTAATTTCTATGGGAATACTTCACACAAAACACTCTCCCCACATCTCAGTCAAATACCTTTTCATTCCCTTAGAAATTACATCGCCTGAGAACTTGGTTTGGGAGCTTTGAAAGTACAACGCTCTTTCACACCTCGCTCGGCAGCACGTTAATTTCTATGGGAATACTGCACACAAAACACTCTCCCCACATCTCAGTCAAATACCTTTTCATTCCCTTAGAAATTACATCGCCTGAGAACTTGGATTGGGAGCTTTGAAAGTACAACGCTCTTTCACACCTCGCTCGGCAGCACGTTAATTTCTATGGGAATACTGCACACAAAACACTCTCCCCACATCTCAGTCAAATAAATTTTCATTCCCTTAGAAATTACATCGCCTGAGAACTTGGATTGGGAGCTTTGAAAGTACAACGCTCCCTCCCACCTCGCTCGGCAGCACGTTAATTTCTATGGGAATACTGCACAGAAAACACTCTCCCCACATCTCAGTCAAATACCTTTTCATTCCCTTAGAAATTACATCGCCTGAGAACTTGGATTGGGAGCTTTGAAAGTACAACGCTCCCTCCCACCTCGCTCGGCAGTACGTTAATTTCTATGGGAATACTTCACACAAAACACTCTCCCCACATCTCAGTCAAATACCTTTTCATTCCCTTAGAAATTACATCGCCTGAGAACTTGGATTGGGAGTTTTGAAAGTACAACGCTCCCTCCCACCTCGCTCGGCAGTACGTTAATTTCTATGGGAATACTTCACACAAAACACTCTCCCCACATCTCAGTCAAATACCTTTTCATTCCCTTCGAAATTACATCGCCTGAGAACTTGGTTTGGGAGCTTTGAAAGTACAACGCTCTTTCACACCTCGCTCGGCAGCACGTTAATTTCTATGGGAATACTGCACACAAAACACTCTCCCCACATCTCAGTCAAATACCTTTTCATTCCCTTAGAAATTACATCGCCTGAGAACTTGGATTGGGAGCTTTGAAAGTACAACGCTCTTTCACACCTCGCTCGGCAGCACGTTAATTTCTATGGGAATACTGCACACAAAACACTCTCCCCACATCTCAGTCAAATACCTTTTCATTCCCTTAGAAATTACATCGCCTGAGAACTTGGTTTGGGAGCTTTGAAAGTACAACGCTCCCTCCCACCTCGCTCGGCAGCACGTTAATTTCTATGGGAATACTGCACACAAAACACTCTCCCCACATCTCAGTCAAATACCTTTTCATTCCCTTAGAAATTACATCGCCTGAGAACTTGGATTGGGAGCTTTGAAAGTACAACGCTCCCTCCCACCTCGCTCGGCAGTACGTTAATTTCTATGGGAATACTTCACACAAAACACTCTTCCCACATCTCAGTCAAATACCTTTTCATTCCCTTAGAAATTACATCGCCTGAGAACTTGGATTGGGAACTTTGAAAGTACAACGCTCCCTCCCACCTCGCTCGGCAGTACGTTAATTTCTATGGGAATACTTCACACAAAACACTCTCCCCACATCTCAGTCAAATACCTTTTCATTCCCTTAGAAATTACATCGCCTGAGAACTTGGATTGGGAGCTTTGAAAGTACAACGCTCCCTCCCACCTCGCTCGGCAGTACGTTAATTTCTATGGGAATACTTCACACAAAACACTCTCCCCACATCTCAGTCAAATACCTTTTCATTCCCTTAGAAATTACATCGCCTGAGAACTTGGTTTGGGAGCTTTGAAAGTACAACGCTCTTTCACACCTCGCTCGGCAGCACGTTAATTTCTATGGGAATACTGCACAAAAAACACTCCCCACATCTCAGTCAAATACCTTTTCATTCCCTTAGAAATTACATCGCCTGAGAACTTGGATTGGGAGCTTTGAAAGTACAACGCTCCCTCCCACCTCGCTCGGCAGTACGTTAATTTCTATGGGAATACTTCACACAAAACACTCTCCCCACATCTCAGTCAAATACCTTTTCATTCCCTTAGAAATTACATCGCCTGAGAACTTGGATTGGGAGCTTTGAAAGTACGACGCTCCCTCCCACCTCGCTCGGCAGTACGTTAATTTCTATGGGAATACTGCACACAAAACACTCTCCCCACATCTCAGTCAAATACCTTTTCATTCCCTTAGAAATTACATCGCCTGAGAACTTGGATTGGGAGCTTTGAAATTACAACGCTCCCTCCCACCTCGCTCGGCAGTACGTTAATTTCTATGGGAATACTTCACACAAAACACTCTCCCCACATCTCAGTCAAATACCTTTTCATTCCCTTAGAAATTACATCGCCTGAGAACTTGGATTGGGAGCTTTGAAAGTACAACGCTCCCTCCCACCTCGCTCGGCAGCACGTTAATTTCTATGGGAATACTGCACACAAAACACTCTCCCCACATCTCAGTCAAATACCTTTTCATTCCCTTAGAAATTACATCGCCTGAGAACTTGGATTGGGAGCTTTGAAAGTACAACGCTCCCTCCCACCTCGCTCGGCAGTACGTTAATTTCTATGGGAATACTGCACACAAAACACTCTCCCCACATCTCAGTCAAATACCTTTTCATTCCCTTAGAAATTACATCGCCTGAGAACTTGGATTGGGAGCTTTGAAATTACAACGCTCCCTCCCACCTCGCTCGGCAGCACGTTAATTTCTATGGGAATACTGCACACAAAACACTCTCCCCACATCTCAGTCAAATACCTTTTCATTCCCTTAGAAATTACATCGCCTGAGAACTTGGATTGGGAGCTTTGAAAGTACAACGCTCCCTCCCACCTCGCTCGGCAGTACGTTAATTTCTATGGGAATACTGCACACAAAACACTCTCCCCACATCTCAGTCAAATACCTTTTCATTCCCTTAGAAATTACATCGCCTGAGAACTTGGTTTGGGAGCTTTGAAAGTACAACGCTCCCTCCCACCTCGCTCGGCAGTACGTTAATTTCTATGGGAATACTTCACACAAAACACTCTCCCCACATCTCAGTAAAATACCTTTTCATTCCCTTAGAAATTACATCGCCTGAGAACTTGGTTTGGGAGCTTTGAAAGTACAACGCTCTTTCACACCTCGCTCGGCAGCACGTTAATTTCTATGGGAATACTGCACACAAAACACTCTCCCCACATCTCAGTCAAATACCTTTTCATTCCCTTAGAAATTACATCGCCTGAGAACTTGGATTGGGAGCTTTGAAAGTACAACGCTCCCTCCCACCTCGCTCGGCAGTACGTTAATTTCTATGGGAATACTTCACACAAAACACTCTCCCCACATCTCAGTCAAATACCTTTTCATTCCCTTAGAAATTACATCGCCTGAGAACTTGGTTTGGGAGCTTTGAAAGTACAACGCTCCCTCCCACCTCGCTCGGCAGTACGTTAATTTCTATGGGAATACTTCACACAAAACACTCTCCCCACATCTCAGTCAAATACCTTTTCATTCCCTTAGAAATTACATCGCCTGAGAACTTGGTTTGGGAGCTTTGAAAGTACAACGCTCTTTCACACCTCGCTCGGCAGCACGTTAATTTCTATGGGAATACTGCACACAAAACACTCTCCCCTCATCTCAGTCAAATACCTTTTCATTCCCTTAGAAATTACATCGCCTGAGAACTTGGTTTGGGAGCTTTGAAAGTACAACGCTCCCTCCCACCTCGCTCGGCAGTACGTTAATTTCTATGGGAATACTTCACACAAAACACTCTCCCCACATCTCAGTCAAATACCTTTTCATTCCCTTAGAAATTACATCGCCTGAGAACTTGGTTTGGGAGCTTTGAAAGTACAACGCTCTTTCACACCTCGCTCGGCAGCACGTTAATTTCTATGGGAATACTGCACAAAAAACACTCTCCCCACATCTCAGTCAAATACCTTTTCATTCCCTTAGAAATTACATCGCCTGAGAACTTGGATTGGGAGCTTTGAAAGTACAACGCTCCCTCCCACCTCGCTCGGCAGCACGTTAATTTCTATGGGAATACTGCACACAAAACACTCTCCCCACATCTCAGTCAAATACCTTTTCATTCCCTTAGAAATTACATCGCCTGAGAACTTGGATTGGGAGCTTTGAAAGTACAACGCTCCCTCCCACCTCGCTCGGCAGTACGTTAATTTCTATGGGAATACTTCACACAAAACACTCTCCCCACATCTCAGTCAAATACCTTTTCATTCCCTTAGAAATTACATCGCCTGAGAACTTGGTTTGGGAGCTTTGAAAGTACAACGCTCCCTCCCACCTCGCTCGGCAGTACGTTAATTTCTATGGGAATACTTCACACAAAACATTCTCCCCACATCTCAGTCAAATACCTTTTCATTCCCTTAGAAATTACATCGCCTGAGAACTTGGTTTGGGAGCTTTGAAAGTACAACGCTCTTTCACACCTCGCTCGGCAGCACGTTAATTTCTATGGGAATACTGCACAAAAAACACTCTCCCCACATCTCAGTCAAATACCTTTTCATTCCCTTAGAAATTACATCGCCTGAGAACTTGGATTGGGAGCTTTGAAAGTACAACGCTCCCTCCCACCTCGCTCGGCAGCACGTTAATTTCTATGGGAATACTGCACACAAAACACTCTCCCCACATCTCAGTCAAATACCTTTTCATTCCCTTAGAAATTACATCGCCTGAGAACTTGGATTGGGAGCTTTGAAAGTACAACGCTCCCTCCCACCTCGCTCGGCAGTACGTTAATTTCTATGGGAATACTTCACACAAAACACTCTTCCCACATCTCAGTCAAATACCTTTTCATTCCCTTAGAAATTACATCGCCTGAGAACTTGGATTGGGAGCTTTGAAAGTACAACGCTCCCTCCCACCTCGCTCGGCAGTACGTTAATTTCTATGGGAATACTTCACACAAAACACTCTCCCCACATCTCAGTCAAATACCTTTTCATTCCCTTAGAAATTACATCGCCTGAGAACTTGGATTGGGAGCTTTGAAAGTACAACGCTCCCTCCCACCTCGCTCGGCAGTACGTTAATTTCTATGGGAATACTTCACACAAAACACTCTCCCCACATCTCAGTCAAATAACTTTTCATTCCCTTAGAAATTACATCGCCTGAGAACTTGGTTTGGGAGCTTTGAAAGTACAACGCTCTTTCACACCTCGCTCGGCAGCACGTTAATTTCTATGGGAATACTGCACACAAAACACTCTCCCCACATCTCAGTCAAATACCTTTTCATTCCCTTAGAAATTACATCGCCTGAGAACTTGGATTGGGAGCTTTGAAAGTACAACGCTCTTTCACACCTCGCTCGGCAGCACGTTAATTTCTATGGGAATACTGCACACAAAACACTCTCCCCACATCTCAGTCAAATAAATTTTCATTCCCTTAGAAATTACATCGCCTGAGAACTTGGATTGGGAGCTTTGAAAGTACAACGCTCCCTCCCACCTCGCTCGGCAGCACGTTAATTTCTATGGGAATACTGCACAGAAAACACTCTCCCCACATCTCAGTCAAATACCTTTTCATTCCCTTAGAAATTACATCGCCTGAGAACTTGGATTGGGAGCTTTGAAAGTACAACGCTCCCTCCCACCTCGCTCGGCAGTACGTTAATTTCTATGGGAATACTGCACACAAAACACTCTCCCCACATCTCAGTCAAATACCTTTTCATTGCCTTAGAAATTACATCGCCTGAGAACTTGGATTGGGAGCTTTAAAAGTACAACGCTCCCTCCCACCTCGCTCGGCAGTACATTAATTTCTATGGGAATACTTCACACAAAACACTCTCCCCACATCTCAGTCAAATACCTTTTCATTCCCTTAGAAATTACATCGCCTGAGAACTTGGTTTGGGAGCTTTGAAAGTACAAAGCTCTTTCACACCTCGCTCGGCAGCACGTTAATTTCTATGGGAATACTGCACACAAAACACTCTCCCCACATCTCAGTCAAATACCTTTTCATTCCCTTAGAAATTACATCGCCTGAGAACTTGGATTGGGAGCTTTGAAAGTACAACGCTCCCTCCCACCTCGCTCGGCAGTACGTTAATTTCTATGGGAATACTTCACACAAAACACTCTCCCCACATCTCAGTCAAATACCTTTTCATTCCCTTAGAAATTACATCGCCTGAGAACTTGGATTGGGAGTTTTGAAAGTACAACGCTCCCTCCCACCTCGCTCGGCAGTACGTTAATTTCTATGGGAATACTTCACACAAAACACTCTCCCCACATCTCAGTCAAATAAATTTTCATTCCCTTAGAAATTACATCGCCTGAGAACTTGGATTGGGAGCTTTGAAAGTACAACGCTCCCTCCCACCTCGCTCGGCAGCACGTTAATTTCTATGGGAATACTGCACACAAAACACTCTCCCCACATCTCAGTCAAATACCTTTTCATTCCCTTAGAAATTACATCGCCTGAGAACTTGGATTGGGAGCTTTGAAAGTACAACGCTCCCTCCCACCTCGCTCGGCAGTACGTTAATTTCTATGGGAATACTTCACACAAAACACTCTTCCCACATCTCAGTCAAATACCTTTTCATTCCCTTAGAAATTACATCGCCTGAGAACTTGGATTGGGAGCTTTGAAAGTACAACGCTCCCTCCCACCTCGCTCGGCAGTACGTTAATTTCTATGGGAATACTTCACACAAAACACTCTCCCCACATCTCAGTCAAATACCTTTTCATTCCCTTAGAAATTACATCGCCTGAGAACTTGGATTGGGAGCTTTGAAAGTACAACGCTCCCTCCCACCTCGCTCGGCAGTACGTTAATTTCTATGGGAATACTTCACACAAAACACTCTCCCCACATCTCAGTCAAATACCTTTTCATTCCCTTAGAAATTACATCGCCTGAGAACTTGGTTTGGGAGCTTTGAAAGTACAACGCTCTTTCACACCTCGCTCGGCAGCACGTTAATTTCTATGGGAATACTGCACACAAAACACTCTCCCCACATCTCAGTCAAATACCTTTTCATTCCCTTAGAAATTACATCGCCTGAGAACTTTTATTGGGAGCTTTGAAAGTACAACGCTCTTTCACACCTCGCTCGGCAGCAAGTTAATTTCTATGGGAATACTGCACACAAAACACTCTCCCCACATCTCAGTCAAATAAATTTTCATTCCCTTAGAAATTACATCGCCTGAGAACTTGGATTGGGAGCTTTGAAAGTACAACGCTCCCTCCCACCTCGCTCGGCAGCACGTTAATTTCTATGGGAATACTGCACAGAAAACACTCTCCCCACATCTCAGTCAAATACCTTTTCATTCCCTTAGAAATTACATCGCCTGAGAACTTGGATTGGGAGCTTTGAAAGTACAACGCTCCCTCCCACCTCGCTCGGCAGTACGTTAATTTCTATGGGAATACTGCACACAAAACACTCTCCCCACATCTCAGTCAAATACCTTTTCATTCCCTTAGAAATTACATCGCCTGAGAACTTGGATTGGGAGCTTTAAAAGTACAACGCTCCCTCCCACCTCGCTCGGCAGTACGTTAATTTCTATGGGAATACTTCACACAAAACACTCTCCCCACATCTCAGTCAAATACCTTTTCATTCCCTTAGAAATTACATCGCCTGAGAACTTGGTTTGGGAGCTTTGAAAGTACAAAGCTCTTTCACACCTCTCTCGGCAGCACGTTAATTTCTATGGGAATACTGCACACAAAACACTCTCCCCACATCTCAGTCAAATACCTTTTCATTCCCTTAGAAATTACATCGCCTGAGAACTTGGATTGGGAGCTTTGAAAGTACAACGCTCCCTCCCACCTCGCTCGGCAGTACGTTAATTTCTATGGGAATACTGCACAGAAAACACTCTCCCCACATCTCAGTCAAATACCTTTTCATTCCCTTAGAAATTACATCGCCTGAGAACTTGGATTGGGAGCTTTGAAAGTACAACGCTCCCTCCCACCTCGCTCGGCAGTACGTTAATTTCTATGGGAATACTGCACACAAAACACTCTCCCCACATCTCAGTCAAATACCTTTTCATTCCCTTAGAAATTACATCGCCTGAGAACTTGGATTGGGAGCTTTGAAAGTACAACGCTCCCTCCCACCTCGCTCGGCAGTACGTTAATTTCTATGGGAATACTGCACACAAAACACTCTCCCCACATCTCAGTCAAATACCTTTTCATTCCCTTAGAAATTACATCGCCTGAGAACTTGGATTGGGAGCTTTAAAAGTACAACGCTCCCTCCCACCTCGCTCGGCAGTACGTTAATTTCTATGGGAATACTTCACACAAAACACTCTCCCCACATCTCAGTCAAATACCTTTTCATTCCCTTAGAAATTACATCGCCTGAGAACTTGGTTTGGGAGCTTTGAAAGTACAAAGCTCTTTCACACCTCGCTCGGCAGCACGTTAATTTCTATGGGAATACTGCACACAAAACACTCTCCCCACATCTCAGTCAAATACCTTTTCATTCCCTTAGAAATTACATCGCCTGAGAACTTGGATTGGGAGCTTTGAAAGTACAACGCTCCCTCCCACCTCGCTCGGCAGTACGTTAATTTCTATGGGAATACTTCACACAAAACACTCTCCCCACATCTCAGTCAAATACCTTTTCATTCCCTTAGAAATTACATCGCCTGAGAACTTGGATTGGGAGTTTTGAAAGTACAACGCTCCCTCCCACCTCGCTCGGCAGTACGTTAATTTCTATGGGAATACTTCACACAAAACACTCTCCCCACATCTCAGTCAAATACCTTTTCATTCCCTTCGAAATTACATCGCCTGAGAACTTGGTTTGGGAGCTTTGAAAGTACAACGCTCTTTCACACCTCGCTCGGCAGCACGTTAATTTCTATGGGAATACTGCACACAAAACACTCTCCCCACATCTCAGTCAAATACCTTTTCATTCCCTTAGAAATTACATCGCCTGAGAACTTGGATTGGGAGCTTTGAAAGTACAACGCTCTTTCACACCTCGCTCGGCAGCACGTTAATTTCTATGGGAATACTGCACACAAAACACTCTCCCCACATCTCAGTCAAATACCTTTTCATTCCCTTAGAAATTACATCGCCTGAGAACTTGGATTGGGAGCTTTGAAAGTACAACGCTCCCTCCCACCTCGCTCGGCAGCACGTTAATTTCTATGGGAATACTGCACACAAAACACTCTCCCCACATCTCAGTCAAATACCTTTTCATTCCCTTAGAAATTACATCGCCTGAGAACTTGGATTGGGAGCTTTGAAAGTACAACGCTCCCTCCCACCTCGCTCGGCAGTACGTTAATTTCTATGGGAATACTTCACACAAAACACTCTTCCCACATCTCAGTCAAATACCTTTTCATTCCCTTAGAAATTACATCGCCTGAGAACTTGGATTGGGAGCTTTGAAAGTACAACGCTCCCTCCCACCTCGCTCGGCAGTACGTTAATTTCTATGGGAATACTTCACACAAAACACTCTCCCCACATCTCAGTCAAATACCTTTTCATTCCCTTAGAAATTACATCGCCTGAGAACTTGGATTGGGAGCTTTGAAAGTACAACGCTCCCTCCCACCTCGCTCGGCAGTACGTTAATTTCTATGGGAATACTTTACACAAAACACTCTCCCCACATCTCAGTCAAATACCTTTTCATTCCCTTAGAAATTACATCGCCTGAGAACTTGGTTTGGGAGCTTTGAAAGTACAACGCTCTTTCACACCTCGCTCGGCAGCACGTTAATTTCTATGGGAATACTGCACACAAAACACTCTCCCCACATCTCAGTCAAATAAATTTTCATTCCCTTAGAAATTACATCGCCTGAGAACTTGGATTGGGAGCTTTGAAAGTACAACGCTCTTTCACACCTCGCTCGGCAGCACGTTAATTTCTATGGGAATACTGCACACAAAACACTCTCCCCACATCTCAGTCAAATACCTTTTCATTCCCTTAGAAATTACATCGCCTGAGAACTTGGATTGGGAGCTTTGAAAGTACAACGCTCCCTCCCACCTCGCTCGGCAGCACGTTAATTTCTATGGGAATACTGCACACAAAACACTCTCCCCACATCTCAGTCAAATACCTTTTCCTTCCCTTAGAAATTACATCGCCTGAGAACTTGGATTGGGAGCTTTGAAAGTACAACGCTCCCTCCCACCTCGCTCGGCAGTACGTTAATTTCTATGGGAATACTGCACACAAAACACTCTCCCCACATCTCAGTCAAATACCTTTTCATTCCCTTAGAAATTACATCGCCTGAGAACTTGGTTTGGGAGCTTTGAAAGTACAACGCTCCCTCCCACCTCGCTCGGCAGTACGTTAATTTCTATGGGAATACTTCACACAAAACACTCTCCCCACATCTCAGTAAAATACCTTTTCATTCCCTTAGAAATTACATCGCCTGAGAACTTGGTTTGGGAGCTTTAAAAGTACAACGCTCTTTCACACCTCGCTCGGCAGCACGTTAATTTCTATGGGAATACTGCACACAAAACACTCTCCACACATCTCAGTCAAATACCTTTTCATTCCCTTAGAAATTACATCGCCTCAGTACTTGGATTGGGAGCTTTGAAAGTACAACGCTCCCTCCCACCTCGCTCGGCAGTACGTTAATTTCTATGGGAATACTTCACACAAAACACTCTCCCCACATCTCAGTCAAATACCTTTTCATTCCCTTAGAAATTACATCGCCTGAGAACTTGGTTTGGGAGCTTTGAAAGTACAACGCTCCCTCCCACCTCGCTCGGCAGTACCTTAATTTCTATGGGAATACTTCACACAAAACACTCTCCCCACATCTCAGTAAAATACCTTTTCATTCCCTTAGAAATTACATCGCCTGAGAACTTGGTTTGGGAGCTTTGAAAGTACAACGCTCTTTCACACCTCGCTCGGCAGCACGTTAATTTCTATGGGAATACTGCACACAAAACACTCTCCCCACATCTCAGTCAAATACCTTTTCATTCCCTTAGAAATTACATCGCCTGAGAACTTGGATTGGGAGCTTTGAAAGTACAACGCTCCCTCCCACCTCGCTCGGCAGTACGTTAATTTCTATGGGAATACTTCACACAAAACACTCTCCCCACATCTCAGTCAAATACCTTTTCATTCCCTTAGAAATTACATCGCCTGAGAACTTGGTTTGGGAGCTTTGAAAGTACAACGCTCCCTCCCACCTCGCTCGGCAGTACGTTAATTTCTATGGGAATACTTCACACAAAACACTCTCCCCACATCTCAGTCAAATACCTTTTCATTCCCTTAGAAATTACATCGCCTGAGAACTTGGTTTGGGAGCTTTGAAAGTACAACGCTCTTTCACACCTCGCTCGGCAGCACGTTAATTTCTATGGGAATACTGCACAAAAAACACTCTCCCCACATCTCAGTCAAATACCTTTTCATTCCCTTAGAAATTACATCGCCTGAGAACTTGGATTGGGAGCTTTGAAAGTACAACGCTCCCTCCCACCTCGCTCGGCAGTACGTTAATTTCTATGGGAATACTGCACACAAAACACTCTCCCCACATCTCAGTCAAATACCTTTTCATTCCCTTAGAAATTACATCGCCTGAGAACTTGGTTTGGGAGCTTTGAAAGTACAACGCTCCCTCCCACCTCGCTCGGCAGTACGTTAATTTCTATGGGAATACTTCACACAAAACACTCTCCCCACATCTCAGTAAAATACCTTTTCATTCCCTTAGAAATTACATCGCCTGAGAACTTGGTTTGGGAGCTTTGAAAGTACAACGCTCTTTCACACCTCGCTCGGCAGCACGTTAATTTCTATGGGAATACTGCACACAAAACACTCTCCCCACATCTCAGTCAAATACCTTTTCATTCCCTTAGAAATTACATCGCCTGAGAACTTGGATTGGGAGCTTTGAAAGTACAACGCTCCCTCCCACCTCGCTCGGCAGTACGTTAATTTCTATGGGAATACTTCACACAAAACACTCTCCCCACATCTCAGTCAAATACCTTTTCATTCCCTTAGAAATTACATCGCCTGAGAACTTGGTTTGGGAGCTTTGAAAGTACAACGCTCCCTCCCACCTCGCTCGGCAGTACGTTAATTTCTATGGGAATACTTCACACAAAACACTCTCCCCACATCTCAGTCAAATACCTTTTCATTCCCTTAGAAATTACATCGCCTGAGAACTTGGTTTGGGAGCTTTGAAAGTACAACGCTCTTTCACACCTCGCTCGGCAGCACGTTAATTTCTATGGGAATACTGCACAAAAAACACTCTCCCCACATCTCAGTCAAATACCTTTTCATTCCCTTAGAAATTACATCGCCTGAGAACTTGGATTGGGAGCTTTGAAAGTACAACGCTCCCTCCCACCTCGCTCGGCAGTACGTTAATTTCTATGGGAATACTGCACACAAAACACTCTCCCCACATCTCAGTCAAATACCTTTTCATTCCCTTAGAAATTACATCGCCTGAGAACTTGGTTTGGGAGCTTTGAAAGTACAACGCTCCCTCCCACCTCGCTCGGCAGTACGTTAATTTATATGGGAATACTTCACACAAAACACTCTCCCCACATCTCAGTCAAATACCTTTTCATTCCCTTAGAAATTACATCGCCTGAGAACTTGGTTTGGGAGCTTTGAAAGTACAACGCTCTTTCACACCTCGCTCGGCAGCACGTTAATTTCTATGGGAATACTGCACAAAAAACACTCTCCCCACATCTCAGTCAAATACCTTTTCATTCCCTTAGAAATTACATCGCCTGAGAACTTGGATTGGGAGCTTTGAAAGTACAACGCTCCCTCCCACCTCGCTCGGCAGTACGTTAATTTATATGGGAATACTTCACACAAAACACTCTCCCCACATCTCAGTCAAATACCTTTTCATTCCCTTAGAAATTACATCGCCTGAGAACTTGGTTTGGGAGCTTTGAAAGTACAACGCTCTTTCACACCTCGCTCGGCAGCACGTTAATTTCTATGGGAATACTGCACAAAAAACACTCTCCCCACATCTCAGTCAAATACCTTTTCATTCCCTTAGAAATTACATCGCCTGAGAACTTGGATTGGGAGCTTTGAAAGTACAACGCTCCCTCCCACCTCGCTCGGCAGTACGTTAATTTCTATGGGAATACTGCACACAAAACACTCTCCCCACATCTCAGTCAAATACCTTTTCATTCCCTTAGAAATTACATCGCCTGAGAACTTGGTTTGGGAGCTTTGAAAGTACAACGCTCCCTCCCACCTCGCTCGGCAGTACGTTAATTTATATGGGAATACTTCACACAAAACACTCTCCCCACATCTCAGTCAAATACCTTTTCATTCCCTTAGAAATTACATCGCCTGAGAACTTGGTTTGGGAGCTTTGAAAGTACAACGCTCTTTCACACCTCGCTCGGCAGCACGTTAATTTCTATGGGAATACTGCACAAAAAACACTCTCCCCACATCTCAGTCAAATACCTTTTCATTCCCTTAGAAATTACATCGCCTGAGAACTTGGATTGGGAGCTTTGAAAGTACAACGCTCCCTCCCACCTCGCTCGGCAGTACGTTAATTTATATGGGAATACTTCACACAAAACACTCTCCCCACATCTCAGTCAAATACCTTTTCATTCCCTTAGAAATTACATCGCCTGAGAACTTGGATTGGGAGCTTTGAAATTACAACGCTCCCTCCCACCTCGCTCGGCAGCACGTTAATTTCTATGGGAATACTGCACACAAAACACTCTCCCCACATCTCAGTCAAATACCTTTTCATTCCCTTAGAAATTACATCGCCTGAGAACTTGGATTGGGAGCTTTGAAAGTACAACGCTCCCTCCCACCTCGCTCGGCAGTACGTTAATTTCTATTTGAATACTGCACAAAAAACACTCTCCCCACATCTCAGTCAAATACCTTTTCATTCCCTTAGAAATTACATCGCCTGAGAACTTGGTTTGGGAGCTTTGAAAGTACAACGCTCCCTCCCACCTCGCTCGGCAGTACGTTAATTTCTATGGGAATACTTCACACAAAACACTCTCCCCACATCTCAGTAAAATACCTTTTCATTCCCTTAGAAATTACATCGCCTGAGAACTTGGTTTGGGAGCTTTGAAAGTACAACGCTCTTTCACACCTCGCTCGGCAGCACGTTAATTTCTATGGGAATACTGCACACAAAACACTCTCCCCACATCTCAGTCAAATACCTTTTCATTCCCTTAGAAATTACATCGCCTGAGAACTTGGATTGGGAGCTTTGAAAGTACAACGCTCCCTCCCGCCTCGCTCGGCAGTACGTTAATTTCTATGGGAATACTTCACACAAAACACTCTCCCCACATCTCAGTCAAATACCTTTTCATTCCCTTAGAAATTACATCGCCTGAGAACTTGGTTTGGGAGCTTTGAAAGTACAACGCTCCCTCCCACCTCGCTCGGCAGTACGTTAATTTCTATGGGAATACTTCACACAAAACACTCTCCCCACATCTCAGTAAAATACCTTTTCATTCCCTTAGAAATTACATCGCTTGAGAACTTGGTTTGGGAGCTTTGAAAGTACAACGCTCTTTCACACCTCGCTCGGCAGCACGTTAATTTCTATGGGAATACTGCACACAAAACACTCTCCCCACATCTCAGTCAAATACCTTTTCATTCCCTTAGAAATTACATCGCCTGAGAACTTGGATTGGGAGCTTTGAAAGTACAACGCTCCCTCCCACCTCGCTCGGCAGTACGTTAATTTCTATGGGAATACTTCACACAAAACACTCTCCCCACATCTCAGTCAAATACCTTTTCATTCCCTTAGAAATTACATCGCCTGAGAACTTGGTTTGGGAGCTTTGAAAGTACTACGCTCCCTCCCACCTAACTCGGCAGTACGTTAATTTCTATGGGAATACTTCACACAAAACACTCTCCCCACATCTCAGTCAAATACCTTTTCATTCCCTTAGAAATTACATCGCCTGAGAACTTGGTTTGGGAGCTTTGAAAGTACAACGCTCTTTCACACCTCGCTCGGCAGCACGTTAATTTCTATGGGAATACTGCACAAAAAACACTCTCCCCACATCTCAGTCAAATACCTTTTCATTCCCTTAGAAATTACATCGCCTGAGAACTTGGATTGGGAGCTTTGAAAGTACAACGCTCCCTCCCACCTCGCTCGGCAGTACGTTAATTTCTATGGGAATACTTCACACAAAACACTCTCCCCACATCTCAGTCAAATACCTTTTCATTCCCTTAGAAATTACATCGCCTGAGAACTTGGATTGGGAGCTTTGAAAGTACAACGCTCCCTCCCACCTCGCTCGGCAGTTCGTTAATTTCTATGGGAATACTGCACACAAAACACTCTCCCCACATCTCAGTCAAATACCTTTTCATTCCCTTAGAAATTACATCGCCTGAGAACTTGGATTGGGAGCTTTGAAATTACAACGCTCCCTCCCACCTCGCTCGGCAGTACGTTAATTTCTATGGGAAAACTTCACACAAAACACTCTCCCCACATCTCAGTCAAATACCTTTTCATTCCCTTAGAAATTACATCGCCTGAGAACTTGGATTGGGAGCTTTGAAAGTACAACGCTCCCTCCCACCTCGCTCGGCAGCACGTTAATTTCTATGGGAATACTGCACACAAAACACTCTCCCCACATCTCAGTCAAATACCTTTTCATTCCCTTAGAAATTACATCGCCTGAGAACTTGGATTGGGAGCTTTGAAAGTACAACGCTCCCTCCCACCTCGCTCGGCAGTACGTTAATTTCTATGGGAATACTGCACACAAAACACTCTCCCCACATCTCAGTCAAATACCTTTTCATTCCCTTAGAAATTACATCGCCTGAGAACTTGGATTGGGAGCTTTGAAATTACAACGCTCCCTCCCACCTCGCTCGGCAGCACGTTAATTTCTATGGGAATACTGCACACAAAACACTCTCCCCACATCTCAGTCAAATACCTTTTCATTCCCTTAGAAATTACATCGCCTGAGAACTTGGATTGGGAGCTTTGAAAGTACAACGCTCCCTCCCACCTCGCTCGGCAGTACGTTAATTTCTATGGGAATACTGCACACAAAACACTCTCCCCACATCTCAGTCAAATACCTTTTCATTCCCTTAGAAATTACATCGCCTGAGAACTTGGTTTGGGAGCTTTGAAAGTACAACGCTCCCTCCCACCTCGCTCGGCAGTACGTTAATTTCTATGGGAATACTTCACACAAAACACTCTCCCCACATCTCAGTAAAATACCTTTTCATTCCCTTAGAAATTACATCGCCTGAGAACTTGGTTTGGGAGCTTTGAAAGTACAACGCTCTTTCACACCTCGCTCGGCAGCACGTTAATTTCTATGGGAATACTGCACACAAAACACTCTCCCCACATCTCAGTCAAATACCTTTTCATTCCCTTAGAAATTACATCGCCTGAGAACTTGGATTGGGAGCTTTGAAAGTACAACGCTCTTTCACACCTCGCTCGGCAGCACGTTAATTTCTATGGGAATACTGCACACAAAACACTCTCCCCACATCTCAGTCAAATACCTTTTCATTCCCTTAGAAATTACATCGCCTGAGAACTTGGATTGGGAGCTTTGAAAGTACAACGCTCCCTCCCACCTCGCTCGGCAGCACGTTAATTTCTATGGGAATACTTCACACAAAACACTCTCCCCACATCTCAGTAAAATACCTTTTCATTCCCTTAGAAATTACATCGCCTGAGAACTTGGTTTGGGAGCTTTGAAAGTACTACGCTCCCTCCCACCTAACTCGGCAGTACGTTAATTTCTATGGGAATACTTCACACAAAACACTCTCCCCACATCTCAGTCAAATACCTTTTCATTCCCTTAGAAATTACATCGCCTGAGAACTTGGTTTGGGAGCTTTGAAAGTACAACGCTCTTTCACACCTCGCTCGGCAGCACGTTAATTTCTATGGGAATACTGCACAAAAAACACTCTCCCCACATCTCAGTCAAATACCTTTTCATTCCCTTAGAAATTACATCGCCTGAGAACTTGGATTGGGAGCTTTGAAAGTACAACGCTCCCTCCCACCTCGCTCGGCAGTACGTTAATTTCTATGGGAATACTTCACACAAAACACTCTCCCCACATCTCAGTCAAATACCTTTTCATTCCCTTAGAAATTACATCGCCTGAGAACTTGGATTGGGAGCTTTGAAAGTACAACGCTCCCTCCCACCTCGCTCGGCAGTACGTTAATTTCTATGGGAATACTGCACACAAAACACTCTCCCCACATCTCAGTCAAATACCTTTTCATTCCCTTAGAAATTACATCGCCTGAGAACTTGGATTGGGAGCTTTGAAAGTACAACGCTCCCTCCCACCTCGCTCGGCAGTACGTTAATTTCTATGGGAATACTGCACACAAAACACTCTCCCCACATCTCAGTCAAATACCTTTTCATTCCCTTAGAAATTACATCGCCTGAGAACTTGGATTGGGAGCTTTGAAAGTACAA
Source organism: Metellina segmentata (assembly GCA_947359465.1). Taxonomy (NCBI): domain Eukaryota; kingdom Metazoa; phylum Arthropoda; class Arachnida; order Araneae; family Tetragnathidae; genus Metellina; species Metellina segmentata. The sequence goes on along the minus strand of OX375880.1, from coordinate 37,296,634 downwards.
CGCTCCCTCCCACCTCGCTCGGCAGCACGTTAATTTCTATGGGAATACTGCACACAAAACACTCTCCCCACATCTCAGTCAAATACCTTTTCATTCCCTTAGAAATTACATCGCCTGAGAACTTGGATTGGGAGCTTTGAAAGTACAACGCTCCCTCCCACCTCGCTGGGCAGTACGTTAATTTCTATGGGAATACTGCACACAAAACACTCTCCCCACATCTCAGTCAAATACCTTTTCATTCCCTTAGAAATTACATCGCCTGAGAACTTGGTTTGGGAGCTTTGAAAGTACAACGCTCCCTCCCACCTCGCTCGGCAGTACGTTAATTTCTATGGGAATACTTCACACAAAACACTCTCCCCACATCTCAGTAAAATACCTTTTCATTCCCTTAGAAATTACATCGCCTGAGAACTTGGTTTGGGAGCTTTGAAAGTACAACGGTCTTTCACACCTCGCTCGGCAGCACGTTAATTTCTATGGGAATACTGCACACAAAACACTCTCCCCACATCTCAGTCAAATACCTTTTCATTCCCTTAGAAATTACATCGCCTGAGAACTTGGATTGGGAGCTTTGAAAGTACAACGCTCTTTCACACCTCGCTCGGCAGCACGTTAATTTCTATGGGAATACTGCACACAAAACACTCTCCCCACATCTCAGTCAAATACCTTTTCATTCCCTTAGAAATTACATCGCCTGAGAACTTGGATTGGGAGCTTTGAAAGTACAACGCTCCCTCCCACCTCGCTCGGCAGCACGTTAATTTCTATGGGAATACTGCACACAAAACACTCTCCCCACATCTCAGTCAAATACCTTTTCATTCCCTTAGAAATTACATCGCCTGAGAACTTGGATTGGGAGCTTTGAAAGTACAACGCTCCCTCCCACCTCGCTCGGCAGTACGTTAATTTCTATGGGAATACTTCACACAAAACACTCTTCCCACATCTCAGTCAAATACCTTTTCATTCCCTTAGAAATTACATCGCCTGAGAACTTGGATTGGGAGCTTTGAAAGTACAACGCTTCCTCCCACCTCGCTCGGCAGTACGTTAATTTCTATGGGAATACTTCACACAAAACTCTCTCCCCACATCTCAGTCAAATACCTTTTCATTCCCTTAGAAATTACATCGCCTGAGAACTTGGATTGGGAGCTTTGAAAGTACAACGCTCCCTCCCACCTCGCTCGGCAGTACGTTAATTTCTATGGGAATACTTCACACAAAACACTCTCCCCACATCTCAGTCAAATACCTTTTCATTCCCTTAGAAATTACATCGCCTGAGAACTTGGTTTGGGAGCTTTGAAAGTACAACGCTCTTTCACACCTCGCTCGGCAGCACGTTAATTTCTATGGGAATACTGCACACAAAACACTCTCCCCACATCTCAGTCAAATAAATTTTCATTCCCTTAGAAATTACATCGCCTGAGAACTTGGATTGGGAGCTTTGAAAGTACAACGCTCTTTCACACCTCGCTCGGCAGCACGTTAATTTCTATGGGAATACTGCACACAAAACACTCTCCCCACATCTCAGTCAAATACCTTTTCATTCCCTTAGAAATTACATCGCCTGAGAACTTGGATTGGGAGCTTTGAAAGTACAACGCTCCCTCCCACCTCGCTCGGCAGCACGTTAATTTCTATGGGAATACTGCACACAAAACACTCTCCCCACATCTCAGTCAAATACCTTTTCATTCCCTTAGAAATTACATCGCCTGAGAACTTGGATTGGGAGCTTTGAAAGTACAACGCTCCCTCCCACCTCGCTCGGCAGTACGTTAATTTCTATGGGAATACTGCACACAAAACACTCTCCCCACATCTCAGTCAAATACCTTTTCATTCCCTTAGAAATTACATCGCCTGAGAACTTGGTTTGGGAGCTTTGAAAGTACAACGCTCCCTCCCACCTCGCTCGGCAGTACGTTAATTTCTATGGGAATACTTCACACAAAACACTCTCCCCACATCTCAGTAAAATACCTTTTCATTCCCTTAGAAATTACATCGCCTGAGAACTTGGTTTGGGAGCTTTGAAAGTACAACGCTCTTTCACACCTCGCTCGGCAGCACGTTAATTTCTATGGGAATACTGCACACAAAACACTCTCCACACATCTCAGTCAAATACCTTTTCATTCCCTTAGAAATTACATCGCCTCAGTACTTGGATTGGGAGCTTTGAAAGTACAACGCTCCCTCCCACCTCGCTCGGCAGTACGTTAATTTCTATGGGAATACTTCACACAAAACACTCTCCCCACATCTCAGTCAAATACCTTTTCATTCCCTTAGAAATTACATCGCCTGAGAACTTGGTTTGGGAGCTTTGAAAGTACAACGCTCCCTCCCACCTCGCTCGGCAGTACCTTAATTTCTATGGGAATACTTCACACAAAACACTCTCCCCACATCTCAGTAAAATACCTTTTCATTCCCTTAGAAATTACATCGCCTGAGAACTTGGTTTGGGAGCTTTGAAAGTACAACGCTCTTTCACACCTCGCTCGGCAGCACGTTAATTTCTATGGGAATACTGCACACAAAACACTCTCCCCACATCTCAGTCAAATACCTTTTCATTCCCTTAGAAATTACATCGCCTGAGAACTTGGATTGGGAGCTTTGAAAGTACAACGCTCCCTCCCACCTCGCTCGGCAGTACGTTAATTTCTATGGGAATACTTCACACAAAACACTCTCCCCACATCTCAGTCAAATACCTTTTCATTCCCTTAGAAATTACATCGCCTGAGAACTTGGTTTGGGAGCTTTGAAAGTACAACGCTCCCTCCCACCTCGCTCGGCAGTACGTTAATTTCTATGGGAATACTTCACACAAAACACTCTCCCCACATCTCAGTCAAATACCTTTTCATTCCCTTAGAAATTACATCGCCTGAGAACTTGGTTTGGGAGCTTTGAAAGTACAACGCTCTTTCACACCTCGCTCGGCAGCACGTTAATTTCTATGGGAATACTGCACAAAAAACACTCTCACCACATCTCAGTCAAATACCTTTTCATTCCCTTAGAAATTACATCGCCTGAGAACTTGGATTGGGAGCTTTGAAAGTACAACGCTCCCTCCCACCTCGCTCGGCAGTACGTTAATTTCTATGGGAATACTGCACACAAAACACTCTCCCCACATCTCAGTCAAATACCTTTTCATTCCCTTAGAAATTACATCGCCTGAGAACTTGGTTTGGGAGCTTTGAAAGTACAACGCTCCCTCCCACCTCGCTCGGCAGTACGTTAATTTATATGGGAATACTTCACACAAAACACTCTCCCCACATCTCAGTCAAATACCTTTTCATTCCCTTAGAAATTACATCGCCTGAGAACTTGGTTTGGGAGCTTTGAAAGTACAACGCTCTTTCACACCTCGCTCGGCAGCACGTTAATTTCTATGGGAATACTGCACAAAAAACACTCTCCCCACATCTCAGTCAAATACCTTTTCATTCCCTTAGAAATTACATCGCCTGAGAACTTGGATTGGGAGCTTTGAAAGTACAACGCTCCCTCCCACCTCGCTCGGCAGTACGTTAATTTATATGGGAATACTTCACACAAAACACTCTCCCCACATCTCAGTCAAATACCTTTTCATTCCCTTAGAAATTACATCGCCTGAGAACTTGGATTGGGAGCTTTGAAATTACAACGCTCCCTCCCACCTCGCTCGGCAGCACGTTAATTTCTATGGGAATACTGCACACAAAACACTCTCCCCACATCTCAGTCAAATACCTTTTCATTCCCTTAGAAATTACATCGCCTGAGAACTTGGATTGGGAGCTTTGAAAGTACAACGCTCCCTCCCACCTCGCTCGGCAGTACGTTAATTTCTATTTGAATACTGCACACAAAACACTCTCCCCACATCTCAGTCAAATACCTTTTCATTCCCTTAGAAATTACATCGCCTGAGAACTTGGTTTGGGAGCTTTGAAAGTACAACGCTCCCTCCCACCTCGCTCGGCAGTACGTTAATTTCTATGGGAATACTTCACACAAAACACTCTCCCCACATCTCAGTAAAATACCTTTTCATTCCCTTAGAAATTACATCGCCTGAGAACTTGGTTTGGGAGCTTTGAAAGTACAACGCTCTTTCACACCTCGCTCGGCAGCACGTTAATTTCTATGGGAATACTGCACACAAAACACTCTCCCCACATCTCAGTCAAATACCTTTTCATTCCCTTAGAAATTACATCGCCTGAGAACTTGGATTGGGAGCTTTGAAAGTACAACGCTCCCTCCCACCTCGCTCGGCAGTACGTTAATTTCTATGGGAATACTTCACACAAAACACTCTCCCCACATCTCAGTCAAATACCTTTTCATTCCCTTAGAAATTACATCGCCTGAGAACTTGGTTTGGGAGCTTTGAAAGTACAACGCTCCCTCCCACCTCGCTCGGCAGTACGTTAATTTCTATGGGAATACTTCACACAAAACACTCTCCCCACATCTCAGTAAAATACCTTTTCATTCCCTTAGAAATTACATCGCTTGAGAACTTGGTTTGGGAGCTTTGAAAGTACAACGCTCTTTCAAACCTCGCTCGGCAGCACGTTAATTTCTATGGGAATACTGCACACAAAACACTCTCCCCACATCTCAGTCAAATACCTTTTCATTCCCTTAGAAATTACATCGCCTGAGAACTTGGTTTGGGAGCTTTGAAAGTACAACGCTCCCTCCCACCTCGCTCGGCAGTACGTTAATTTCTATGGGAATACTGCACACAAAACACTCTCCCCACATCTCAGTCAAATACCTTTTCATTCACTTAGAAATTACATCGCCTGAGAACTTGGTTTGGGAGCTTTGAAAGTACAACGCTCCCTCCCACCTCGCTCGGCAGTACGTTAATTTATATGGGAATACTTCACACAAAACACTCTCCCCACATCTCAGTCAAATACCTTTTCATTCCCTTAGAAATTACATCGCCTGAGAACTTGGTTTGGGAGCTTTGAAAGTACAACGCTCTTTCACACCTCGCTCGGCAGCACGTTAATTTCTATGGGAATACTGCACAAAAAACACTCTCCCCACATCTCAGTCAAATACCTTTTCATTCCCTTAGAAATTACATCGCCTGAGAACTTGGATTGGGAGCTTTGAAAGTACAACGCTCCCTCCCACCTCGCTCGGCAGTACGTTAATTTATATGGGAATACTTCACACAAAACACTCTCCCCACATCTCAGTCAAATACCTTTTCATTCCCTTAGAAATTACATCGCCTGAGAACTTGGTTTGGGAGCTTTGAAAGTACAACGCTCTTTCACACCTCGCTCGGCAGCACGTTAATTTCTATGGGAATACTGCACAAAAAACACTCTCCCCACATCTCAGTCAAATACCTTTTCATTCCCTTAGAAATTACATCGCCTGAGAACTTGGATTGGGAGCTTTGAAAGTACAACGCTCCCTCCCACCTCGCTCGGCAGTACGTTAATTTCTATGGGAATACTGCACACAAAACACTCTCCCCACATCTCAGTCAAATACCTTTTCATTCCCTTAGAAATTACATCGCCTGAGAACTTGGTTTGGGAGCTTTGAAAGTACAACGCTCCCTCCCACCTCGCTCGGCAGTACGTTAATTTATATGGGAATACTTCACACAAAACACTCTCCCCACATCTCAGTCAAATACCTTTTCATTCCCTTAGAAATTACATCGCCTGAGAACTTGGTTTGGGAGCTTTGAAAGTACAACGCTCTTTCACACCTCGCTCGGCAGCACGTTAATTTCTATGGGAATACTGCACAAAAAACACTCTCCCCACATCTCAGTCAAATACCTTTTCATTCCCTTAGAAATTACATCGCCTGAGAACTTGGATTGGGAGCTTTGAAAGTACAACGCTCCCTCCCACCTCGCTCGGCAGTACGTTAATTTATATGGGAATACTTCACACAAAACACTCTCCCCACATCTCAGTCAAATACCTTTTCATTCCCTTAGAAATTACATCGCCTGAGAACTTGGATTGGGAGCTTTGAAATTACAACGCTCCCTCCCACCTCGCTCGGCAGCACGTTAATTTCTATGGGAATACTGCACACAAAACACTCTCCCCACATCTCAGTCAAATACCTTTTCATTCCCTTAGAAATTACATCGCCTGAGAACTTGGATTGGGAGCTTTGAAAGTACAACGCTCCCTCCCACCTCGCTCGGCAGTACGTTAATTTCTATTTGAATACTGCACAAAAAACACTCTCCCCACATCTCAGTCAAATACCTTTTCATTCCCTTAGAAATTACATCGCCTGAGAACTTGGTTTGGGAGCTTTGAAAGTACAACGCTCCCTCCCACCTCGCTCGGCAGTACGTTAATTTCTATGGGAATACTTCACACAAAACACTCTCCCCACATCTCAGTAAAATACCTTTTCATTCCCTTAGAAATTACATCGCCTGAGAACTTGGATTGGGAGCTTTGAAATTACAACGCTCCCTCCCACCTCGCTCGGCAGCACGTTAATTTCTATGGGAATACTGCACACAAAACACTCTCCCCACATCTCAGTCAAATACCTTTTCATTCCCTTAGAAATTACATCGCCTGAGAACTTGGATTGGGAGCTTTGAAAGTACAACGCTCCCTCCCACCTCGCTCGGCAGTACGTTAATTTCTATTTGAATACTGCACAAAAAACACTCTCCCCACATCTCAGTCAAATACCTTTTCATTCCCTTAGAAATTACATCGCCTGAGAACTTGGTTTGGGAGCTTTGAAAGTACAACGCTCCCTCCCACCTCGCTCGGCAGTACGTTAATTTCTATGGGAATACTTCACACAAAACACTCTCCCCACATCTCAGTAAAATACCTTTTCATTCCCTTAGAAATTACATCGCCTGAGAACTTGGTTTGGGAGCTTTGAAAGTACAACGCTCTTTCACACCTCGCTCGGCAGCACGTTAATTTCTATGGGAATACTGCACACAAAACACTCTCCCCACATCTCAGTCAAATACCTTTTCATTCCCTTAGAAATTACATCGCCTGAGAACTTGGATTGGGAGCTTTGAAAGTACAACGCTCCCTCCCGCCTCGCTCGGCAGTACGTTAATTTCTATGGGAATACTTCACACAAAACACTCTCCCCACATCTCAGTCAAATACCTTTTCATTCCCTTAGAAATTACATCGCCTGAGAACTTGGTTTGGGAGCTTTGAAAGTACAACGCTCCCTCCCACCTCGCTCGGCAGTACGTTAATTTCTATGGGAATACTTCACACAAAACACTCTCCCCACATCTCAGTAAAATACCTTTTCATTCCCTTAGAAATTACATCGCTTGAGAACTTGGTTTGGGAGCTTTGAAAGTACAACGCTCTTTCACACCTCGCTCGGCAGCACGTTAATTTCTATGGGAATACTGCACACAAAACACTCTCCCCACATCTCAGTCAAATACCTTTTCATTCCCTTAGAAATTACATCGCCTGAGAACTTGGATTGGGAGCTTTGAAAGTACAACGCTCCCTCCCACCTCGCTCGGCAGTACGTTAATTTCTATGGGAATACTTCACACAAAACACTCTCCCCACATCTCAGTCAAATACCTTTTCATTCCCTTAGAAATTACATCGCCTGAGAACTTGGTTTGGGAGCTTTGAAAGTACTACGCTCCCTCCCACCTAACTCGGCAGTACGTTAATTTCTATGGGAATACTTCACACAAAACACTCTCCCCACATCTCAGTCAAATACCTTTTCATTCCCTTAGAAATTACATCGCCTGAGAACTTGGTTTGGGAGCTTTGAAAGTACAACGCTCTTTCACACCTCGCTCGGCAGCACGTTAATTTCTATGGGAATACTGCACAAAAAACACTCTCCCCACATCTCAGTCAAATACCTTTTCATTCCCTTAGAAATTACATCGCCTGAGAACTTGGATTGGGAGCTTTGAAAGTACAACGCTCCCTCCCACCTCGCTCGGCAGTACGTTAATTTCTATGGGAATACTTCACACAAAACACTCTCCCCACATCTCAGTCAAATACCTTTTCATTCCCTTAGAAATTACATCGCCTGAGAACTTGGATTGGGAGCTTTGAAAGTACAACGCTCCCTCCCACCTCGCTCGGCAGTACGTTAATTTCTATGGGAATACTGCACACAAAACACTCTCCCCACATCTCAGTCAAATACCTTTTCATTCCCTTAGAAATTACATCGCCTGAGAACTTGGATTGGGAGCTTTGAAATTACAACGCTCCCTCCCACCTCGCTCGGCAGTACGTTAATTTCTATGGGAAAACTTCACACAAAACACTCTCCCCACATCTCAGTCAAATACCTTTTCATTCCCTTAGAAATTACATCGCCTGAGAACTTGGATTGGGAGCTTTGAAAGTACAACGCTCCCTCCCACCTCGCTCGGCAGCACGTTAATTTCTATGGGAATACTGCACACAAAACACTCTCCCCACATCTCAGTCAAATACCTTTTCATTCCCTTAGAAATTACATCGCCTGAGAACTTGGATTGGGAGCTTTGAAAGTACAACGCTCCCTCCCACCTCGCTCGGCAGTACGTTAATTTCTATGGGAATACTGCACACAAAACACTCTCCCCACATCTCAGTCAAATACCTTTTCATTCCCTTAGAAATTACATCGCCTGAGAACTTGGATTGGGAGCTTTGAAATTACAACGCTCCCTCCCACCTCGCTCGGCAGCACGTTAATTTCTATGGGAATACTGCACACAAAACACTCTCCCCACATCTCAGTCAAATACCTTTTCATTCCCTTAGAAATTACATCGCCTGAGAACTTGGATTGGGAGCTTTGAAAGTACAACGCTCCCTCCCACCTCGCTCGGCAGTACGTTAATTTCTATGGGAATACTGCACACAAAACACTCTCCCCACATCTCAGTCAAATACCTTTTCATTCCCTTAGAAATTACATCGCCTGAGAACTTGGTTTGGGAGCTTTGAAAGTACAACGCTCCCTCCCACCTCGCTCGGCAGTACGTTAATTTCTATGGGAATACTTCACACAAAACACTCTCCCCACATCTCAGTAAAATACCTTTTCATTCCCTTAGAAATTACATCGCCTGAGAACTTGGTTTGGGAGCTTTGAAAGTACAACGCTCTTTCACACCTCGCTCGGCAGCACGTTAATTTCTATGGGAATACTGCACACAAAACACTCTCCCCACATCTCAGTCAAATACCTTTTCATTCCCTTAGAAATTACATCGCCTGAGAACTTGGATTGGGAGCTTTGAAAGTACAACGCTCTTTCACACCTCGCTCGGCAGCACGTTAATTTCTATGGGAATACTGCACACAAAACACTCTCCCCACATCTCAGTCAAATACCTTTTCATTCCCTTAGAAATTACATCGCCTGAGAACTTGGATTGGGAGCTTTGAAAGTACAACGCTCCCTCCCACCTCGCTCGGCAGCACGTTAATTTCTATGGGAATACTTCACACAAAACACTCTCCCCACATCTCAGTAAAATACCTTTTCATTCCCTTAGAAATTACATCGCCTGAGAACTTGGTTTGGGAGCTTTGAAAGTACTACGCTCCCTCCCACCTAACTCGGCAGTACGTTAATTTCTATGGGAATACTTCACACAAAACACTCTCCCCACATCTCAGTCAAATACCTTTTCATTCCCTTAGAAATTACATCGCCTGAGAACTTGGTTTGGGAGCTTTGAAAGTACAACGCTCTTTCACACCTCGCTCGGCAGCACGTTAATTTCTATGGGAATACTGCACAAAAAACACTCTCCCCACATCTCAGTCAAATACCTTTTCATTCCCTTAGAAATTACATCGCCTGAGAACTTGGATTGGGAGCTTTGAAAGTACAACGCTCCCTCCCACCTCGCTCGGCAGTACGTTAATTTCTATTTGAATACTGCACAAAAAACACTCTCCCCACATCTCAGTCAAATACCTTTTCATTCCCTTAGAAATTACATCGCCTGAGAACTTGGTTTGGGAGCTTTGAAAGTACAACGCTCCCTCCCACCTCGCTCGGCAGTACGTTAATTTCTATGGGAATACTTCACACAAAACACTCTCCCCACATCTCAGTAAAATACCTTTTCATTCCCTTAGAAATTACATCGCCTGAGAACTTGGTTTGGGAGCTTTGAAAGTACAACGCTCTTTCACACCTCGCTCGGCAGCACGTTAATTTCTATGGGAATACTGCACACAAAACACTCTCCCCACATCTCAGTCAAATACCTTTTCATTCCCTTAGAAATTACATCGCCTGAGAACTTGGATTGGGAGCTTTGAAAGTACAACGCTCCCTCCCGCCTCGCTCGGCAGTACGTTAATTTCTATGGGAATACTTCACACAAAACACTCTCCCCACATCTCAGTCAAATACCTTTTCATTCCCTTAGAAATTACATCGCCTGAGAACTTGGTTTGGGAGCTTTGAAAGTACAACGCTCCCTCCCACCTCGCTCGGCAGTACGTTAATTTCTATGGGAATACTTCACACAAAACACTCTCCCCACATCTCAGTAAAATACCTTTTCATTCCCTTAGAAATTACATCGCTTGAGAACTTGGTTTGGGAGCTTTGAAAGTACAACGCTCTTTCACACCTCGCTCGGCAGCACGTTAATTTCTATGGGAATACTGCACACAAAACACTCTCCCCACATCTCAGTCAAATACCTTTTCATTCCCTTAGAAATTACATCGCCTGAGAACTTGGATTGGGAGCTTTGAAAGTACAACGCTCCCTCCCACCTCGCTCGGCAGTACGTTAATTTCTATGGGAATACTTCACACAAAACACTCTCCCCACATCTCAGTCAAATACCTTTTCATTCCCTTAGAAATTACATCGCCTGAGAACTTGGTTTGGGAGCTTTGAAAGTACTACGCTCCCTCCCACCTAACTCGGCAGTACGTTAATTTCTATGGGAATACTTCACACAAAACACTCTCCCCACATCTCAGTCAAATACCTTTTCATTCCCTTAGAAATTACATCGCCTGAGAACTTGGTTTGGGAGCTTTGAAAGTACAACGCTCTTTCACACCTCGCTCGGCAGCACGTTAATTTCTATGGGAATACTGCACAAAAAACACTCTCCCCACATCTCAGTCAAATACCTTTTCATTCCCTTAGAAATTACATCGCCTGAGAACTTGGATTGGGAGCTTTGAAAGTACAACGCTCCCTCCCACCTCGCTCGGCAGTACGTTAATTTCTATGGGAATACTTCACACAAAACACTCTCCCCACATCTCAGTCAAATACCTTTTCATTCCCTTAGAAATTACATCGCCTGAGAACTTGGATTGGGAGCTTTGAAAGTACAACGCTCCCTCCCACCTCGCTCGGCAGTACGTTAATTTCTATGGGAATACTGCACACAAAACACTCTCCCCACATCTCAGTCAAATACCTTTTCATTCCCTTAGAAATTACATCGCCTGAGAACTTGGATTGGGAGCTTTGAAATTACAACGCTCCCTCCCACCTCGCTCGGCAGTACGTTAATTTCTATGGGAAAACTTCACACAAAACACTCTCCCCACATCTCAGTCAAATACCTTTTCATTCCCTTAGAAATTACATCGCCTGAGAACTTGGATTGGGAGCTTTGAAAGTACAACGCTCCCTCCCACCTCGCTCGGCAGCACGTTAATTTCTATGGGAATACTGCACACAAAACACTCTCCCCACATCTCAGTCAAATACCTTTTCATTCCCTTAGAAATTACATCGCCTGAGAACTTGGATTGGGAGCTTTGAAAGTACAACGCTCCCTCCCACCTCGCTCGGCAGTACGTTAATTTCTATGGGAATACTGCACACAAAACACTCTCCCCACATCTCAGTCAAATACCTTTTCATTCCCTTAGAAATTACATCGCCTGAGAACTTAGATTGGGAGCTTTGAAATTACAACGCTCCCTCCCACCTCGCTCGGCAGCACGTTAATTTCTATGGGAATACTGCACACAAAACACTCTCCCCACATCTCAGTCAAATACCTTTTCATTCCCTTAGAAATTACATCGCCTGAGAACTTGGATTGGGAGCTTTGAAAGTACAACGCTCCCTCCCACCTCGCTCGGCAGTACGTTAATTTCTATGGGAATACTGCACACAAAACACTCTCCCCACATCTCAGTCAAATACCTTTTCATTCCCTTAGAAATTACATCGCCTGAGAACTTGGTTTGGGAGCTTTGAAAGTACAACGCTCCCTCCCACCTCGCTCGGCAGTACGTTAATTTCTATGGGAATACTTCACACAAAACACTCTCCCCACATCTCAGTAAAATACCTTTTCATTCCCTTAGAAATTACATCGCCTGAGAACTTGGTTTGGGAGCTTTGAAAGTACAACGCTCTTTCACACCTCGCTCGGCAGCACGTTAATTTCTATGGGAATACTGCACACAAAACACTCTCCCCACATCTCAGTCAAATACCTTTTCATTCCCTTAGAAATTACATCGCCTGAGAACTTGGATTGGGAGCTTTGAAAGTACAACGCTCTTTCACACCTCGCTCGGCAGCACGTTAATTTCTATGGGAATACTGCACACAAAACACTCTCCCCACATCTCAGTCAAATACCTTTTCATTCCCTTAGAAATTACATCGCCTGAGAACTTGGATTGGGAGCTTTGAAAGTACAACGCTCCCTCCCACCTCGCTCGGCAGCACGTTAATTTCTATGGGAATACTTCACACAAAACACTCTCCCCACATCTCAGTAAAATACCTTTTCATTCCCTTAGAAATTACATCGCCTGAGAACTTGGTTTGGGAGCTTTGAAAGTACTACGCTCCCTCCCACCTAACTCGGCAGTACGTTAATTTCTATGGGAATACTTCACACAAAACACTCTCCCCACATCTCAGTCAAATACCTTTTCATTCCCTTAGAAATTACATCGCCTGAGAACTTGGTTTGGGAGCTTTGAAAGTACAACGCTCTTTCACACCTCGCTCGGCAGCACGTTAATTTCTATGGGAATACTGCACACAAAACACTCTCCCCACATCTCAGTCAAATACCTTTTCATTCCCTTAGAAATTACATCGCCTGAGAACTTGGATTGGGAGCTTTGAAAGTACAACGCTCCCTCCCACCTCGCTCGGCAGTACGTTAATTTCTATGGGAATACTTCACACAAAACACTCTCCCCACATCTCAGTCAAATACCTTTTCATTCCCTTAGAAATTACATCGCCTGAGAACTTGGATTGGGAGCTTTGAAAGTACAACGCTCTTTCACACCTCGCTCGGCAGCACGTTAATTTCTATGGGAATACTGCACACAAAACACTCTCCCCACATCTCAGTCAAATACCTTTTCATTCCCTTAGAAATTACATCGCCTGAGAACTTGGATTGGGAGCTTTGAAAGTACAACGCTCCCTCCCACCTCGCTCGGCAGCACGTTAATTTCTATGGGAATACTTCACACAAAACACTCTCCCCACATCTCAGTAAAATACCTTTTCATTCCCTTAGAAATTACATCGCCTGAGAACTTGGTTTGGGAGCTTTGAAAGTACTACGCTCCCTCCCACCTAACTCGGCAGTACGTTAATTTCTATGGGAATACTTCACACAAAACACTCTCCCCACATCTCAGTCAAATACCTTTTCATTCCCTTAGAAATTACATCGCCTGAGAACTTGGTTTGGGAGCTTTGAAAGTACAACGCTCTTTCACACCTCGCTCGGCAGCACGTTAATTTCTATGGGAATACTGCACAAAAAACACTCTCCCCACATCTCAGTCAAATACCTTTTCATTCCCTTAGAAATTACATCGCCTGAGAACTTGGATTGGGAGCTTTGAAAGTACAACGCTCCCTCCCACCTCGCTCGGCAGTACGTTAATTTCTATGGGAATACTTCACACAAAACACTCTCCCCACATCTCAGTCAAATACCTTTTCATTCCCTTAGAAATTACATCGCCTGAGAACTTGGATTGGGAGCTTTGAAAGTACAACGCTCCCTCCCACCTCGCTCGGCAGTACGTTAATTTCTATGGGAATACTGCACACAAAACACTCTCCCCACATCTCAGTCAAATACCTTTTCATTCCCTTAGAAATTACATCGCCTGAGAACTTGGATTGGGAGCTTTGAAAGTACAACGCTCCCTCCCACCTCGCTCGGCAGTACGTTAATTTCTATGGGAATACTGCACACAAAACACTCTCCCCACATCTCAGTCAAATACCTTTTCATTCCCTTAGAAATTACATCGCCTGAGAACTTGGATTGGGAGCTTTGAAAGTACAACGCTCCCTCCCACCTCGCTCGGCAGCACGTTAATTTCTATGGGAATACTGCACACAAAACACTCTCCCCACATCTCAGTCAAATACCTTTTCATTCCCTTAGAAATTACATCGCCTGAGAACTTGGATTGGGAGCTTTGAAAGTACAACGCTCCCTCCCACCTCGCTGGGCAGTACGTTAATTTCTATGGGAATACTGCACACAAAACACTCTCCCCACATCTCAGTCAAATACCTTTTCATTCCCTTAGAAATTACATCGCCTGAGAACTTGGTTTGGGAGCTTTGAAAGTACAACGCTCCCTCCCACCTCGCTCGGCAGTACGTTAATTTCTATGGGAATACTTCACACAAAACACTCTCCCCACATCTCAGTAAAATACCTTTTCATTCCCTTAGAAATTACATCGCCTGAGATCTTGGTTTGGGAGCTTTGAAAGTACAACGCTCTTTCACACCTCGCTCGGCAGCACGTTAATTTCTATGGGAATACTGCACACAAAACACTCTCCCCACATCTCAGTCAAATACCTTTTCATTCCCTTAGAAATTACATCGCCTGAGAACTTGGATTGGGAGCTTTGAAAGTACAACGCTCTTTCACACCTCGCTCGGCAGCACGTTAATTTCTATGGGAATACTGCACACAAAACACTCTCCCCACATCTCAGTCAAATACCTTTTCATTCCCTTAGAAATTACATCGCCTGAGAACTTGGATTGGGAGCTTTGAAAGTACAA
Organism: Metellina segmentata; assembly: GCA_947359465.1. Taxonomy (NCBI): domain Eukaryota; kingdom Metazoa; phylum Arthropoda; class Arachnida; order Araneae; family Tetragnathidae; genus Metellina; species Metellina segmentata. The sequence continues at coordinate 37,281,538 of OX375880.1, read as the reverse complement.
CGCTCCCTCCCACCTCGCTCGGCAGCACGTTAATTTCTATGGGAATACTGCACACAAAACACTCTCCCCACATCTCAGTCAAATACCTTTTCATTCCCTTAGAAATTACATCGCCTGAGAACTTGGATTGGGAGCTTTGAAAGTACAACGCTCCCTCCCACCTCGCTCGGCAGTACGTTAATTTCTATGGGAATACTTCACACAAAACACTCTTCCCACATCTCAGTCAAATACCTTTTCATTCCCTTAGAAATTACATCGCCTGAGAACTTGGATTGGGAGCTTTGAAAGTACAACGCTTCCTCCCACCTCGCTCGGCAGTACGTTAATTTCTATGGGAATACTTCACACAAAACTCTCTCCCCACATCTCAGTCAAATACCTTTTCATTCCCTTAGAAATTACATCGCCTGAGAACTTGGATTGGGAGCTTTGAAAGTACAACGCTCCCTCCCACCTCGCTCGGCAGTACGTTAATTTCTATGGGAATACTTCACACAAAACACTCTCCCCACATCTCAGTCAAATACCTTTTCATTCCCTTAGAAATTACATCGCCTGAGAACTTGGTTTGGGAGCTTTGAAAGTACAACGCTCTTTCACACCTCGCTCGGCAGCACGTTAATTTCTATGGGAATACTGCACACAAAACACTCTCCCCACATCTCAGTCAAATAAATTTTCATTCCCTTAGAAATTACATCGCCTGAGAACTTGGATTGGGAGCTTTGAAAGTACAACGCTCTTTCACACCTCGCTCGGCAGCACGTTAATTTCTATGGGAATACTGCACACAAAACACTCTCCCCACATCTCAGTCAAATACCTTTTCATTCCCTTAGAAATTACATCGCCTGAGAACTTGGATTGGGAGCTTTGAAAGTACAACGCTCCCTCCCACCTCGCTCGGCAGCACGTTAATTTCTATGGGAATACTGCACACAAAACACTCTCCCCACATCTCAGTCAAATACCTTTTCATTCCCTTAGAAATTACATCGCCTGAGAACTTGGATTGGGAGCTTTGAAAGTACAACGCTCCCTCCCACCTCGCTCGGCAGTACGTTAATTTCTATGGGAATACTGCACACAAAACACTCTCCCCACATCTCAGTCAAATACCTTTTCATTCCCTTAGAAATTACATCGCCTGAGAACTTGGTTTGGGAGCTTTGAAAGTACAACGCTCCCTCCCACCTCGCTCGGCAGTACGTTAATTTCTATGGGAATACTTCACACAAAACACTCTCCCCACATCTCAGTAAAATACCTTTTCATTCCCTTAGAAATTACATCGCCTGAGAACTTGGTTTGGGAGCTTTGAAAGTACAACGCTCTTTCACACCTCGCTCGGCAGCACGTTAATTTCTATGGGAATACTGCACACAAAACACTCTCCACACATCTCAGTCAAATACCTTTTCATTCCCTTAGAAATTACATCGCCTCAGTACTTGGATTGGGAGCTTTGAAAGTACAACGCTCCCTCCCACCTCGCTCGGCAGTACGTTAATTTCTATGGGAATACTTCACACAAAACACTCTCCCCACATCTCAGTCAAATACCTTTTCATTCCCTTAGAAATTACATCGCCTGAGAACTTGGTTTGGGAGCTTTGAAAGTACAACGCTCCCTCCCACCTCGCTCGGCAGTACCTTAATTTCTATGGGAATACTTCACACAAAACACTCTCCCCACATCTCAGTAAAATACCTTTTCATTCCCTTAGAAATTACATCGCCTGAGAACTTGGTTTGGGAGCTTTGAAAGTACAACGCTCTTTCACACCTCGCTCGGCAGCACGTTAATTTCTATGGGAATACTGCACACAAAACACTCTCCCCACATCTCAGTCAAATACCTTTTCATTCCCTTAGAAATTACATCGCCTGAGAACTTGGATTGGGAGCTTTGAAAGTACAACGCTCCCTCCCACCTCGCTCGGCAGTACGTTAATTTCTATGGGAATACTTCACACAAAACACTCTCCCCACATCTCAGTCAAATACCTTTTCATTCCCTTAGAAATTACATCGCCTGAGAACTTGGTTTGGGAGCTTTGAAAGTACAACGCTCCCTCCCACCTCGCTCGGCAGTACGTTAATTTCTATGGGAATACTTCACACAAAACACTCTCCCCACATCTCAGTCAAATACCTTTTCATTCCCTTAGAAATTACATCGCCTGAGAACTTGGTTTGGGAGCTTTGAAAGTACAACGCTCTTTCACACCTCGCTCGGCAGCACGTTAATTTCTATGGGAATACTGCACAAAAAACACTCTCACCACATCTCAGTCAAATACCTTTTCATTCCCTTAGAAATTACATCGCCTGAGAACTTGGATTGGGAGCTTTGAAAGTACAACGCTCCCTCCCACCTCGCTCGGCAGTACGTTAATTTCTATGGGAATACTGCACACAAAACACTCTCCCCACATCTCAGTCAAATACCTTTTCATTCCCTTAGAAATTACATCGCCTGAGAACTTGGTTTGGGAGCTTTGAAAGTACAACGCTCCCTCCCACCTCGCTCGGCAGTACGTTAATTTATATGGGAATACTTCACACAAAACACTCTCCCCACATCTCAGTCAAATACCTTTTCATTCCCTTAGAAATTACATCGCCTGAGAACTTGGTTTGGGAGCTTTGAAAGTACAACGCTCTTTCACACCTCGCTCGGCAGCACGTTAATTTCTATGGGAATACTGCACAAAAAACACTCTCCCCACATCTCAGTCAAATACCTTTTCATTCCCTTAGAAATTACATCGCCTGAGAACTTGGATTGGGAGCTTTGAAAGTACAACGCTCACTCCCACCTCGCTCGGCAGTACGTTAATTTATATGGGAATACTTCACACAAAACACTCTCCCCACATCTCAGTCAAATACCTTTTCATTCCCTTAGAAATTACATCGCCTGAGAACTTGGATTGGGAGCTTTGAAATTACAACGCTCCCTCCCACCTCGCTCGGCAGCACGTTAATTTCTATGGGAATACTGCACACAAAACACTCTCCCCACATCTCAGTCAAATACCTTTTCATTCCCTTAGAAATTACATCGCCTGAGAACTTGGATTGGGAGCTTTGAAAGTACAACGCTCCCTCCCACCTCGCTCGGCAGTACGTTAATTTCTATTTGAATACTGCACACAAAACACTCTCCCCACATCTCAGTCAAATACCTTTTCATTCCCTTAGAAATTACATCGCCTGAGAACTTGGTTTGGGAGCTTTGAAAGTACAACGCTCCCTCCCACCTCGCTCGGCAGTACGTTAATTTCTATGGGAATACTTCACACAAAACACTCTCCCCACATCTCAGTAAAATACCTTTTCATTCCCTTAGAAATTACATCGCCTGAGAACTTGGTTTGGGAGCTTTGAAAGTACAACGCTCTTTCACACCTCGCTCGGCAGCACGTTAATTTCTATGGGAATACTGCACACAAAACACTCTCCCCACATCTCAGTCAAATACCTTTTCATTCCCTTAGAAATTACATCGCCTGAGAACTTGGATTGGGAGCTTTGAAAGTACAACGCTCCCTCCCACCTCGCTCGGCAGTACGTTAATTTCTATGGGAATACTTCACACAAAACACTCTCCCCACATCTCAGTCAAATACCTTTTCATTCCCTTAGAAATTACATCGCCTGAGAACTTGGTTTGGGAGCTTTGAAAGTACAACGCTCCCTCCCACCTCGCTCGGCAGTACGTTAATTTCTATGGGAATACTTCACACAAAACACTCTCCCCACATCTCAGTAAAATACCTTTTCATTCCCTTAGAAATTACATCGCTTGAGAACTTGGTTTGGGAGCTTTGAAAGTACAACGCTCTTTCAAACCTCGCTCGGCAGCACGTTAATTTCTATGGGAATACTGCACACAAAACACTCTCCCCACATCTCAGTCAAATACCTTTTCATTCCCTTAGAAATTACATCGCCTGAGAACTTGGATTGGGAGCTTTGAAAGTACAACGCTCCCTCCCACCTCGCTCGGCAGTACGTTAATTTCTATGGGAATACTTCACACAAAACACTCTCCCCACATCTCAGTCAAATACCTTTTCATTCCCTTAGAAATTACATCGCCTGAGAACTTGGTTTGGGAGCTTTGAAAGTACAACGCTCTTTCACACCTCGCTCGGCAGCACGTTAATTTCTATGGGAATACTGCACACAAAACACTCTCCCCACATCTCAGTCAAATAAATTTTCATTCCCTTAGAAATTACATCGCCTGAGAACTTGGATTGGGAGCTTTGAAAGTACAACGCTCTTTCACACCTCGCTCGGCAGCACGTTAATTTCTATGGGAATACTGCACACAAAACACTCTCCCCACATCTCAGTCAAATACCTTTTCATTCCCTTAGAAATTACATCGCCTGAGAACTTGGATTGGGAGCTTTGAAAGTACAACGCTCCCTCCCACCTCGCTCGGCAGCACGTTAATTTCTATGGGAATACTGCACACAAAACACTCTCCCCACATCTCAGTCAAATACCTTTTCATTCCCTTAGAAATTACATCGCCTGAGAACTTGGATTGGGAGCTTTGAAAGTACAACGCTCCCTCCCACCTCGCTCGGCAGTACGTTAATTTCTATGGGAATACTGCACACAAAACACTCTCCCCACATCTCAGTCAAATACCTTTTCATTCCCTTAGAAATTACATCGCCTGAGAACTTGGTTTGGGAGCTTTGAAAGTACAACGCTCCCTCCCACCTCGCTCGGCAGTACGTTAATTTCTATGGGAATACTTCACACAAAACACTCTCCCCACATCTCAGTAAAATACCTTTTCATTCCCTTAGAAATTACATCGCCTGAGAACTTGGTTTGGGAGCTTTGAAAGTACAACGCTCTTTCACACCTCGCTCGGCAGCACGTTAATTTCTATGGGAATACTGCACACAAAACACTCTCCACACATCTCAGTCAAATACCTTTTCATTCCCTTAGAAATTACATCGCCTCAGTACTTGGATTGGGAGCTTTGAAAGTACAACGCTCCCTCCCACCTCGCTCGGCAGTACGTTAATTTCTATGGGAATACTTCACACAAAACACTCTCCCCACATCTCAGTCAAATACCTTTTCATTCCCTTAGAAATTACATCGCCTGAGAACTTGGTTTGGGAGCTTTGAAAGTACAACGCTCCCTCCCACCTCGCTCGGCAGTACCTTAATTTCTATGGGAATACTTCACACAAAACACTCTCCCCACATCTCAGTAAAATACCTTTTCATTCCCTTAGAAATTACATCGCCTGAGAACTTGGTTTGGGAGCTTTGAAAGTACAACGCTCTTTCACACCTCGCTCGGCAGCACGTTAATTTCTATGGGAATACTGCACACAAAACACTCTCCCCACATCTCAGTCAAATACCTTTTCATTCCCTTAGAAATTACATCGCCTGAGAACTTGGATTGGGAGCTTTGAAAGTACAACGCTCCCTCCCACCTCGCTCGGCAGTACGTTAATTTCTATGGGAATACTTCACACAAAACACTCTCCCCACATCTCAGTCAAATACCTTTTCATTCCCTTAGAAATTACATCGCCTGAGAACTTGGTTTGGGAGCTTTGAAAGTACAACGCTCCCTCCCACCTCGCTCGGCAGTACGTTAATTTCTATGGGAATACTTCACACAAAACACTCTCCCCACATCTCAGTCAAATACCTTTTCATTCCCTTAGAAATTACATCGCCTGAGAACTTGGTTTGGGAGCTTTGAAAGTACAACGCTCTTTCACACCTCGCTCGGCAGCACGTTAATTTCTATGGGAATACTGCACAAAAAACACTCTCACCACATCTCAGTCAAATACCTTTTCATTCCCTTAGAAATTACATCGCCTGAGAACTTGGTTTGGGAGCTTTGAAAGTACAACGCTCTTTCACACCTCGCTCGGCAGCACGTTAATTTCTATGGGAATACTGCACAAAAAACACTCTCCCCACATCTCAGTCAAATACCTTTTCATTCCCTTAGAAATTACATCGCCTGAGAACTTGGATTGGGAGCTTTGAAAGTACAACGCTCACTCCCACCTCGCTCGGCAGTACGTTAATTTATATGGGAATACTTCACACAAAACACTCTCCCCACATCTCAGTCAAATACCTTTTCATTCCCTTAGAAATTACATCGCCTGAGAACTTGGATTGGGAGCTTTGAAATTACAACGCTCCCTCCCACCTCGCTCGGCAGCACGTTAATTTCTATGGGAATACTGCACACAAAACACTCTCCCCACATCTCAGTCAAATACCTTTTCATTCCCTTAGAAATTACATCGCCTGAGAACTTGGATTGGGAGCTTTGAAAGTACAACGCTCCCTCCCACCTCGCTCGGCAGTACGTTAATTTCTATTTGAATACTGCACACAAAACACTCTCCCCACATCTCAGTCAAATACCTTTTCATTCCCTTAGAAATTACATCGCCTGAGAACTTGGTTTGGGAGCTTTGAAAGTACAACGCTCCCTCCCACCTCGCTCGGCAGTACGTTAATTTCTATGGGAATACTTCACACAAAACACTCTCCCCACATCTCAGTAAAATACCTTTTCATTCCCTTAGAAATTACATCGCCTGAGAACTTGGTTTGGGAGCTTTGAAAGTACAACGCTCTTTCACACCTCGCTCGGCAGCACGTTAATTTCTATGGGAATACTGCACACAAAACACTCTCCCCACATCTCAGTCAAATACCTTTTCATTCCCTTAGAAATTACATCGCCTGAGAACTTGGATTGGGAGCTTTGAAAGTACAACGCTCCCTCCCACCTCGCTCGGCAGTACGTTAATTTCTATGGGAATACTTCACACAAAACACTCTCCCCACATCTCAGTCAAATACCTTTTCATTCCCTTAGAAATTACATCGCCTGAGAACTTGGTTTGGGAGCTTTGAAAGTACAACGCTCCCTCCCACCTCGCTCGGCAGTACGTTAATTTCTATGGGAATACTTCACACAAAACACTCTCCCCACATCTCAGTAAAATACCTTTTCATTCCCTTAGAAATTACATCGCTTGAGAACTTGGTTTGGGAGCTTTGAAAGTACAACGCTCTTTCAAACCTCGCTCGGCAGCACGTTAATTTCTATGGGAATACTGCACACAAAACACTCTCCCCACATCTCAGTCAAATACCTTTTCATTCCCTTAGAAATTACATCGCCTGAGAACTTGGATTGGGAGCTTTGAAAGTACAACGCTCCCTCCCACCTCGCTCGGCAGTACGTTAATTTCTATGGGAATACTTCACACAAAACACTCTCCCCACATCTCAGTCAAATACCTTTTCATTCCCTTAGAAATTACATCGCCTGAGAACTTGGTTTGGGAGCTTTGAAAGTACAACGCTCTTTCACACCTCGCTCGGCAGCACGTTAATTTCTATGGGAATACTGCACACAAAACACTCTCCCCACATCTCAGTCAAATAAATTTTCATTCCCTTAGAAATTACATCGCCTGAGAACTTGGA